>JASANP010001159.1:0-320733 GCA_030849625.1 Wallacemonas sp. TrypX | reverse complement strand
CTTGCTCTTGCACCGATGCACTATTCGCTGTTTCAAGTTCGTCGTTTGCCGCCTGGAGGGCGTCGTTTTCCCTCCTCAGTTGGTCAATGCGTTCTTGCAGTGCTTTTTGGGCCTCAGCGACTTGTCTCCGCTCCTGGTGTAGCCAGTCACGGTTACTGGTCACCCCTAGTTTCTCTTGCAGGTCCTCAATCGTGTCTTTCAACGATTTGTTCTCACTCATGAGTGTGTTCTCGCGTTCGTACTGTTCACGAATAGTTGCCTTCATGGCGTCCAACTGCTGTTGATGGTCCGCTTCAATTTCTTGGAGCTGCTGGGTCGTGAGCTGGCTCTGCGCTTCGGTGCTGCGACCCTGGGTAGCCGTGTCGCGAAGCGCCTGCTGAAGCATCTGGTTCTGCAATTTGAGCGCGTCAAAGTCGTCCTTGTCAACGTACCCACGCGGTGCCGCGGCCTGTGACGTGTGAATGGCGGCCGATGTCTCGTCGGGTCCTTCTGGCGCTGCACGCTGCGAGAGTGAGGCCGTCCGCTCAGCGAGCGACTCCTGCAGCGCCTCTACTTCCGCACCCTTGCGGGCCAGCTGTTCCTCCAGAGCCGTGCTGGACTCTTGCAGGTCGTGGATGGTCTGACGTAGTGACTTGATCTTATCCTCAAGTGCCTTGTTGATCTCCACGGTCTCGTGCAGGGCGTCCTGCGTCTCCGCATGCTGGTACTGCTCGTCGCGGAGCTGCTTCTTGATGCTCTCGACCTCGCCGCTGCGGCTCTCCGCGTGTGCGAGACGCTCGCGAAGCAAGACGATTTCCTGCGACAGGGCGTCGCCGTGAGCGTCGCCAGAGGTGGCGACAGCGCTGTCCGTCTCCTTGCCTTCGGCCACCACACCTTGGTGAAGTGCCTCCTTCAGTTGCTGGCGGAGGAGGTCGTTCGATGCCTGCAGCGCGTCGCGTTCCTGCATGATCGTCTGCAGTTGCGCCGCCATTCGCTTGTACTCAGCTTCAGCCGACGCCTCTAGTGCGGCGGCGGTGTCCGCCGGCGAGGACAGAGACTCACCGTGCTTGAAGAGTGCATCGTCCATGATGATGCTCCCGGCCGGGGTGACGGTCCCACTGGCGTGGGGAGAAGTGGTGACATTGCGTGCCGAGTGGCTCGTGATCGAGCGGAGCAGCTTCGCCAGCTGTGCGGCAATCGCAGAGGCTTTGATGGTGCTGCCGTTGAGAGACAAGTAGGTCGACAGTGCCTGCATTGCGTTGGTGCTCTCGGAAAGTGCCGCGGTGAGTCCCTTGTGCGTGGTCAGGGCGTATTGCGCGTTCTTCATGGCAATGCCAATGGCTCCCTGCGCCTCGCGCAGTTTTCCCGCCGTGTCCGGCGACGTTGGCGACGCGGACATCGCCTCAAGTTGTCTACTGTGTGACAGCACGAGGCAAAGCAGCCACTACTGCGTCTCCCTCTCTTCTCAGGGGCTTCTGACACCAGAACAGGCAATCGGCAACGGTGAAGGCACACCCAACGCACGGAAGAAAGAGGAAACAAAAGAAAGCTGGCTCTCACCTCACGGTGCCTCGCCTCTGCCGTTCTAAAACAGGAAGGCGCGTGCGTGGTGCGCGATAGCAGGGTAAGCCAAACGAAGCAACAAATCAGCAATCACGACGACAAAAGCGCTCGTTGCGCTTCAGAAACCAAACAGCAAAGGGGAGACAGAGAGAGAAAAAAATCAAAAAAACGAAAGAGGCAACCGACCTCAGTGGGTGGGAACAAAGTTTGCACCTTGGCGACTGTAAGTGGAAAAAAAACGTGACGAGGTGAGGTGGGAAGAGTGTGTGTGTGTTTGTGTGTGCCTTCAATGAGACAGAGGTGGAAGAGCAAAGAGAAATCCGTGCGCACCTGAGAGCAGGATAGTGGTGGGTGTCGCCACGTCACATGATTGCCGTGGTCGTGGTGAGAAACACGGGGACCATCACCTCCATACGGATCGGGTGTTGCAGTGTACTTCACTGTCAGCTAGCAGCCGGCACGACCCCCCCCCCCCGCCACCTTCTTTCTTCGCGATCAGCAGTTGATTGTGTCTCCGATGTCGGTGCTTGTGTATTGGCGCAGTTGAAACGACGACCACCACCACCACAATAGTGATGAAGAAGACAGTTAATCGGAATGTTAAACACCATTGACAAAAGAGAAAGGAAGAACGAAAACAAGCACGCGTTGGAGCCGCCACCGTGCGCCTCCTCCTCCTGTTGACGAGCCTGTGCCACACTAGAGTCCTTGTGGCTTGTGTATGCCCACAAAGTGCCCGTCCTGCCACTGCGGCTTTGTCTTGAACTGCTCGTAGTGGCGCACGGCGTCCTTCTGTCGTCGAAGCAACGACTTGAATTTGCCCTTGACGTACTCCTGCTTTTTAGCTTCAGCGGCATTCTTGGGAAGCGTCACATGCGGGCAAGCGGTGAGCGCGAAGCCCTTCGACAGCTGCTGCAGATCCAGCTGGCCCACGTTGAAGGTCTCCTTGAGGATGTGGCTTTGGTAAGCACCGACGTGCGCGCGGAATGCCGAGACAGCGCTCTTGGCGACGATTGGGTCAAGCTGCAGCACGTGCTCAAGCTTTTCCTGGATGGGCGGAAGCTTCCGTGCCATGGGGTACTTCTCCAGATGAATGCCGAAGTTGGCGAGATACTTGATAAACTGCACTTCCTCGGGCATGAGAAACAGAAGCGAGTTACCCACGTTGCCCGCACGCGCCGTGCGACCGATTCGATGAATGTACTCGGTCGGATCCAACGGTGGATCGTACTGGAGAATCCACTCGACGTTGGGAATGTCGAGACCACGCGCGGCGACGTCCGTGCAGAAGAGCACGCCCGTCTGCCACTCCGTGAACGCGCGGAAGGCCTGGACACGCTGGCGGTGCTTCATGTGGCCGTGCAGCATCATGACGTCATCGTGGAACCCAACCGAGCCGATCATCTGGAAGTGAAATGTCGTACTCGCGACTGTGGAGCAAAACACCATCGCCTTACTTGTGCGCGATACGCTCTTGATGAACATGTAGAGGCTGCGCAGGCGGTCCTGTGCGGGCACAATGAGGCAGAACTGCCGTAACGTGTCGGGGATGGCCCCGCCCTCCGCAGCGTCCGCTGCCACCTCATCGCCGCTCTCCAGAGCCTCCTCGTCTTCTTCCTTCTCTTCCTGCTCATCATTGGATGACGAGTCAGACGAGTCGTCGGCTATGTCCGGGTAGTCGCGGTACGGCGGCAAAGGCTGCACAGGCAGCGCCACACCAGCACCGAAGCCGAATCCACCGAAGGAGGCGGCCCCGTGAGGGGTCTCCATCTCCACCGGCTTGGGAGCCTGTCCGCTTGTCGAGATGAATATTGGTGTCTTGGAGAGCGAGAGTCGCGCGAGTTCGTGCACTGACTTGCTGTTCGTCGCGGAGAAGAGGAATGTCTGACGGCCGCGTGGAAGCTGCGGGAGAATGGCATCAAGGTCGCGCTTAAAGCCGTCCGCAAGCATGCGGTCGGCCTCGTCGAGGACAAGAAAGCGCAGGTGAGACAGCTCCCAGCCTTTGCAGTGCAGCACGTGATCGTGAACGCGACCGGGCGTGCCGACGACAATGGAGGGCCCCGCGGTGAGCTGCTTACGCTCTTCCAGTACCTTGGTGCCGCCGGTGATGAGCTGCACGGTGAAGCGCGTCTCATGCATGTGTTGACAGACGCTTTGGAAGACATCGTACGTCTGCACGCACAGCTCCTTCGTCGGTGCAAGAAGGAGGGCCACCATCTTTCGCGGATGATTCTTTACGTAGTCCTTGGTTCCGTGGAGGATGGGAAGGGCGAATGCGAGTGTCTTGCCAGAGCCGGTGCGCGCCTGGCCCAGTATGTCATAGCCTTCCAGCGCATACGGGATCGTGCGCTCCTGAATGCGTGTCATGCGCTGGAAACCCTCCATGTGAAGAGCTTGGACGACTTCACTGTCTAAGCCCATAAGCGGGTGGGCGAACAGCGCACCAGTGGCGGCGTTCTTGCGGTGCTCGATGAGGGCCGCCTCGCGCTCGGCCAGGTCACCGTCATCGATCTTTGCACGTCGCGTCCCCTCCCACTGCTTCGCCTGCATCAGTTGGTGCTGGCGGCCGTGGTGACTGGATGTGGATGCTGGCGCGGCGCCGTGGCCGGCGAGGGTGCCGTCGTCGGTGTAGTGATGGCCCAGATACTCTTCCTCAATCCGGCGCACCATATCCTCCTCGTCGTCGTCTCCACCACCACGACGGCGCTTGCGTGACAAGGAGGGCGCCAACAGCGCGCTGCCTTCGCCAGCATCGGCCGCTGCCTGGGTCACACCGCCTGCAGTAATCACGCCACGAGAGGAACCACGGCGGCGCCGCTCGTGTTCTTCGCGAATCCGGTCGAGGTAGTCAAGGTCCTGCATCTTGTACAGCTCACTCTTTTTGATCTTCAGATTGCCGTGGGCATCGACGGGGAGCTTGTAAGGCCCGTTGCCAGTCACACGTACTCCGTGGTCGACGCCATCGTCCTCCTCCTCTTCCTCGTTGCCACTCGCACCATACTCGGCAGCTTCTGCCTCTCGCTCGATGCGCTCCTTGGCCTCGCGCTCGCGAAGTTTCTTTCGACGGCCTTTAATACCCATCGATGCGCGCACGCTGACGCGAGAAAAACAATAACAACAACAACAGTGGGCAGTTACCAGAGTGAGCTGCACAGTTGAACGCACCGCTGGAGTGACCACATGAAAAAGCCCATGACCGAGTAAACGAGAGAGAAAGAGAGAGAGAGAGAGCGGAAGGATGAGAGGGGGGGGGGAAGAGATGAACGACGACAGAGAGCGCTGCACCGCCAAAGATGAATTTCACATCAAGAATGACACTACTCGGTCGCTTCAACATGCGCGGCACGGGATCCACCAACGAGTCAAAGCAAGTTGGGAGAGTGATTAAGTCGTTCTCACACACACTTGTTTAACTCTGCACAAGCCCACCGACGCATTAAGTGCTTACACAAGTTTCCGTTTTTCTTCTTCTGAATGAGCGTGTGTGTGTGTGTGTGAGAGAGAGAGAGTGAGAACGGGAAAGGTAGGTTAATCGGTCAATTGGGTGAAATCTCGCACAATCACTTCTCGTCACCGGAGATACTCGGAGAACATGCCCGGATACAAAAGGCCAGTCTTCATCGCCAGGCCTTTCCGAAGCAGTGCGACGGGCTGCGCCTGTGCCGAGGAACGCAGATGTGCCTCTTTCCACAGAAGCCACCCCTCTCGACACTTCACCGCCCCGATGTCCTCGCACGAGACAGGAAAGTAGGCGGTGCCAGGCGGAATGTGCACGCGTCGTCGTGGGCTGACCGGTTCTGCCGGCGGTGGCGGCGCGTGGATGACATCCGGAAGGAAGTCCTGCGGGGCCTCAGCAGAGACATCATCGGTGACGTCGTCGTCGTCGTCGCCCAGCAACCCGTCTGCCACACTGGCTGCGTCAGTGGCGGTGTGTGTGGGCAGCGCGGTGCCACGCTGTCCGTCGCGCGCCACCGCAGCCTCACGACGTCGGTGTTTGACGAGCATGATGGTGTGCTGCGCAGGCGAGATGTCTGCGGAGGCCGTGGCGGCGAGCGCGCTCTCTTCTTCCTCGTCACTGACGGTCGCGTGCTGCGCGTGCCGGCGACGGCGCACCGACGCAAACAGCGGTGGCGGCGCGCGGTAGAAGCGGCCTTGCTCACCAGCCTCCACCGCATCGAGCTCAGCCCGGAGAGCGTCTGAGATCAGCTCGGGGTGGATCGCCTTGGTGAACGTGCACGTGAGACGTAGCTCCGCCTCCGCCGTGTGCAGCATCTCCGCATCGACCTCGGCGCGACACAAGTCGCAAGGCAGCGTGGATTTGGAAGCAAATGGTGTGTTGCGGCGCGATGTGGCGCCACAGTGCACCGGTGTGTGCGGCCGTGTGTCGTGTGTACCGCCCCCGGTGGAGGCACTGCCAGCTTGGCCTCCTGCGGCTGGCTCACAGGACGCGTCGCACTGAGCCGCGCCACGCCGCTGTGTCGTCTGCGGTGCCTGCCCACTCTTCGCGCGTGCGCCTCGCTTCTTACGGAGCAGACGACGCACACCACGGCGCACGAGCTGATTGCGGACGGGAGTGCAGCCCTTGTCGAGCACCGCGTTCACGGCGGGCTGGAAGTATTGGCCTCCTACGAAGGCGCGCCACACACCGAAGACCTCGAGGTCAGACTGCTGGCTGAACCGGAGCACCGCGGCATCCTTCGCCAGGAGCGGCGCGTGATGAGGGTCGTCGGTGAAGCGCGTGAATGTCGCATACTCTTGGACCTGCGCGAATTTCCAGCTGTAGGTGAAGCTATCCGGCCAGTCGCAGGTGGGGTTCAGCACTGACGCTGGAAAGACATCCGCACACTTCATCGATGTCGTGACGGCTTCCGTGAGGGCGTACTTGGCGTAGATTGAGGGGCCCGACGCGGCGGTGCTGCCAGCGCCGCCGCCGGTGGAGCGAGAGAAGGCTGGTGCGCAGCCCGGCGACGCGGTGAATGCCGCTTCTGCTGCCGCCATTCTCTTCGCCTTTTTGCCGCTCACGGTGCGCGCGCTGCCACCTACCGCCGTCGCCGCACTCACTGGCCGCTGCCCTAGTCTTTCGTCGCGTTGCTGCTCGCTGAGGAGAAGATTGTGATGAAACGATTCCTTGTGTGAGTCCGCAGCGGCCTGGACGGCGCTCTGTGTGATCTGCGGTGGCGCGCGGCACAGCGTGCACCACTCCGACCGGAAGTGCGGCCGCAGCGGTGACGACGGCACGACACGCAACCGGCCTTCGCGACGGTTGTTGCCAACCACTTCCAGCAACCGTTCAGAGGGCGTGTGGGTGGTGCCAGCGGCGGCCGCAGAGGGAGGCGTGAAGGTAGTGGTGCTCGGGTCGTTCGCTGCACTCATCGCATTCACCACAGTGGACAATGAAGGATCCTTCGAGGCTGCGGCCCGGAGAAGGTCGTCCACGGTGCGCTCACCGAAGATAAGATCACACAGCCCCGCGGCACCAATTTGCGTGACCAATGGAAAGTACGTGCGAATGTCGGTGTCCAGCTCAATCGGTACGGGGCATTGCCAGAGAACGGCACCAGAGTCCATGCCCTGCTGGTCTTCCTTCATCTGAATGACACTGACCCCACCGCGCAGCTCGTTGTGAAGCAAGGTGGAGAAGATGGGGCTGGCACCGCGGTAGAGCGGGAGCAGCGACGGGTGCAAGTTGATCACCGGTGGCAGCGCTCGCAGAAGACGACGTGGTAGAAAGTAGCGAAACGAGACCACCACGGCAAGGTCAAAGTCAGCCAGCGCACGGCCCCGTGCCGGCCACGTCGCAGCGGAGGCCGGGTCACCGCCGTCGCCTGCACCGTCCGCGGTGAGAGAGGCCGAGACGCGCTCTCGTCCACCCTTGTGCGCAAGCATGTCCTGCAGAAGTTGGCTCTTCACGAGTGAGCGTGGGTGGTCCACAGCGACAACAGGCAGGTCGTGCTCGACACAGAACCGTGCCACGGGGTACTGTCGTGTGTACTTGGCCGCCGCTTCCTCTGGCGTTATGCCTTTGGGGAGGGCCGGGCAGATGACGGTGAGGTGGTCCGCGACAAACCGAGAGATGCGTGCCTTGTCGAGCTCACTCATTTCCTCTGGCTTTCCGTCGCCTTGCTCGCGCAGGCCGTTGAACGTCGCACGCCACCGCGTCTCCTCCGCCTTTGCTACGAGAGCGAACGTCGCGATGGCCGTGAGCCGCTCATAGAGCGCCTCAAGCGCCGTGACAGAAACAATGTCGCCACCAAAGAACAGCAATCGAGGAACCCGCACGACTCGCGGCATGTGAGTCGACAGAGCCGGCGCTGGCGAAGACGCACGACCGTCACACGAAAGCCGACGACAAGCCTGTGCGTCAGCTGTGCGCGCGGCACGCGCAGGCGGTACTTCGCCGCTCCGACCCGGCGCGGTGGGGGAGGGAGAAGGAGAGGGCCCATCCAATGAACCGGCGCCACACAGCACAGTTGTCGCGCGTGGCGGCGTTGCGTGAAAGGAGGGCTGGCAGAGAGGAATGGAGGTGTAGGCACGCGCGCTGAGCACGGCGTGGCGCCTAGCGGACGGCCCACGTCTAAGACCACACCTCAATCCTGTCGACAGGAGCCCCGCTGAGAGACCTGTGAACATGCGGCCGCAGAAGCTAAGCAAACAAAAAGAGAAGAAAACAATGTGATGTTGTGAGGAGAAAAAAAGAAAAAATGAAGAGATACAGAGTGAAGTCTCGCCCACTTCACAAGCGTAGAGCCGACGCACCAGTCAAAGAGCAGAAGTTATCTCGGCCGCACTCGACTGCTGCAACGGGGGCGGCGGTGGTGGCTGCCGGCTTGCCTGCGGAATATGGTGTCGTGAGAGTACGTCAGTTATCGTGCGTCTCTCGGAAGGAAAAACAAAGCATAGATCTGTGAGGCGGCCGTTCTCTCTTCTTTTTTTTTCTGTGTCCTCTGTGTTGTTTGTGTGTTGAGTGGAGAATGCTGTCAGGGATTTTGGAAAAAGAGAATGGCACGGGTGTGTGAAGCGGACCCGTCAACAGACCCTAAGAACAAGAAAAGGACGAGCACGCAAACAGACAAAAAAGATAGAGAGAGCTGATTGCTCACCGAAGAAATCGGCACAGATAGAGAGAACCAGAGAGACGAAACGAGCATGTTTAATGTGGGTGAGAGACAGTCAGTTTGCGGATGCGAGGAGGTCGGTGACTCGGCGCAGACTACTCCGAAGGCTTGTGTGCTTTGCGCGGCGGACAGAAGCGAATCACACTGAGCGTATGGGAGTCGAGACGACCGCGCATGCGTGTCTGCACAAGAAGGGGCTAGTGTTGGTGGAACGCATGGTGAACCCGATCAACACGCGCACCATGAGATCACCTGTATCCGGCGTGTGAATCTTTTTTACCTTTTCTTTTTTTGAGCCTCGTCTGTAAACACGGAGGCATTACGCTTACTTGACAGCATGTCGATAAACCTTTTCTTTTTTTTCATGCCGTTTGTATCATATATATGTATACGTATGTGCGTAGAGTGAACTGTTGCGCGTTATTCCATTTACAGCACCACACACGTGCAAAACAAAAAAATTAAATAAAGGAGCGGGGCACAAGTCAACGACAGACCGACTGAAAGGTAGTGGACCAGAAATCCAACTCAGGTGGCGCCTTTACTTTGCCCACTTTAACCTTCGCACGGTTCTTTAAACAAACACCAAAAAAAAAAAAGAGAGAAAAGGAAGTGGGAAGTCGGCACAACAACTCAAAAACACCAAAGAGAAAAAAAAGAGGTTAGGAGGGTACGGAAGAATCAAAACGAAGAGAGTGCCAAGAAAACAAACAAAAACAGAAAGCATAAACAACAACTAATTAGTGCGCATTTTTGTGAATTGCCCCCACATTAGTGAAGGCCAAGAAAGAAAAAAAGGAAAGAAAGAAAAGTGACCGGAGTGGCACGTGCTGGCTGAAGAGAGAAGAACCCGTCGACCATGATGTATCGAGCAAGCAATCGCCAAGCGCGGGGAAAAGGTGCCAGCATTGGACACGCACATGCGCTACAGCAAAAAAACAAAACAAAACATCATAGAAGCAAGTGGGCAGCACAACATGGTGTGATAAGGTGTGTCTACACTCATGTGTGTCCGTGCCAACACGGCTTCGTTGTTGGTGCTCTGGTAGCGCATGTTGCCATGCCAGCCGTTTGCAAGACAGGCAGGTGAGGTGGTGGGCCGTCGACGGCGGATCGCTGTGGTGGGCGCTGCGAGTGCCGCAATCCTTGGCGCTTCTCGCACGTCGATCACGCACCTCAGCGTGCAAACACCTGAGGGAGAAGGGGAGCGGAAAGGAAGAGGAAAAAGAGGGTGCGCATCGCGTCATGTGGTTCAACACATGGCCGCCAGCTGCCCGCCCCTTCACCTTCCTCCTCTATTGCTTTGCCCGTGCTCCTTTTGAATAAACAGTGGCCATCAAAGTGCACGGCGCTCAGCGGTGAATGGAAAGAAATACAAAGTGCGCGTAAAATGAAAGCAAAAAAAAACAAAGGAATCATTCCTGGGAGAGAAAACAGGGGGAAATAGGGTGATCTGAAGACATAAGCGGGAGCGGGTAAACATCAAGTTAAACTGAAAGAAGCAAAACATGAATTACAGAGGCATGCATACTAGACTAACAAACAAGAAAACAAAAGAGGGAAACAAAACAAAACCCTTTGTGCAAGGCAGAAACTGAAACAAGCGCACTGTGAGTCCACTTCATAGATAACAAAAAACAACAGCAACCAAAGGATAACTCAAGATACGTTTTTGAGAACCTTCATGGTTATCCCTGTTTCCGTTACTCAACTTCACGTGTGGCACTTTGTGATTTATAAAAAAAAACTTACTTTTGTGCTCGGCTGCGAGTCGTCCAGCGTACGGTCGCGTACGTGCGTGTGCGAGGCGAGAAAACAGGAGGGCACCGGAAGAAAAAGAAAAAAAAAGAGTGAAACAATGAAACAGTAAACACTCAACAAAAGAAAAAAACAAAGTAACCGTGAATCCTGAGAGGAAGCTCAGTGATGCACACGCGAGCGGCGCATAGTCTTTTATCCTTTTTTTTTTGGTTTCGTGATTTCGCCGGGAAGACGTCATAAGCCTGTGTCGTTGGAACCGTGTTTCACTGCTCAGCCGGTCAGCGGAAAGGAGAGGGTGAAAGAGGAGAAAGCCTCGTTGCTGCTATTTTGATTTGTGCACATGACTGAGAGCCCGCTTTTCTCTCTCACACACACTCTCTCTCACACTGAACAGCAACAACGAGGCGGTGATGAGAAGCAAAAAAAAAATGTAGTCCACTAACTTGTACGTATTTTCTTTTTTTTCTCTCTCACTCCTGTTCCTCGGGTGAAGCTGCTCATGGTGCTTCGAGCTGCGTGACACAAATAAAGTCAGCGGTGGAGCATGGTACGGTGCTGTCCGAGTTCGTGCGGCTACTCACGTTGTCGAGGCCCTCTACGTGCCGGCCATCGTGCGGTTGCTAGAGTAGACAGGAAACAAAATCGAGAGACATTACTAAACGGAAAACAAAGAAAAACAGCAAGACAGTCTATTGACAGGCGTGTTGTTATTGCGTGATTGCGTGACGGTGAGAAGACAACGAAAAAAAAAAGGAAAACAAAACCAATTCAGAACGGCAAAAGTAAAACAAAACAAAACAAGAAGAGCGATTAGAGAAGTGGTCTGCGCGACAACCAGGCACTTACACAAGAGTGAAAAGAAGAAAAAGAAAAAGTTGTCGCTTCGTGTCTCTTCCCCCGGCGCCATGACGGATTGAGTGATTCGCTCTCTCGCTCGCTCTCTCTCGCTCTCTCGCTCTCTCTCGCTTTCCCTCTTCTTGTGTCTTATCCTGTGCAGATGCGGTCGTGAGGGTGAGGGCAAAGCCCCCAGCTTCTGAGAGGCGTGCCTCATGCACAGAGCGCAACGTGCTGAAGGCATCTGTTGTACTCGTCTGCCTCGACCCATGCGGAGAAGCCGAGTTCCTCCATCAGACGCCACTCCGATGCCGCGAGCCGCGATGACGTCAACTTCGTCGACATGGCTGACGTTTTCAGATCCTCCGCCGATAGGTCCGCCCGCCTGTCGTTCCAAACACGGCAGAGAGAGTCGTTCTTGTATGTGGTGTCCGCGTAGAACTTCGTGGCGCTCTGAAGGGCCGCCAACAGCGTCCGTGCGGCGCTCTGCTTTGTCAGCGGTGACCCCGCCGCAGCGACGGTGCCGCTTGTTCGCTGGCGACTCTGCGCGTTCTCAACGGCAGATGTATTGCAGTCATACCAGTGAGGGAAAGCCACTGTGTAGCGGTTGATCAAACACAGCGCGACAATGAGTGTGCCAGCTGTAAACCACGGTGTCTTGGTGGCGATGTACACATCCATCACATCATCGGCGTGGATGGCGGCGTTCTCGTCGCGCTGATTCGCGAGAAGCCGAAAGAGTGTCTTGGCACCCTGCGCAGTGCGCTGAGCTGAAAGCGGCGCCACTGGTGAACTCACCGCTGGGCCCGGCGCGACAATCGTTCCCTTCGCGACCGGAGAAACCACACACAGAGGGAAGCTCTGGTTTTCCGATGCCACCTGCGGGATAGGCGAGTCAGCCCGTGTACTTGCCGTGGAGGGGCAGTACTCAGAAGTTAAGGAGATGGCAAACGAAGACACAGAACGGCTGAGTGAAGAGCATCGCGTCGCAGAGTGCGGCACACCCTTGCCCGTCGCGGCGGTCGGCTCCGGCACAAGTGATTCAACAGTCAACGGTGCCTGTGAAGGCTGGGGAGAGCCTGGGGTTGACGCGCATGGCGTGGTACTACCTTCCAGATGCTTCCGTTCCTGTGCGGCGGAAAAGAATGAAAAGGGATTTGTGTGGCTCAGCTCGGCCTGCGTGGTCGACGCTCCGGACGGCACGCTCATACTGCGTGTGGTGAAGACAGGAATCCCAGTGTGCGACCCGTTCAGCGCGTGAAAACCGGACGCACGCATGATGACTGTGGAAGGCGCGTCAGAATGTCCCGGCGCGACAGATGGCGCGCAAAACGTCGCGGATGAAGCGGGTGAGAGCAAGCGTGTGTGAGAGAGAGAAGCGCGCACGGAGTCACGACAAAAAAAAAGATGTGGTGTGTGTGTGTCTGCCTGTCTTACACGGAAGAAGAGAAAGAGAGGGAGACAGGGCAAAACAAACAATCAAAGTGACACAAACTTCTCAAGACAGGAGAGAGAGCAAAGCACACACGAAAAAACGGATGATCAGCAAGATCGAGAGGAGAAAGGAATTGTGGCCAGAAGTCACTGTGTAACACGAATAGACGGTGAACAGAAAAGAAAAAAAAACAGCTGCCACGCTTAAGTCTTCTTATCACTGATGGCGAGCTGAAAACGTGATTCTCAGTGCCTCCGGGCTGTCTGAGAGAGAAAGAAAGGAAAAGAGAGAGAGGACTTGCTCGCAGACAAACCGCGCAAGAGAAAAACACCAAAAAACAACAACAAGCAAAAATGGAAGAAGAAAAACAAACGCAATAGGTTCAACACCCTACTATCAGAGAAAGAGAGAGAACGGTGCACGTAGTGATACGTTTTTTGAAAGTAAATAAAAAAAGGAAAGCGCGTGAATAATGGTCGCTTGGCGTGGCGCGTGTGTGTTGGCAGCGCTGCGCACGTGCGGTGGAAGCAAGAGTGCGTATACGTGGTGGCCGTACTCGTCACTGTATGATGGTGCCTCACTACCTCTTTTTGTTGTTGTAGCCGGCTCTCTTTCGTTATCTGTCTCAGTCTGCGTAGTGCTATGATCTCTGTTGCTGTTCAGTTTTTTCTAGCTGTTTTTTTTCTTTTTTGGTTGTCGGACAATTCACAGGGCGACGCGTGTGGTACTCACAGGTGCACAGAGGGAGGCCGACGACACAAGAATGCGACAGAGGACTGAAGTCACTCACGAGCTGAGAGAGAGAGAGAGAGATCGGCTTGTGTGTGTTTGTGTTTGTGTTTGTTCTTTGTGGTAAGAAAGAGCGAATCCACAAGTGCGAGAGAGCAAATTCGAAAAAAAAACGGAAAGAGAAAAACGTGACCGTGGCCGTAAGAAGGGGAAGGGAGGGGCCAAACAAACAAGCTAAAAAAGGATGGAAAACACGCGAAGAAGTGCGACCAAATGGATGCGTATGTGCGTATAAGGTTGCCGAAGCAACAAAGACTGAAAGAAAAATAAGCACAGCAAAAAAACAAACAAACAGGGAAAGTAAGGGGGTAGAGTAGCAATAATGAGAGTAGCGCTGGTGAGGTCCTTCTTTTGGTTTTTACTTTACCGTCCGCGCAATGTGCTAAAGCGTGGGAGAAAGGGAGAGGTGAGTGAGGGGGGGGGAGATGTGCCTGTGTGCACTTCAAAACACGGAACAAGAAAGGAGGTGAGAAGAACGAAAAGCAAACAAACGGAAAAAGGGGAGAAAAGAGTTGAAAAAGTCGGGCTTGTAGCGGAAAAAAAAACGAAGTGCGAGTGTGGCGAACGCTGGCAGTACCGGCGAGCACGACTCAATTAATAGTGTGGGATTTCTGTAGCACGAGCAAATGAATGCAAGCGAAGGAGGGAGGGGGAAAGAGGGAAGGGACAGCAGAACGAGCTTGTGTGGATAAGCTCCGTTCTTACAAAGGTGCGACGAATCCCTTTTTTGTTCTTTGCGTGGTACGGTGGAAAGAGAGAGCGTGTTGGCTGCTGTCCGATGAGGGATCAAGTCACCAAAGGCTCAACTGTGCGCAGTACACCGTCGAGAAGTCAAGTAGAGTCGAGGCGGAGGGTGGAAGAAGGAAAGAATTGTGGAACGCCGGCATGCGAACGCGCGTGGATCGATGGGCGATTGGAAGGGGGTGGGGTAAGCGGTGAGGCAGCGAACGTGAGCGGGCACATCAACGAACACCGGACACTACGAACGCACACCAGACGGGCGGTGTGCTCAACGCGCTCAGCAAAGCCATCCGGCCTCACAGGCCCGCTGGCGCAAGGCGCCGTTCACCTGTAACACTGCTTGGTTCGCACCTGTGTGGTCAAACACGCTCTACCTAACAAGTCCATTTCTACCGAACTTGCTGGTTCCTTTTTTTTTTAATGAGCGAATGTGTGGGTAGATTATCTGAAAGGGGAGGAGTGCTTGAGTACCAAGAAATATGTGTGTGTGTGTGTGTGTGTGTGTGTTCGTCGGCCCTTCACCTTCACATCGTGTCCGCGTGAGTCGACAGATGCTTTTACGATCGACCACGAGAAGCTGCCAGATGTGAATACGTACCGCGACCGATTGGCGACGATTGTTGTCCTCACAGGCCACCGTGTCAGTATGTGTGTGTGTGTCATACTGTCACATGAATGAAAGGAGGGCAGCCACCATCGACCGGAAAAAAAAAGGTAAAGACAGAAGAAAGAACAAAAGACCCTACACACACGCCACTGATGACCATGAACGAACGACAACGGTTTGGACCGGGAAGGCGAAGGTAAAGGCACGCCAAGACGCAAGCGGTGCAACGGAGCGCTTCTACTCGTCATCCGCATCCTTCTCTTCCTCTGTCTTGCCGGCCGTCTCGTCCTCACCGTCGGAGGCCGTGCCTTCGAGATCGTACCATGTGCCTGTCTCGGCCTTCACGAGCTTGAGATAGACCTGCTGCGCCGACGCCTTCACTTTAAACGTGCTGGCAGAGGGATCAATCTTGTGTGCGAGGCGCAGCGCCATCACCTTGCGTCGCAAAGCACTCGTTGCAAGGACGGTGGTGGCAAAGTTAAGCTGGAAGCCATTGCGCACAAAACGCACGCTGACGGAGTCTTCAACGATGCTCTCTTCACCAGCCGCCGCCACACCACCCGCCTTTGCGAGCGCATCCACGTACACTGACACGCTCTTTTCGCCGTCGGCCCAGCTGTACTTGCTCACAGGGGTGGGTGGGACGTCATTGAGAGGGGACCCCGCTGTGCCCTCCTCGCGCTTGACGAGCTGAGGTGTCGGCAACGGGGCAACATCACCCACCGCGGCGCGGGCCTTCTCGTGGCCGTGCCAGTAGTAGTAAGAGTTCGCCTTCGGCTTGGCGGTGCTGGCTGCTGCGGGGGTGTCTGCCATGATCAGTGCGTACCTGTAGTAGGCGGTGGAGTCGGGGGAATGGAAGAACGCGCAGGAATCACGGGAGAAAGGAAGTTGAGGGTGCTGCTGAGGGTGTGTTGAACAAACTGAATAGCACGTCAGGGGGAATTGCGTATTTGAGCCATATCCGACACCCCCAATACAAAAAGCAGTGAAACACGAACAAATAAATGAGAGAGAGAGAGAGGGAGAGAGCAGCAGCAGCAGCAGCTATGAGCAGCCAGCAAAGCGAGGAAAAAAAGGAGACGCCACCATCGGCAAGCAGTACGTCCCGCGCACAGCAGGTCAACGCTTGTTAACTGTGTGCATGCGGTGAGTGGAGGGGGGGGGTGAAGGAAAAGAAAGGAAGACAGGGGGCGAAGACGCACATACGGGCCGGTAGAGGCATCGCCCGCTATTTTTCCCCCATCACGCCTGCCCTACCAGAAGACAGGTGCCCGATATCGCGACGTGTTGAATCTAGCAGAACTATCAAGTCATGAAAGCACATCACGCATACCTCTCCCTCTCTCACATACACAGGCACGTGCACCGTACACAAAAACAGACGTCGGAATAGGAAGGGGCTGAAAATCAAGCTCATTCTCTTTCTTTTTCGCACATGTACACGAGATGCGCTTACCAGTCGTCCCAGGCTTCATCGCCATTCTCCTCGTTCGGACGAGATGCACTAGCCGCGCCAAACACACTGGGCGACGCTGAATTTGTGGTTTGCATAGAAGTCCGTGCGCTTATGTGCTGCGGGGGCGTACTGACGAAGGGTCCACCACTGGCGTTTGCACGTGTGGGTGGTGGTGACTTCTTCCGCAGGCTCATTCCCTTGCGTGTGGGGGGTGAGCTGCTCGGGGTTTGCTGAAACGGCGTGCTCGGCGGCGTGTGCTTCTTTCTCGCCTCCTTGGTTTGGTCAACGCGACCTGCGGAGGTGAATGCGTGTGGACTTGGCATTGTTGCCGGCGACCCGCCGTGCGACAGGCCAGTGGACATACTGGCTGTGGTGGCGAACGCATGCGCGAGCGGAGCAGCTCGAGGGGCAAACTGCACCGCATCGTCGCCGTCGTCGTCGTCGCCCCAGCCGTCGTCATCATTTCCCCAGCCGTCATCATCCTCATCGACACCGCTCGCAGCTCTCTCTGTGGTCGGGTCGATTGCACCGTCCTCCGTCCCGCGCATGGCCAGCATCTGCGTCATCATGACAAGCTGTCCGATTATTGTCAGTGCTGCCTCCTTTTCTTCACGTGAGATCTTCGCACGCGCAGCTGCCTCCTCACCAGCCATCGCGTCCCGTTCCGCTTCTTGAGCGCTTTGCACAAGAAGATCATCAACAGACTGGGGAACGTCCGGCTCGGTAATTGACACCGAAGGCTTCTCACACTCCGAATGCACGGGCTGAGCTTCCGTTGGGTACTCGGTTGCCTGCTCGACTGAGAAGGCAGGTCGACCAGCCTCAACGGAGCCTGTAGGTATGTTTATCGCCCGCGGTGCGGAGGCGTCGACTGGAAGGCTGGACGGCACGCCACTCAGAAGAGCTTCTTCAGCCATACGGGCCTCCTCGGCAGCGCGTGCTTCTTCGGCCATGCGTGCTTCCTCAACCACGCGTGCTTCTTCGGCCATGCGTGCTTCTTCGGCCATGCGAGCTTCCTCAGCCATACGGGCTTCTTCGGCCAGGCGTGCTTCTTCGGCCATGCGTGCCTCCTCAGCCACGCGTGCTTCTTCGGCCATGCGTGCTTCTTCGGCCATGCGAGCTTCTTCGGCCATGCGAGCTTCTTCGGCCATGCGAGCTTCTTCGGCCATACGTGCCTCCTCAGCCATGCGAGCTTCTTCGGCAGCGCGTGCTTCCTCGGCCATGCGTACTTCCTCGGCCATGCGAGCTTCTTCGGCAGCGCGTGCTTCTTCGGCCATGCGAGCTTCCTCGGCNTCTTCAGCAGCGCGTGCTTCCTCGGCCAGACGGGCTACCTCAGGGTGGTGGTCGCTAGTGAACGCGTCTGGCGCCTCCCTGGCTCTCTCCTGTCCCGGCGCGGAAGGTGCGTGACCGTCCTGGTGCACCTCCTTCGTGAAGGTGGTGACAGCGTCCCTTTCGTACTCCAAGTTGTTCGTGGTGTGAGCGGGGTGGGCAGAGATCGCCTGCTCGCTGTTGGGGAGGCTCGGAGCAGCACGGTGCGGCGTCCTCGCCGTCGGGGGACTTTGCACTGCCGTGAGGTCACTGAACGCTGGAGGCTGGTAGGGCCCTTCGCGCGCGCCAGAGTGGCGCTCCGTGGAGACGAAGGGAGTGTCTTCGTGGTGTGCCGCCATGGCGGAGACAGACGCACTCGTTTCCGGGAGGGTGGGTGATGCGCCGTGCGTGTGTGGGCTCCCTTCACCACTGGCGGATACACGGGGAACAGTAGGTAGGAGGTCATACCGCTCCTCACCAAGAATGCGACCGCGGGCTGCCACCGCCGACATGGTCTCTGTCGACTGTGCGCGGATGGCTTGTATGCGCTGCAGCAGGTTTCCCAATAGTGAGTCGTCAATCACGCTAGCGGGGGCCAGTACGGTCTTGATGAGGTCTTCGCAGTCCAGCAACCGTCGGCTGACGGTTGTTTGCCACCATGTATAGCACTGTGAAAAGTCGCCAGCGTGGGCGATCTGTTCCTCTAAGCTGAGCCCCAGCAAAAAGGATGCCTCCTCAAGGGACTTGGCTGATTTTTGCTGGATGAGACTGACAGCCTCGGTGACCTTCTCAAACAGCGGCTCGGGGGCCATGGCACGTCGCTCTGCCGACGGGAGCGTGAACAGTGGCGGGACCGCCTCCTCCTTCAGCGGCACCACTTCGTTGAGCACCTTCTGAAGGGCCTCATTCGCTGCCTTGTTGAAGGTGCCCCACAGGCTTCCCAGCCGGTTGGTCAAGCTGTCCATGAAGGCTCAGCACTTCCTCACCGACCTGCCTGTCTTACACCGTCTTTCCTGTACGCGCGACTGCCTACGGTGAGGGAGCAAAGGCGTTGTCAAGACAGAGAGAGAGAGGGAGAGTCAGTCTCCCGCAGCGATCTAGTGCAAATAACCGCTCGCGTAACCACGGGTGCGGTGTGTAGCGCCGTGCAGTGAAACACGCAGCGCTCGCAGAAAGTCGGGGGAAGGCTCCGAAAAAGCAACAAGAGCAAAAAGAAGAACACGTGAAGGCACCGCACAGGCTACAGTGCCCACGAAGAAGCCAAAAGTCCACTGCCTATGAATGGCAGTACAATGTCAGCGCTGATTCACAGTGTTGAGCAGACGAATGACGCAGCGCCGATCGAAAAACGCTGCTGCCACCGCCGGTGGATGGATACAGGTATGTTGACAAGTTGAAACCGCTCGGGAACACGAGAGCATGGCATCAGGTAGTGGTGAAGGGAACAAGAGTAAAGTGATACGGAATGAGGGGAGGAAGGGTATGAAAAGATGTTGTGAAGGTCTGATGTACCGCTGGCAAGCCAAGGATCACACAACCGCCTCAGCCGCTCGGTGATGCTTCCTGTTCCCTGCACAGGTGTCGGTGACAAACTAGACTGCCAAGGTGCCTTGTGCGAAGAAATCGAGTGGCAGCTTGCGGTGGCCTGCTCACCCGGCACACGCCCAGGTGCACAGACGTATCAGCCACACCACGACAATACAGAGAAACAAAGCGTATTAGAAACGCCTCCTCACACAGTGATTGCTTCTCTGTGCGACTGGAAGGTCTCTGTCTCGACGAGTTTTGTTCTTCTTTGTAAGGGACGGATGACGATGACGACAACGACGACAACAACAAGAACAACCATTCGTACGCCCGCAACTACCTGTGCACCGCTGTGTGCATGGCCACATCTCGCATAGTGATCGTGCTAACTTCACTACCGCCTGTTCCCACAGAAACGCTCGCTTAACGTGGGTACATGTTCTCTGTGAAGCGTGCGTCTGGAGTCTGCAAGGGATGAATGGCGATATCACCCAACATGAGCGTGTACTTGCCCCACGGGTAGGCGCCTGACGGCTGCGCCAACTTTTGCGGCATCGCTGGACCACGCAGGTGCGGCAAGGCGTAGTAGCGCTCCATTTCACGTGTGCGTAACACACCAGATTGGTGCTGCTCGGCTCTGTACGCCCTGCGGTTGTGCTGGGCAACGATGTCCTTCGCCACCAGCTCCACGTGCTGAAGTACACCGCGTGGCACGACGGGTCGAAGACCACCCTGCACAGACGGCTTTCCTGTGGTAGCCACTACCGTCGGTGTCGATCTGCGCTGACGCTCACCCCAGTATCGCAACGCTCCAATGTTCGCCGCCACGTCCCCGATCGTCTTCAGCCCCGTACCCTCGGCGATGGTGTCCAGGTGTGCCCGTAGTTGGGCTTCTGACCAGATTTTGCCGGTGTAGGCGTGAATGAAAGGCGCCGCGTAGGTCAACGGGAAGTGCGGCGGCGTCTTGTAATCACGGCCCACCTCTGCGTAGACGTCCCACTCGGGCATACCATCGGCCGCGGCACCGCTCAGCGCCGACAGCGTGCGGTGGTGTGCGTTGTCGGCGTGATGCCGGACTGGATCATCGGTCCAGCGTGCCCAGGGCCAGTGGCGGTAGTGGTTGCGCTGGCGCAAACGGTAGTACCACTCCACGCCCGAACGCGGGTCCCAGTTGTTGCCGTACTCCTCCGGCGATTTGTTCGCCAGCGGGGAGCGGCAGTGCGGCTGCTTCGGGGCAAGGTAGCGTGATTTTTGCCGTCGATGGGCGTACACCATCACCCGATTATTGTACCCCGAGGCACGACTGCCCAGGACGGTGGGGGTGAGGCGCAGCGACATGGTCTCTGCAGGCTTCGGCTCTTCGTTAAGAGGAGGCCCACAAACTCTCTCTCTCTCTCACACTTGGGCAATGTGAACACCAGCGGTTCCTGCGCTGTCGTGATGCGCGTGCACCAGATGACTCAAGCTACCGGCGCTAAAGAAAACCCTGAAGAGAAGTGAAGAGAAGAAAAAGCACAGCCACAACAACAGTCAGTGCGTGCCTAGCGTGTCCACACTTCGCGACTCACTAGCGCGCAAAGGTGTCAGTGGGAGCGAAACAGAAGAGGGAAGGGGAGGGGATAGAGAATAAGGAACTGAAACACCAAGAAGGGAGCTGGGTGTGTGTGGCCGCGCGCGTGCGTGTGTGCACACTTTGGGGGCTTCAAAAAGAGGAATGAAGGCGAGTGGCAAACGCACCGCGGGCACAAGGAAGTGAAAGAAGCACATCCGCATCATTCAATAAGCCCGTGCTCGTCGCAATAGTCGGTGTGTGTTCGAGGTGCGTAGGAGGCACAGCCGCATCCCGCTAAAGCAACTCGTCCACTTCGTTAGCACGCCACGTCGAGTCAACCGAAGTATTGGTGTGAATGATTCTTCTTTTTTTTTAAACGTACCTCATCACGCGCCTGACATCAGTTGGTATCTCTCCATGGTGCCAGCGTCGACGTGGCCGCCACTGGCTCCAGCCGCTCTCCTCGCGAACGAGCGGATGCTTCTGCCCATGCGCTGTCACTATGCCCAGTTCGCCTGCTTGGCGATGGAAGCAGCGCCGTTCACCTTGAACCACTCACGCAACGCCACCGGACACACGAACGTGATAAAGAGTCCCGTGATGAAGTACGAAACGGTGCGCTGGTGCACCTCCCACAGCCACCAATGCCGGTGCGTGCGCAAGGACCACACTTGCTCTTCGCACAAGTACCCGTCTGGCTCCTCGACCAACTCAGGTAACCCGCGCTCGCCGTTATTAACCGATTCACGTTCCACATCAACGCGCACGACGGTGACTGGCTGCTCGAAGGCGTTGCCGCTAGTGTTGGCCGCCCCGCGTGGGGTCGGCGGCTCGGTAGCGGGCACGCTGCTACGTTCAGCGTGACTCTGAGAAGCCTCTGGCGAAGCGGTGTGGCGTGTGCGGGAGAGTGCGAACGAGTTCTGAGGGTTCGTTGGTGCGTACAGGAACGGTCCATGCTCGTTGCCGCGCGTGGTGCGGCCAATGACGCCAGCGACGAACAAGTACGGCTTGCGTAGTGCACGTGGCATGCGCCTCACGTAAAACCCACTCAAGAATTTGAACACGACAGGCAATACCCTCTTGGCGACCAGCGATGACAACTCCTTGGCGACGACGACCAGCACGAGGCAAATCAGCCACTGACTGAGAAAGGTCCATGAGAAGAACACATCGGAGAGGCTGCCGGAAGGCGGTGGTCGCGCTGTCAGTTCGCTGTTGTACATGGCACGAAACAGCCAGAAACCCATGAAAGCCCCTATCATGACGCCGGCAAACCGCAGACTGTCCACGTAGCACGGACATGGGTCGTGAGGCGTGGCGTGCGCCATGGCAATGAGATGAAACGCGACATAGAGAAGAACAAACGCCCACCAAGGTGCCGCCCCATCAAAAGCAGTGACCATATTCTCCTCCCAACGGCCCAGGAAAGAAGCCTGGAAGAGAATGCAGAGGAACGCACAACACCAGCCGCCGAGAAGGTCACCCAGCCAGTGCATGCCCAAGTACAGTCGCGACATGGACACATTGATAAAGTAGACGACAGCGGCAATCCAACATACCACAGGGTGTGTGGGAAAGAAGCGGAGTAGCGTGCAGTACAGAAAGTAAGAGAAGACACCGCTGTGGCTCGCGTGTGTGCTGGGAAACCCGTATTCCTTGTCGTGCGTGTGCTGACTGCCGCGAAGCTCAAGCGGTGGACACGGTGGGCGAGGGCAACAGACAGAGTCTTTCAAGGTACCGGTGACGTACTGGCTCATGCACAGCATCGAGCCGACGCAGATGGCGTCCAGTGGGGCACCGAGCCACACCAACGTCGGAATGAACACGGTGTAAAACTCTGCCTCGCCGGTAAAGCTCCACAGCTTGAAGTAGAGAGTAATGAGTTTCTCCAATGGGTGACCAAAGTGCTGAATGGTGCTCAGCAGCCGCACGCTTTGGTCATTGCAGTAGTGGTAGATGTACCATTCGCGGAAAATCACCGGGCGTTGGGGGCGGCGCCATTGAACCAGGTTCTCACGCGTGCCGAGGCTTCCCGCATTGTCTCGATGGCTGGCGCTGCTCGTATTGTTACTGTTTTCCATCTTCCGCGAGCTTGCCTTGTGAAGAACGGAGACAAGAGTAGGAAGCCAGAGAAGAGGCAAATACCCTGTTCACGTGTCGCCACACCAAGTGCTGTGCGATAGGAAACGACACGTGACAGTAAGCACCCCGCCAAGGAAAGGAAAAGAGGGGGGGATAAGGCACACTTTCCGATAGCGTGAAAACGAACGGCGACAAGCCTTCACAACGTGGCACCGGTGCGCGGCAAACTGAGAGAGGGGGCTAGTGGAAAAGCAAGAGGTGAAGGCTGAAAGACGTGCACGCCGCTCCTACCAGGCGTCGTTCGAGTGGGGTGAGCGCCTTGGTGAATGTGATGAAGCACAGAGGAAACCGAGAGGCGCGTCCAGCTAGGTGCCGCGGGACCAGAGGGTATAAAGGACAAGCTGGAGGGAAAAGCGAGGGAGGAAGCAAGAAAGCCGGCTGCACGTGCTGCCGTTAACAAGCAACGACAAGAAGCAAAGAAAAAAGGAAAAGTGGGAAAGAGTGAAAGCAGCAAGAAAGAGAGAGAGATAGAGGGAGGAAAGAGTGACTACCTACAGCTAGTGGTGGTTCACAGAGAAAAAGTGCTCACAGAATGGCGCAACAAACACAATGTGCTAGAGTGCCTCTCTGGTTTCGCTGCAGCGTGACGGTGACTCGGCGAGATACAAAGAAAAAAATTCTCGACGAAAGAAGCACGAAAAGAAGAAAAAAAAACGACTTTTGGGAGTGCGTGTGCCTAGGAGAGAGAAAGAAAGAAGGCCGGTGAGTGACTCACGTTCAGATCACACACACAAGAAAAGAAAATGTATGCTGTGATCTGCCGTTGGCTGTCGCGATCTGCGGTCGTCTTTCCTCTTTCTTCTTTTTTTATGTACGCTCTATGGTTTGTGGCAATCATCAAGAGAAACACACAGAAAACGACAGAGAGAGAGAGATAGCAAAAAGAAAAAAGAGAAGGGTAATGAGGAGAAGAAAAGGAGTCAGGTTAGGAATGACGACAGGCGGGGGCGGATTGGATGGATGGCACCTCAAATCGTTGGCGGCGGTGAGCCGTGTCATGCCGCCGTTGCACACGTCTTGTGGTCGGCTCGGATGCGCTGTTTGGGTGTATCTGTGTCTGTGTGTGTGGAGCAGAGAATGATGAAATAATAACGGAAGTGAATGGTTACGCATCTGTGTGCCATCTCAGGACTTTGGCTCAAGCCGCCACACGGTACGTCGGCGACGCACCGGAGCCTGCCAAGCACCGGCGACTCTCATCGCTGCGGTAGAGGAGACGACCACCACCGCCGACTGTGAAGAACGCGCACCGGCGTCCCCGTGTGTCGCATTCGCTGTCGCCGGGTGGACTGTGGCCGAGGTTGTCGCACAAGCGGATGAAGCCACCGGAGTGCGTTGGCACGGGGACGCTGCCCCGAGATCGCTAGACACCTCATCTGGCGACTGAGGCAGCGACGGTGAGGAAGGGGTGGCCATGGACGCTGCGGCATCCTCTTCGAGCGATGCCCGGCTGCGGCGCTGAGGCCATGACTGGCGGCCGGCGTTGTGAGCCGACACGGGAATCACCTTCTCCATGTGCGGCGCGTCCGCAAAGTGTATGGTCTTCCTCGCCGGTAGTGACGGTGCGTCTGACGTCATGACACCGTCAGCCGCATCTTGCTCGCATGTCGAGTCGGCCAGTGCACCGGCCGCTGCGTCTGGGATCGACGCCGTCGTCGCACTTGACCGCTCCGCGAGTGCGCGTAGTGTGGTCAGTAACACGTTGGCCGTTAGCTGGGGTGTGGCGCGCTTGCCGTGTTCCGCCCTGTCCGCCACAGTGCGCAGGGGTTCACTGCGCACGTCGCCTTCGCCTGCATCATGTGCGCTGGCCTCTGATAGCGCTGGCACCGTCTCCAGCCAGTGCCACAAAGCCTCCCTAGCAGCTTCTGTGGTGGCTGTCGCCTGGCGACGTGCCTGTGCTGCACCGCCGGCCACACGCTCAGCCAAGTCCGCCAGGCGCAGTGCCTCGGGCAGCTCAGCTCGCGCTTGTGAAGTGCGCAGGTGTTCGTCGCGAAGGTGTGCGTGAGTCAGATCAATCGCAGCCCGGAGTCGCCGCACCGATTCTTGCCGAGAGGTGATGGCGGTCTCGGTGTCTTTTCCACGGGTTTGGAGAGAGGCCACGAGGCGGTAAAGTTCGTCTGGAGCCATCTCAGCGAGCGAGGTGGCACTGGTCAGACCGGGCACCGCCTCCGTGGTGGCTGTGCGCGCGGAGTCCCAGCTTGTCAACTCATCATCCGCACATGGTGTGGTCATCCGGGGGGAGGTGAGGGAGGGGGAAATGCAAAAAAAAAAAAAACAGTGAAAATAATAGCAGCGGTGGCGAGTCTGTGATAGAACGGGAGAAGGGGCACTGTTGTTTTGTTTTGTGTCATCCTTCAGATAAATGGGTAATGATGACGTTTGCAGTCAAAGACGAGAAGAGGTGGAGAGGGCCCGAGAGGAAATAAGGAGGTGAAAGAGGCATACCTTTCTGTAGACGGCGTGCGTCTGTCCCAGCTTTTGGAGAGCCGGGAGTGGGAAAGCAGCACGGCTCCAGTTCCCCCTCTGCTCCCCACCAGTGAGCGCTGAACGACTTTTACCGAGAGGGACCAAAGCCACGGAGATCTGTGTGCGCGTGGGTGCGGCAGTTTATGACATTTCATTTGTTGTTGTTGTTCGCGAAGTTTCGTCATCTCTGCCGCAGCGTTACCTTCCCGTTGTTTTCGCGTCTCTCTCTCTCTACATGTAGAGGTGAGGCAGCATAGTAAACACGGTGGTAGAGCGAAACAAAAAAAGGGAAAGTGAATCTATCGAGCATTCTGTGGGGCAACGACAACGTGACGGCATCCTCAAGACAAAAAGAGGAGTGAGTGAGGGGGTTGCAGCGTTCACAGGGAGGCAGCGTGTACACTTTCCACAACATTGTGCACGAGTGACTGGAGTGTGCGCAGCAATACCGTGCAGCGTTCAACACCTTCCACCTCTGCAGAGGCAGCCTTTGTAACGCCTAGTACTGACTTCTGCGTGGATAGCGCTTCCATTAAGGTTGCTTCCACGCCCAAGTGAACGCCGTAGAGACTCGCGACTGAGCAGATCGCAAACGACACACATGGCTGTGGCTGGGCGGACTTCATGATGTGCGTGTAGGACACACAGAGACACGTGAGAAGCGCGAAATCATCGTCTTCCTCATCGAACTCATCTGTGCCACCGTCCTCGTTGTTTTCGTCGTCGTCTGCGTCCGAGGAGGAGGCGGAGGCTGACGCGGCGTCGCCACGACAACAAGCCATTTGCGTGAAGGTTGAGGTAACAAGTGACGCACGCGGCCGAACAACACAGAGTGATTCTTGGTTTCGCGTGGCGCCATTGTCGTCGGCGCAGGCAGTGGGGAAGGACGGGAGAAGGCCAGTGGGGTCCTCTACGTGAGCGGAGGTCGTGGTGCCGCGCGGAGCAGACTGCAATGTGCGTCGGAAGAAACCGATGGTGTAGCCCGGCGGCGATGGGGATGGTGACGTGGCGAGTGGCGCGTGGTGCGGCTGCGCACACCAGAAGGCCGCGTGCAGGCCGTCCGCCCAAGCGTGTAGAGGGCGAACGTGTGATGACGAGAGCCCCACACTGCCTTGCTGTTCCACCATGTGCGAGAGATCCCACTCAAGCACCGTGATGCGCGCAGCAGTGTGCACCCACGACGCGAAAAGCCCGTCTTTCTCGTTGTCTGCCATCAGAACAATCTGCGGGTTGAGGCGGTCATGACTGTCGTGGATGGTCGAAACCGCACGCGATGAGTGCGACAGCGCCGGGGTGGAGGTCGGGGTGGTCGCCGGATCACCGGGCTTGTGCGACACCGCAGGCACGTTGACCGCGTCCACGTGTTCGACGCCGCGCCGACTTTTGCGGGCACAGACGGCACCAATACACTTGAAGGGCCGCCTCGCCCTTGTGGTGGGTGCGTCGCCCGCGCCGTGCGCCGGCTGTGAGATGGTGCGATCACCGTGCAGATCGGGCGTTCCTTCGGCGGGCGCGCACGGTTGCGAGACAAGCGTCGGCGCACCGTGTGGTGGAGTTGGCGCAGTGCCCATGGCGGCAGCCTCGAGCACGCTCCTTGCCTGCTCGTCGATCGTGGACCAGCTCGACGCTGCACTCTGCGCAAGCTGTGCTGCAGCACACAGTGGTGTTTGTGGTGAGTCGGCGGTCGTCGAACTCCGCGCCGCGCCGGGTAACACCATCTGCAACGGGGAGGCCGACGCGGCGGCTTCGATCCACGCGGCGAGTGGCGCGGCAGCGAGTGAGGGTGCGTCGCTACCCGTGCGGACAAAGCCAATGAGGGCCGCCAAAGCGTGGCCAACCACCACCAGTACCATGTCGTACATGCCCACAACGGTTCCCGCGCACCCACTGCAGAAACGGCGATGGCGCGCAGCCGCTGATGTTTCTTCGCCCCGATCACTCGTATGCGGGCAGTGGGCGTAAAAGACAAAGCTCACTGTACGCACCAATGAATACGCGTCTGCCCCCTTCGCACTGCCCCGGTCAACGGTGGCGGCTGTCGGAGTGACAAGGTGGTGGACGGCGACCGCCGCCAATCGCAGGTGGTCGTGTGGGGAAAGATCGCGTAGGAAACTCGCCGAGGCCGTGAGGAGACCACTCGGGCTCCACAGGGCGATCACTGGGAGACGAAAGGGCGAGGAGGCCGTCACGGCGTCAGGTCGCCACGCACTCTCCCACTCCGCGCACAGTGCCTTGTCCGCCGGTGGTGCGAGCATGGACAGCACGTGGCGCACCGTCTGGTCAAGCGCACGCACGGTGTCACCAACGGCGGCGCTCACGCGTGTGGAGAGCGCCGTCCACGACGCTGCCTGATGCCTTCGCTGCTGCACGCTTGCCCTCTCAGCGCTGGTCGCCGACACGCCGGCCGTGGCTGGTGTACCCGCTGGTGCTGTTGCAGACGCGGCGAAGGCAGGTGTGCATACAAAGTTATCAGTCGCCCAAGAAGCCGGTGCTGAGGAGTGTGACAGACTTCTTGCTGAAGACGATGACGCCGATGACGCTGGCACCTGATGTGGAGGCACGTTTGGTTGCGTGAACGGCGCAGACTGGAGGACGGAGAGAGACCACAGCGGGCTCAACGGCACGGCGTGGGTGGCAACAAAGGAGAGGAATGCCCGGCGTCGGAGCCACTCCGCCGCAACACCGGCAGGGGTGACCGACGGCAGCGACAGTGAGCTGCGTTGTGCGCTTTCGAGCCTGGAGTAGGTCGCAGCGGCACGTGGTGTGGTGGGTGACGGCACGGGTAGTCCGAGGTGAGCACGGTGCGCCGCATTGGTGCTGGTGGCACCTCGCATGTTGGCGGTTGATTGAGGCGATTCTTGCGCACCTCTCCGCGCGACGTGGGGCACGGCAGAGCTGCACACGCTGTCTAGCATGAGCTGGATGCCTGACTCGTCAGACGCCACCAGTGCGGCCTTGACGTGGCGCAAAAGCCGGAGGAGTGCGCGCGGCACCGCCACAGGCGACTCGCTGTCCTGACTCATCGCCATCGGAGTGGCCTCGATGCCCGGTGAGGCGAGTTCCCATGCGCGTACCTCGCTTTCGCTGGCGGCGACGGCAACGATCACGTGGCCGAGCACCGCACCCGCATCGTACTGCTCGACGAGCACCGTGATGGTTTCGCCCTCCGCGCCAGCGTTGCTTGGCGACAACGCGGGCTGGGCGGTGAGTAACCGTGGGCCAGTGCCCGGGGACGCGCAGACACGCTCGAGGCCCAGGAAGGGCGGTGGTGGAGCGAATGAAGGTGCCACGAATTCACCGCCGCGGCTGCACATCACACGCACCCACGACATGACCTGAAAAAGAAGAGAGAGTGCGAGAGCCTATATGTGTGTGGCGAAGACAAATCTATGTCGGCGAAACCAAAGTAGTGCCTTCGTCTTACTTTGTTTACGTGAGCTCAACGATGTGGGCACACCAAATCTATCAGACACACAACGGCTAGCAGAGAGAGAGAGAGAGAGAAAACAGAAGGAAATACGATAATAGCGATTGCGAGCAGGTGAAGGAAAGGATTTGTGAAGGGAGAAAACAAGTGGAGAGCACCATGAAACGAACAACAGCAGAAGACGGCAAAGGGGCTGGCTTGAGAGTCCGCACAGGCGCGGGCTGAATAGCTTGCTGCCTACATCACATACATACGCACACACAGCTGAATATGGAGTGAGGCGCAGCAGCAGAACTGAGATGCCGTGGAGCCGCTTCCATGTACACGCCGCCGCGGTCAGTGGATAGTGCTCAGCCGTGGTGTGGCGCGCAAGACAGACGGCGATAGAAGGTATTGCTGCAGTCCATTGGAATACACAGAAAGAAAGCGAAAAGGAAAGGGAAAAAAGGAAAAGGAGGATGCGCGGAACTGAACAGACAAAGAGAAGCAGTGTTGCCACGTCGATGCAGTGGGTATTTCTCTTTCGCTTGGTTCAGTGCCTTTGTATGTGTGTGTGCGAATGAGCGTCATTCCCACACTGCCACCACTAACAACAAACACAAGTGGTGAAAGGCGTACACGTTTCTTCGTTCAATCGTTTTTTTACTTGACTCTTTACCAGGTTGGCTTCTGCATCCTCTTGTTTAGCGTCAGTGTCTCGCCGAGTTCGCATGTACTGTTGAGCGTGCATCGACGCGAATCTGTCCGTGCGTGTATGCGTGTGGTCATGCCCGGCGTGCCGTTGTCTTAGTAAACGTAAGGGATAAGACGGTAGGGCACCACGCGGCAGAAGGCCTTCCAGTCCGCATCGCCGTACTTCTCGCGCATCGACTCCTCGTCACGCAGCTGGCGGTGAACCAACAAAATGCCGAAGTACAACGTGTGAAAATAGGGAATCGCGGCACCGGTGCCGGTGAGAGCCGCCCAGCCAAGCGCCATCAGCCAGTCGCCAACGTAGTTGGGGTGGCGGCACACGCCCCAAAAGCCTGAGATGAGCAGTGACTTGCCTCGCGACGTTGTCATGACCTTGAGGTGCGCCACGCGTGGGTCCTTGGGGTTTGTGCGGAAGCGGTCTTTCTGCGTGTTCGCGCCGCGGAAGATGACGTAGCCGAGCGCAATGAGCACACAGCACAGGGCAACGTATACGGGGGAAAGCTGCACGGGGTGATACGCAAGGTACTTGGCCTGCAGCGTGTAAATGAATGGCACCCACATCAGATCACCGAAGCACAGCATAAAGCCAAAGCCGTCCGTCACAATGTCCATCATCGTCAGGTTTCCCACCTCCATCAAGAGGCCGTCGAAGACGTAGAAGGAGTGGGCAATAGCGACGAGCGCGATGCTCGGTGTGAAGTTGCCCAGCTCAATCGACTTCATGACAAAGGCCCAGTTCAGGATGCTCCAGCCAATGAGGCCAGGACGCAGCTCACAGAAGAACTTCCAGTCGAGAAAGCCAGTGCGAGGGTTCAGCTCACGACCAATCCAGAGGTCGTAGAAGAAGTTGCCGCTGTTGCCACCAAGCGCGGTCATGACTTCGTCGTTGCGGTAAGAGCAGATATACAGCGCAATGGACATGACAAGGGAGATCACGGCGATGCCGAGCAGTAGCCCGGGCAGCATATCGGCCAACACGCTTAGACGAATGACCTTGGTCGCGTGAAGAGCGAAGATGAGGCCGTGTGCGATAACAAAGGCGTGAATGGCGTTGATGCGGTAGCGCAGACGCTTGCCGTTGCGCAGGGGAAGGCCCTCCACCACGCGGCCGATAGGTACGAGATAGAACACGGCATGCGCAGCGAGCCAAACCAGCTCCAGAGCGAGTGCCTTTGGCAGCTGAGGCACGGCCTCTTTCGTGATCAGGTCCATGGCGCGTTGAGGGATGCCCTTCAGATCAGTGAAGGGAATAGCACACTGGTCTGCGCCGCATAAGGTGTTCAGCACCAGCACCAGTGCAGGCAGTATCTGAACCAGGAAAAACGCACCAACGGGGCCACCCCACTCATACTTGGTGGTGACCGGCTGATGCGGGTTCTGAGGTGCCATGGGGACGCGCGTGCGTGCGTGAGGGGGCGGGCGGGGGGTAAGAAACAGAAAAAGAGCGAGAGATGCGATACAGTATGTCTCTTCGCTGCTGTGGTTTGGTGCTCGCACACACAGTTATTTTTTTTTGTTGTTGTTGTTGTTGTGTGTGTGGTGCGAAATGCGTAAAGCTCGTCTCAATGATTGATCAGATAACGGTGGGAGAAATGTGAGGTGGTTTCTCCAAGTGTTCGTGTGAGTGGGGCGGGTGAGTATCAGAAAGGGAGAGGCGTTAGTCATCGTGAAGTGCAGGAAAAGAGGGGGGGAGAGACGGCAATAGTAAAAATAAAAGAAGACAAAAGGGTGAACCACCACCGAATCCTGGGGGTCACGTAAGGAAACGGCGATACTGGGAAGGCGGGAAAGGTCGCGCCGAACACATCCTACTCAATCGAGCGCGGTCAGTGCTATTAGACAATGTTACCAGATAGCTCAGAAACTCCTAGACCTGTGTACGAACTCCTTTTTTTTTCTTTCTTGTGTCTTCATGGTCAGTGTGCTTACATTCGCGCAATGATGGCAACCAGCTCCCACCAACATAGTTCCTCTTCCCTGGCAAGCCAACGAATTCCTTGCGCGTAACCAGACACTGCACACACACGCACACACACGCGGCGTTGTCGGCGCCCCTGCCTGACACGCACGCCACCTGCCAACTACGACGCACCCACCGCCGGGTCCGTCACGACAAGACCTAGCCCGAGCACCACCAGAAAAGCACCGACTGCCCACGTGCCGTTCACGCTTTCTGAGAAGAAGAGAATGCCACAGAGTGCGCTGACAGTGAAGTTGGTGCCGGTGTTGACGATCTGGCACACCGGCGTGGGACCGAGTGAGAGGGATTTGAGGTAGTACCGCCACATCTGCGCAGTGAAGAAGGCGTTGGCGGCGAAAAAGAGCCCACGCAAGACGAGCGGCAGCACCGTGATGAGCAGGCTGTCTGTCGACGGCGCAGCCACGCCCGCCGTACCGCACAGGAACGCGATGACGTGAGAGACAGCATCCTCGGCGACGGCGACTTTGCCAACGACACCAGAAAGTGCACCGAAGATGCCAGCCATCGACGCATAAACAAAGAAGAGAATGTTTGGCTGTGGCCCCGCAGTGCGCGCGCCTTCCGGTACACCAGGAGCTGCAGATGGGGTGGTTGCTGACGCCACCTTCGCATCTGATAGAGTGGCATTCATCGACAGGAGGGTGGTAGGGCTGGGCGTCGGCACATCGAGCGGAGGCTCCGCCGCAGTGTGCACACCCGAGTCTACTTGGTCGGCGCGGCGCCGCCGTACTGTTGATTTTGTCGGAGAGTCCATCCTCACTGAGGCAAGCAACTACCGATGGCGCGAGGAGATCAATCAACTACGCCTTGACCGCTATGCTACGTTCACGTTCACGGTAGGTGCACAGAAGTGCACAGGCCAACATGAAAAAAAAAAAGGGAAGGTCAGGAAGTGAGGAAAGAATGTACAAGAGTCCAAACGTGATGACCAGTTTTCAGTGTGCCTTCCTTCTGTGCACAGTCGCGATTATTTGTTTTCTGCTATGCACCACAAGGTGTAGTCAAACCGCTTTGTCCATACACGCACCCAGCGAGTGCGGGCGAGCGTAGCCACGCGCAAAGGAGCTGTGCCCGGAAGGCGTCACGTGAGCGCAAGGCTCGATGGCGGCGGGTGAGTTCGCCTCACCGTCCGTCACCCTTTCCATCATACCGGTGTCACGGTGACCCGTGCTTCCACAGGTTTATCTTCGGTCGGTGAGGTTTCCATGATAAGGGGAGGAGGATTAAGTAGAAGTGGTGCAGTTGCACGAAAGCAACGCTGTGGATAAACACAAGAAAGAAGAAAAGAAGAAAAAACCTCATCAAGGGTAAGCAAGCTAGCAACTTGCCCCAGGGTCAACGTGTGTGAAAAGAGGAAGAGAACAAAAAAGAAAAAGGAATGAGGAGAAAAGAAAAAGAAAACAAAAAGAGAAAAGGAAAACCATCCAGCTGACGGCCTCAGCTGACCAATCTGGATTTGGCTTTGGACAATATCGCAGATACTATTTGGCGTAGCACGCACACACGCACATTGTCTTGGCGCCGTGCTTGCGTCAACGAGTCGCTACCCTATTCCATTCGTGTGCTCGTATGGTAGAAAAGGGGGGTTTCCATATTTTGATAGCACAAATATCTCTCACAGTCCTTTTTTTCTCCCCATTTTGCTGTTCGTGTGAACGAGCACGGTTCTCCATGTGTGAGTTGTCGCGCCGCCAACGCGGAGCGCTCCATTTCATCCTGGGGCGTTCCCCGCTGTTACGCTTTCACGCACAAGACACATACACACGCATTATCATGTCTCTCTCTCTTTCTCTCTTTCACCCACACACAGACTTCAAGACACAACAGTGCACCCGAGGCACGTGTACTGACCTACAGGAGTCGTCATGACGCGCGTGCGAGAAGGCGAGAGAAAAAGCAAGAGAGGCAGAGTCAGGAGAAGCGCTGAGGTGACACTCAATGACAAAGGCAAGAAGCATAAAAGAACAGAGAAGACGTTTTGTTGGCAAGAAAAAAATGGTGTAAGACACAAGAAGCTGATTTAATGGCGCGTTGCCGGACCTTATTTTTTTTTCCTTTTGTTTTTCATACCAGTGGTGAGGAGCGGGTTTCTCACACTTACGCAACTCAGCGACACATGCAGCAGGCAGCGTCAGGCGGTGAGAACGCAAGAAAGAAAGCAAGCAAAAGCAAATAGGCTCGGCAGTAGTCTTTCAAGAGGTTGCTCTGTTGTGAGCGTCCTGTTAGTTTTCCATATTTCCTTCTTTTATTTTGATGTTGTTTACGGGGGACACGCTGGTGCTGACCGGCTGGGTTCACCATTCAATTTTCATACAAAGAACAGTGAGAGGCAAAGGCAGGTACCTGCGTGCTCCCGTTGCCTACGGCTCCACCAACAACAAAAGAAGAAGAGGAAGAGAACAGAGCCCTCCCCGCATGGTAGCTATACGTATCTTACACCGGTCCAACTCCCCAATTCTTCTGTGTTGTTGTCATCTTCATATTTTCTCTTTTTCGGATTATTGTTTTTGCGCACAACGAAATTTTGCAGGACTATCCCACTTTTTTCCAAGGAAGGTGCGTGCACGCGTTTTGAAGAGCCAAAAAAGGAGAAAGAAAGAGAACACGCACACACAAAAAGAAAGATGAGGCCGACGAAAAGGAGTACATAACGACAGAAAAAAAAAATCGGGCAGTTGTATAACTCGCAGAGCATCAAGCAAAACGCGCCGCAAGACAGGCGTGGCTTAACTATTGTTTTCCGTGTACGCTAGCGTCACTGGCGGCACACCTCTACAGTTGACATCACTGATGAAGCACACACTGCGCAGGCCGTCACGACAGGCGGACGTGTCGTCATCGATGTGCACGGTGCAGCAGACAGTCTTCTGATTCCCTCTCTCGCCCTCACGCGTTGATAAACAACAGCACGAGAAGTGATCAACGGGACCCGCATCCCCCTTCTGCCCTGCACCACTGTGACACGCAAAAAAAAAAAAAGAGAGAGAAAGAAGGTGCAGAGCACGTGATCAGTGGTGATTCAAAAAAACAAATGTCGAAGCGGGACGCGGAGAGTGTGACTGTGATTTCATGGGTTCTGCTGAATGGAACACAGCAGCAGAGACATGAGAATTGATTCCTCCAGCGACCTAAGCTCAGACAACTGCATGTCAGACCGATCAGTTCTTCACACACTTCTTTTCCATTCTGTTCTGTTGGTGGCTGCGTGGCGTGAGTGGTCGCTAGCTTCCTGTCGTGCCTTTTCACCTGCAGCGATGTGCAGCCGACGAGCAACGCAAGAAAGCACAAGCAGATGACGGAGCTTTGAGCCCCGACAGAAGGAGACGGAAGTGAAGGGAGCTCTTGGTGTGCGCTGGGACGTTTCTAGGCCTCACACCGGCCACGTACCGAGCGTGCTTAGAAGCGGTACACCATGTCCTTGGTGTAGCCGAGTTCGCCCAGGTAGCCACCCACATCGGCGGCATTGTTGAGCACGGAGCCGGTGGGCTGGTAGGCCTGGCCGCTGGACATGGCCCTGAGCACGAGCGGAGAGGAGCCGCACACGCGCACCATCATCGGATCGGGTCCGCAGACGAGGATGAGGGTATCGTCCGCCGGCGGCGGCATGAGCGTCTTGAGCAGCGGAGTGTCAATGTAACCAGTGTAGCCGTGGAACAGCTTGTTGCCGTTCTCGTCCGTATCGGGCTGCGCATCGCGGTCGATGGTGAAGTTCAGCTTGCGCACGTAGGCGGGGTTGCACTTCATGTTGGGGTCGTCCAGCTTGTCAACGATGTAGAAGACGCGGAAACGGTCCTTGAACTCCTTGGCCTTGGCGTCGAGCATGCCCTTCAGCAAGATCTTGTTCTCAGAGCGGTTGGCAAAGAGCATGGTCATCTTGGTCGTGTCGCCGGGGGTTTCAAAGGATGCGTTGGCGAACTGGAGCACAGGGCACAGACCCGTACCGCCGGCAATGAGACCGACGTTGGCCCAACGGTTCTTGCGGTACGACAGCTTGTACTGCACAACGCGGAACAGGAGGCTCTCACCGACATCCATGCTGAAAAGGTGCTCGGTGAAGCGGCCGGGGCGCTGCTTCTTGACCAGGAGGTCGAAGTAGCCCTTGGTGCCGTTGCTGGTGATCGGGGTGTAGAAGCGCATGGGCTGATCCACGATGTTCGAGCCTTCCTTGAAGTGAGCCTGGAGGGTACTGCAGGGGACGAGACTGAACTCATCGTTGGGGTCATTGAGGAGGAAGCGGAAGACGGCGACGTCCTCGGCAAGGTTCAGCACCTCACCCAGCACGAAGGGCTGAAACTTGATCGAGAAGGCGCTTTTAGGCTTGCACTCCGCCGCGTCCTGGTTGGCGCGCGTGAAGGACTGCAGAGCCGCACCAGCCGCGGCAGCCGCACCGAAGGTCAAGAACTTGGCCATTATGATGAAGGGACTGTCTGTGTGTTCTGTCTGTGTTTTGAGTGCGTTTTGTCAGAGGTGACTCTGTCAATTGCTAGCGTGTGTGTTTGTATGTGGTTGAAGGAAGCGTTGTATAGAAAGTGTGTGGGTATTACTTACCAGAGCAGGATACAGAAATAAGAGGGAAGCACCAAAGACAGTGAAGGGGAGGAGAGCCACGCATGTGTATACATGTGTGTGAGGGAAGAAAACCAACGTGTCCCGCCGCTGTGAATGCGCCGCCACGTCGGTACAGAGGGCCCAAACTGTCTTGATAGCAGCGAACGCATGAAAAGCAAAAGGGGGAGGGGGCTTATCGGTCCCACGCAAGGCACGTGTTGCCGCCCCATGTCTCTCCTTCAGCATATCACGATTAGCCCCAGTGAGCACTGTTGTAGCAAGCCAACGTGTGTTTGTACGTGAAGGGTGGGGAGAGGTTTCTGCGCACGCTCAAGCAGTGGTCCTCCTGTAGTCGTGATGTGTTTCCTCTTTCTGGTGAGTAGTCCCGAGGGACGTCGTCATTACAACCGCCGCAGTCAACAACAACACGTCGAAAGTAACCGGCCAATGAGATGCAGTGGCAAGGCACCGCAACAACAAAAGAAAGAAAACAAGGCACCTCTCTCTCTCTCACGTGATGCGGTTGCTCTTTTTTTCCCTCCCCGTTCTGTTAAGACCCCAGGAGATGGCGGAGCTCCGCTTCCAACTCGTCCGCGATACGTGCGCAGCCGCCCAGCGCTCCAAGCTGGTTATCCACAAGGTTCACGACCTTGTCCACCTCGCTTACGGCGGCTGACTCCTTTCGTGAACGGTTGTGCTGTGCAATGGCACTGCGGAGCTTTTGCTCCAGCGTGAGCACCTCGTCGAGAAGGGACATGGTGCTGTCGTATGCGCTCACACGTGTCGCATCAGCGGGTCGGTCCTTGACCTGTTGTTCGACGACGCGCTCGTAAATAGGGTTCACCTGGTCTTCCATCTCATCCAAGACAGCCTTGATGCTGTCCTGCCGCTCTTTACAGCTGTCTAGCAGAGCGCTCGTCGACTTCGCGGAGGTCAACGCATCTTGCAATTTCGTCTGAAGGTCCAGAACGTCAGCCGTGCGCTCAACGATATCGGCATCACGCTGAATGACGTGCCGAGAGAGCTCGTTGAAGTATCGCTGTTCCTTGGCGAAATCCAGGTCAAACCTGGCGAGCACCGAGGCAAGTGTGCGATTGGAAAACTCCTGCGCCACAGAGGGGTGCGCTGTGGCAGCGTTCCCAGTCGTCGCGCCGGTTGCGCCTCCGGCCGAGGCAAGACCCGACGTGGCGGAGGGTGTGCCACCCAGCCCAGGTTGCACAGTGGTGCTCGGGCCTGTGGTGGTGTTTGTGGTTGTGTTGGTGACCTTGAAGGGCCCAGCAGCGGCGGCAGCAGGGGCGGCGGGTGTTGCCGATGCGCCGAAACCGCCGAAGCCAGCGGGTGCCTTTCCGTCCGCAGCAGCAGGGGCAGCTGGCGTTGCCGACGCACCGAAACCGCCGAAGCCAGCGGGTGCCTTTCCGTCCGCAGCAGCGGGGGCAGCTGGCGTGGCCGACGCACCGAAACCGCCGAAGCCAGCGGGTGCCTTTCCGCCCGCAGCAGCAGGGGCAGCTGGCGTGGCCGATGCGCCGAAACCGCCGAAGCCAGCGGGTGCCTTTCCGTCCGCAGCAGCAGGGGCAGCTGGCGTGGCCGATGCGCCGAAACCGCCGAAGCCAGCGGGTGCCTTTCCGTCCGCAGCAGCAGGGGCAGCGGGTGTTGCCGATGCGCCGAAACCGCCGAAGCCAGCGGGTGCCTTTCCGCCCGCAGCAGCAGGGGCAGCGGGTGTTGCCGATGCGCCGAAGCCACCAAAGCCAGCAGGCGCCTGTGCCCCAGAGGCAGCAGGGCCACCAAAGCCGAAGCCACTCATGTGCTTTGTTTCCGCAGTTTTTCTTTCTTGTTCTTCTTCTCCACGCGTAGTTTTCTTTCCACGCAAGTCAGGAGGCGCAGAAAGGCTTGAACAATGACGATGAGACGAAGCAGCCGAACTGACGCGTAGTGCAATTGATCCCAACGTGACGAGCAGGGGTATTCACCGGGGAAGACCGAACGAGGGAGGAGAGACAGAGAAAGTCAAGAGTATAACACATTGAATGGAGGACAGCGCACAGACCTTGAAGGGTTGTGTTCTGGGTGTGGAGGTACGCCCATTCGGTCGTGGTGAGGGAGAAGAGGAGGACCCTTGTCAGCGAGGCATTGAGGTTCCTGCTTTCGCTGGTTGTCAACAGCGGCTTTGCGGTAGACACCGTGGCGTCGCGAGTACTTGTTTTGTTGCAGCGATTGAATTCGCATAGGGGATGGGGAAGAGGAGGTAAGGCTCATACGCGCTGCACGCCCCTCTTGACAAGGAACCGCATCAGCTGATCGTGTTGGGACGTCGCCCCTTGCGCTTGGCAGCGCGCGGCCACGGCGCGGAAGGCCACCGTTGACACTGGCACACCACGTCCCTCGCACATAGTCCAGAAGAGACCTAGCGCGAGGGTCCACGAGGGGCCGGGAGGGGCGGCCTGCGAGATTGCGAACTGCACCTCGTCGTGGATTTGTGCTGTGGGCAGGTAGCTGAGTTGGCGTTGAGGGTCATGCAAGAGTGCGTGAAGTGTGTGCAGCGCTTTCTGCCACTCTCCGTCGCGGCTGTACAAGTGCACCAGACGCACCAGTGAGTCGTTTTCTAGAACAACTCTCTGGGAGGCAGAGGGCTCCGGTGCTGATCCGGTGCACTGCTGAAGACGTGCCTGGTGGGATTCGGCCTCCTCGATGGTTGTGCTGTGCTGCAACAGCGCGTTCAGCGCCCGCGAGCGGGTGTCCGTGTTGTAGTGTCGTGAGTGGGCGAGCTGCTCGGTGAGACGCTGGGACATCTGGCGTGCGGCCTGTTGCGCATGAAAGAGGCGAATGACGCGTAGCAACAGATCTGGTGAGAGTGCCGCCGTGACACTCCGCGATTCATCTTGGATGTCACTTCCCACAAAGCTTAGTGCCTCCTGCCACCGTGCGCCTTCGACGCAGCTCTCCAAGTAGCTTGTCGCGGTGCGTGCATCTTGCATGGGTGAGATGTGCGGGTGTGCATGGAGAATGCGGGACGCGTATGAGAGCGCCAACCGCCAGTCCGTGTGGAGAGCCTGGCACGTCTGATACACTGTGACGGCATTCGGCTGCACCGCCCACGCAGCCTCCGATGCGCCGGCCTGTGCGGTGTCTGCCTGTAGCGGCCGCACCACAAAATGATCCAGCAGTCGGCACGCCTCTCGCCAGAGATCGGGCCGCAACGCGAGAAGCCCAAGCGCATCGTTGACAGCAGACGGCAAGGCATGCTCATTCAGATTTACCACGGCTGTGTGTGTATCGGTCACATCCAATGCGGCCGCCCGTGTGGGGGTGCTTGCAGACACGGTTGGCGCGGCCGCTGCCACTAGGATGCGTTCACGTGCGCGGGCGGCGGTTTCCAGCAGCTGCACAGGATACGAGACAAAGGCGTCTGTCTCCAAGGCAAGCTGATCGGCCCCTTTGCGCGCGTGCCTTCGAGGGCTTCCTCCCACTGTCGCCTTCCGTTCATGCACGGTGGCCTGATGAAGCGCGCAACGATACATGGCACGCACACATGCGGCGAGTTCACGTTGGCCCCATTCTGCCGGCGGAACGTAGTCCTGTAGGATCTGCAGCGCCATTTGCCAATCGCCAGCGCGGCTGTGGAGTTCGACCCAGGTGCTCGCCGTCTCGCGGGTGGGCTGCACCTGCGACAGCACAGCCAGTGCCCGACACCAGTCCCTTCGCTGTCCTAGATGCCGATCTTGCCGCCAGTAGTCTCGCGCGAGGGCGGATGCGGCGCGGTCTGAGAGCAGGTGGCGCATCGCACGCGGCCGCATCGGCAGCGCGGAGAATGCCTCATATCGACACAGTGAAGTGGCCAGCGCAACTGGCGCTGGCGCCGACGGCACCAAGCGGGTTGAACGCGGTGAACTGGCGGGGCTGTTGCTCTCATCGCACACAAGAGCGTGGGTGGTCGGCGAAAAGTAAAGCTTCGTAGCTTCGACGGAGGCGAGAGGGCTTTCCACGCCGAACACCATCGCCGCCGTGATGGCGGTGGAGAAGGGCGGAGCCGCACCGCGTCGACGACGACCTCTTGTGGGTGTCGACCGGCTCTGAGGTGCGGCCAGCAGCTTGTCGTAGTGGACATGCATGACGCGGTGTAGCACATGCACCAGCGAGTCCATGTTCTCGCCCGCGGCCAGGCCTGCGAAGAACCGCGCCAGATTGGCCTCATCTCCCTCCCCCGTCAACGAAGGTGTGAAAGAAGAGGGCCTGCTGCCAGAGGTCTGTAGAGTCGAAGAGGAACGAGCCACACTAGATGGTGAGTCGAAAACAGTAGAACAAAGCGTTTTTTGTGCAGCCGAGGGCTCGCGGTGCTCGTCTGTCTTCAGCCACGACACCGCACGTTCCTCCAGAAGCTGTGGTAGAGCAACGGGTGAGGAGGGCGTGATCGCACCGCACGCCTGTTCATTCATGTTTGGCAATAGTGGCGGTGGTCGTGAATCCATTGGCAGCTACACACACACACACACACAAGCAGCACTAGACAGAAGAAAAAAAAAGGAACAAGTAGAGACAAGACCGGCAGCAACCTCTGTGGTCAGGGAAACCAGTAAGGAGGCCGCTTCACCTGCCCTGTCGACACACAAAACGACGCGACGGGAAATCAATTCGAGTGCCGCTGGGGTGGGGATCGTCTAAGAACGCATGAGCACTTCAGCTGGTGAACACTCAGCTATCCCGTGCGAGTGGCGACACCCCAAGTACGTCGTTGAGCAGAAACAAGAAAGCACCGTTTTAATGGTGATGAGCACGGAAGTAGTGGAAAAGTGGAGAAAGAGGTTGTGGTAAGGTGTCTCATACGAGATGACGTGCGGAGGAACGCCGCCTGTGAAGTGAACAGCAACAAACCGTGTTCGTGTTCTCTCCGCAGACTGCCTGGGAGAAGAACGAATTATCACGCACAAGCCAATCTTCAGCACTTTTCGTCGTTGTCGTGCGTGTGTGTTTATGCGTCCGTCCAGGTGACTAGAGTGGGATACTCAGAACAGTGGTTGGACAGAGTGCGAAGTGTTCGCTCGCTACCACCTTGCCGGATCTCATTCTATCGTTAACACTGTCATTGTGTGTTTTTTTTTTTTTGTGATTGTCTCTTGGTGTTATTCACGCGGGCTATCGGGCATAGACACCTTGTTGAAGAAAAAGAAAAGCTGAAGAATGCGCACAGGCGGTTGACCGCTCCACGATGAAAGAGACCTTCCGCCACCGCCTCCTCTCAGCCACGGCACGCGGACAACGAAGGCACTGTCTGCACTGTACGCCGTCCCTCTTTCACTGGGCTATGTGCAATTGGTTGTTGTTGCTTTTTTTTTGTTTTCGAGTGCACTGGCTTCTGTTTCCATCACTGTCGCGAAGTCTTCGCGTCAATCTGTGCACACCCACACACCCGCACACACACGCACACATAAAAGCCGCAGCTGAAAGAGGGGGGGGGAAGACGGAGATTGTCGTCTACTGCTCATTGTAGAGATCCTTGGCGGCGCGTTGCTGCTTCTTCTCATCCTTGTCCTCAGTGGGGACGGGGTTCGTCATTTGAAACAGCAGCGCCGCACCGACAGACCCGCAGGCAGGGGCCGCCCAGTACAGCCACAGGTGCAGCAGCTGCGTGGCGTTGGTGGTGGCAATGAACTTAGCGATTTGCAAGGCCGTCGCAACGGCGGGGTTGAAGGCACCGCCGGAGACACCACCGACGGCGTACTGCGAAGCGAGCAGCACGAAGCCAATGGCCAGACCGTAATAGTGGTTGTTCTTCTGCTGCGAGTAGGCGACGTGCAGCACAACGGTGATGAGGAAACCTGTGAAGACGGCCTCGGCGATAAAGGCGAGAAAGATGTGCTCGGCGTCGTTGGGTGAAACCTGTGGGGCGGGGAGGTGCCGTGTCGTGCCGTTGACAAGGATGCCGAACCCGGCACCGAGCAGACCACCCACAAGCTGCGCGACCCAGTATGCGACAGCCTCTTCGATGCGCATGCCTCGCACGAGCACCACGGAGAACGTCACGGCGGGATTGAAGTGCCCACCAGAGATGTAGCCAAACGTGAATACCAGAACGCACAGCATGAAGCCCTCCGCGATCGGCGCGAGGTTGCGTGTGCGAGTCTTGTTGTCAATCGCAGAGAGACCGCAGTTCATTTCCGCCAGCGCGATTGTCATGAGGAAGATGAACGTGCCCACCCCTTCGCAGATGAATTTTGCCTGATAGCGCGAGAGGTGCAGGAGTGGGAGGGTGCGCGACAGGTACGGCTTCTCCGCCACCTCAGTCGGCTCAGTGCTCATGATGCGCTCTGTGTGCGGTACAGCGAGGAGCGTTGAGAGAAAAAGGAGAGAAGCAGATCCAAGAATGACTAATCAGAAGAACTACACACAACAGTGAAAAACAAAAAAAAACGGTACGAGGAGTTGTCAAATTACACAATCAACGCACAAACACGCAGACGCGAGGGATGGCGAGAATGAGAAGGAGGGAAAGGAGGGGAAAAACGCGACGCTGACAGTGACGAATGGCAGAGCGATACTGAGTGCACGCAAGCTGCCGTATCCCACGCCGTGGCAGCAACTGAGGCGGATTGTTTTTCGGAAGAAGCGACAGAAGTAAGAGTGGTATGAGCAGTGGACGAGGAGAGAGAGGGGACATAATGGGGAAGCAACAAAAAGGGGGGCTCGTGGCTGCGGGTTCGGTCGGCGGTGACGCCATTCTGTCGCCGCGACGTGAACCATACGCCACCGGGTGAAGCGATCGACAAAAATGAGGAAAGCGAACGGGAACAGTGTCGACGCAGATGCCACGTGTCCAGCTGCCGCAGAGGGACATCACCAAGTAGATGCATCCGCACCCCCTCACCCTCTCGAGCCGACGACACACAGTCACCACCTATAGCACAGACCGGTGTGCTGAGTGTGTGTGTGAACGACTTTTTTCGCTGCTGTTGTTGTTTCCTTTGCGTCTCCGCCAGACACGCATGCACGAGAGTAAAGATGCCAAGCATGCCATCGCCATTACTGAACAGACAGTGTGAGTAAGAAAGTAGTCCCACTGAGGGACGATACGCACAGCACTGGTGAGGCAAGAACGGTGGCATGCGGCCAGACGCGAAAAGGAAAGGAAAAGAAAAAAAAAGAGCATCAAAAACGGCAACGAGAACAACAGTCAACGCCTGTGCGCGCGTATGTGTGAGAACGCGGAAAGCACATTCACAACGAGATTGGGGGGGGGGTCGCGAAACGAACAAGGACAACACACAAAAATAAGACAAAACGATATCACCTCCGTCACAAAGACGAAAGAAGGAAAAACGAGAGCAGGCGGAGAGCTCCGGACAGCCCCTGAGAAAAAAAAAAATTGCTGGCACAACAGAGAGCATAGGCGTACACACACGCTCAAGACTGTGCCTTTTTTCACGTGGACTTCCACGTGCTGATGTGTGTCGTCGTGGGAGCGTCTGTGTGAGGCTACATCTCATCCAAGGAGGCGATACTTGGTGCCCGCTGGTGACGGCGACGAAGCTCGTTCACTTGCACAGCGTGTGTGCCGTCAATGTCGTTGATGTTGCTCGCAGGTCGTTCATCCATTTCTTCGCCGTCGGAGGGGCGGTTACCTGCGTTATCGCCCTCACCCTCGCCACCCCGTTCGGCATCGTCCTCGTTCGCCGAGGCGTGCTCGCTATCCTGAATGACGTTGTTGCGCGTGACGTCGTTGAATACCTTCTGGTCGGACAGCACCTGCGTGTCGTCCGGTTGTGCCATCTGAGAGAAGATGAGGGCCGCCACCACCGCACCGACGACAGGGGCGAGCCAGTAAATCCAGAAGCGCTTGAGATCGTCGCAGTCACCGGTGAGGCAGACGGCGATCTGAAGCCCTGTGGCGGCGGCGGGGTTGAAGGCACCACCGGAAATACGGCCCACACTCGCCGAGCCAGCGGTGATGATCATGCCAAGCGCGAAGCCGTAGAAAAAGCTGCCTGACTGGCGCGAGTAGCCAATGTTCAACACAGCGATAGCGATAGCAAAGGTGAAAATGAGCTCCGAGAAGATACCAGACGATACGTACGAGTTGGACACTGTTGGGACGAAGATGTTCGCGTCACCGTGAATGAGCATGGCAATGATGCCCGCCCCAAAAGCAGCCGCCAGTTGACAGACAATGTAGGCTAGGCACCGGGTCAGCTCAAGCCGGCGGATCAGAAACACGGCGATTGAAATGGAAGGGTTGAAGTGACCACCAGAGATGTATCCGAACGTGAACACCATCGCAGTGAACATGAAGCCGATCGGAACCGATGTGATGTCGGTGTCCTCATTGGTGGTGAAGATGCTGCGGTTGCGCACGCTGGTCAGGGAAAGTGCCAGCGTCCAGGCGAAGGTACCGAACGCTTCGGCGAGGTAGGCACCAAGCAAGGGATGCAGACGAACCCAATCGGGCACGGTCAAGAAGTCAAACTGATGTTTCGTGTCCTCAAGGGCTGCGCGCTGCTGTGCATACAGACGGGCCAACTCGTAGGGATCGAGCTCTTCAATGGTCTCCTTCCCGTCGCGGGTGACGGCCACACGGATCTTGCCCTCGGCAGTGATTGTGCCAACCTGCCTCTCGACAGACATGTGGCTGGTTTCCTCGTCATCGACCACGGTGGTTGTGGCGCGCGAAGACACGGTCGACGCCTCAGCACCCTCGCGTGCGCGTGGGTGAGCCCCCTGCGAAGAGATCGGCACATCCACGACGAAGCGGCCTGCCAAGCCTTTGGCGCCGTTGGTCTGTGTGGGGGAGAGGGCTTGCGTGGGCAACGGCGCGTCGCCTGCCGTGGCCGCGATCTCCTCCGAGTCCGGCTGCTGCACAGAATCCTCGTTGCGAAGCATTCACTTGAGGTGGTTGATGATTAAGGATGTCCACGCACGCTGGGACAACTCGCGGATGTCAGAAAGATACAACCACAAAGAAAAAAGGAGTCACCCAGAATGATGAACAAACGCAGCGGGGAGAGAGGGGAAATTGAGTTCTGTGACTGTCTTGGCCGACTCACCGGTGATGAAGCGCCACGCCAACCACAGTAGAATGACTTGCGTGAGGATGTGAAGAGGATCCCCACTGCCAATGGGTGTATTTATGTGGATATTTGTCGGGTGGAGGGTCGGCGGTGCAAGCGACAAGCCAACGCAAGAAAGGGGAAGGAGAGAAACAGCGCATGTGTGTGGGTGTGTGGGGGGGGGTGTAAGGTGTCTTGGTGAGTGGTGTGATGACAGCGTGGCCACCGCGGTGACTGCGCTGGCGTGTTTTTCTAACGTGGCGTTTGTGGTCGTGGTCTCTGCGGCAACCACTCTTTTGTCCTGTGTTTTTCTTTTTCTCAGTCAACCGTGCTCAGTACCCCACAACATTGCCCTGTGGGTCAATCAAGAAGCCCTTGTCAGCGGTCAGCCACACCCGCAGCTTTTCCTTCATTTCCTCGAGCCAGCGCGTCGCGATGTGCCGTGTGTCGGGCGACTTCATGTTGAGCGAGATCTCGCGATACTCGGGCAGGCGCTTCAGCACCAGCTTCTGCCAATCCTTGAACGGTGCAGCGCGCTGACCGGCGTTGAGCAGCTCCAACAACACGGCCTCCCCCATTGTGGCGACAGCGTCGGAGGATGACACCGCGGGGGTGCTGGCACCCGTCAATGGCGTTGACGGAGCTGAGGCGGTTGTGGTTGGGTCACGGGAACCCTCTAACCCACGAGCCGACACAGTCTCCACGGCGGCTGAGGTCGCTAAAAGAGGCTGGGCGGCAGGCGGACTCGCTGGATGGCGCATCTTGGGCATCTCGTTGGGGCCAGGCGCCGAGGCCACCGTGGCGCTGGTGGCACGGCGACCGCTTGACCCTACAGGCGTGTCGACTTCCTTCTTAGCGCGTTTGACGGCCGGAGTCTTGATTGGTGCCTCGTCCTTATCAGCAACTTGCATCTGCAGGCGCCCACGGTCTTGTGCCTCATCGCGCATGACGGCGTCCATGTCTTTCCAGTCGCCCCGCTTCACCTTCACAGCGTCGTGCACCCACGCCGTTGAGATTCCGCGATCGCCGGTCGCCGCTTGCGACTGTGCCGGGCGATCATAGTGCAGACCAAACAAGGGACCGTCCACCAGAGCGACCTCTGCCTCGCTGGCCTGGCTGTCCGTCGGCAGGCGGACAAGTAGACAGGAGAGCGTCTTGTACTCGTCCACAGGGGTGGCGTGCAGCTGCAGCAATGGGGCGGTTTGCGTCCCCTGCGCGTCCTCGGGGGCCTGTGCTGTGTAGCCGACGCGCTTCTCCAGCGTGCGCAGTGCCCACCGCAGCGACTTCATCGTACCGCTCGTCCCACTGCCCGACAAGACCGCCACACGCTCGCGCGAGGCAGCCTCTTCTGTCGTGTTCGGCCGTGTCTTCAATTCGCCGTCGCGACCCTCCTCGTCGCCATCAGCAACATCGTCGAGCCGCTCCAGAGCGTCATCGACGGCTTGAAGCGCAAAGAGATCGTCAGGAAGCCACACTCTCAGTGTCTCCGGCGCGGAGGGGCACTCTGGCGATGGAAAAAACGCGAAGAGACGTTGGTCCGTCAGAAGCGAGGTCCGCAGGTCTTCCTCGGCACCGTATTCTGTCCGCAGGCGTGTCGACGACGCGGACGGCGAGTGACCGGCGGGGACAATGGTGTAGCGGTGAATCGTTTGAGCCGGAGCAGGCGCAGACGCGGACGTGGAAGGTGAGACCTGTGGCTGTAGCGACGCCGTGACGACTCTGCGGTGTGCATCAGCGTCGCCGGCCCTGTCCTTGTCATTGAACATCTCTCTTTTTTTTTTTTGCAATTCTTCCTGAGAGGTGAGCGAGCGGATAGAACAAGGATGAGGGAGATAGAGGAGGAGGGAGACGTGAAGGACAAAAGCGACTGGGCGTTTGTCGGCGATGGAGGGAAGTCCAAGCGGGTGCCTTCCCACATGTCGAGGGGGTGAGGACAGAGAGTCCATAGATTGTGTGTGTGTGTGTGTGTGTGTGCGGGCGCAGGTTAGTCCCGTTTCTTGCTTCTTTTCACGTTGTGTGCGACCGTGGCGAGAGGCTGAGGTAGTGAAAGACAGTTCCCAACGAGAAGAAGCGCCTGGCATGCCACTGGTGGAGCCGTCAATTCCCAGATCAGCTCAAGAAAAGGGGGAAAGGGCTATGCACATTCAGGGAGCAGCTATCAACGAGCAGGCAGATGTCCCACAGGTGGCGAGCTAGTGGATTAGGGGAGCGCCGAAGTACGCCTTCGCGGCCTGTTCCGCGTGTCGCAGCACGTCGTGCAATGATTCCCATTCCACTCCCACGTGTCCATCGCACCGCAGATAGGCGCATTCTTGCGCCTCGCAAGCAAGCCGATCTGCTTCGGCGTCCCCCACGTGCACGTGGAGCACCTGCTTGAGGGCGGCGGGCACGTGGCGGCTATCCACCCCCGCGTGTTGGGCTGCGAGGTCCAAGCCAACCGCAGACGGCTTCGCGCGTCCGGCATCGCGGCCTGTGATGATCTCGCTCACTAGCGGCCACTTCTGCAATGACTCCGGGTGGCGCACGTACGTCTCCCACAGCGCTGATGAGCTTGGCACCACCGCATTCTCACCCAGTGCACCAAGCTCGTTCATGACACTGCGCAGACGCGGATCCATATTTGACACGATCGCCGGTGGACGTGCTAGAACGAGCAGAGGCGTCCCCGCTGGCTCCGCCGTCGTCGGCGTTGGCGGCGCCCACAGGGTGACCTCTGCGCCGTCGGCGGCCGCTTTGTTTGCGCGTGCCCATTGATGCGCATTCCATTCTCGCAAACACCGCAGGGTGCGCTCGCCCGCGGGCAGCCAACTGTGGCCCTCCGCGGAGGCGAAGCGCCCAAAGACGATGGCGTGGAGGAACGCATCCCATTCAGTCGTCGTTTGCGTCATCGCGGTGGTGTCATCTGGCACGGCGTCGCCGTCAGCCTTCTGTGGCTCGCCCATTGATTTGGTGGCAAGCGAGCGCAGGTAGGTCTGGTCCGCCTGACTCAGACCGGGAAGATCGGTCTCCGTAAAGACGCGTCCAAGCACATGTCGCCAGAATGCCCACAGCTCTTGATCGTCCATTCCACCGATAGGCATCGTCTTCGGGTCTTCGCCGGGGTGCAGGCGACTCCACTGCGCACGCGCCGTTTTCATGCTGTCGCGGATGATGGCCACGGCGGTGGCGTTGAACGTCTCCATCTTCTGAGGCGCCGGGCTGGGGTCCGGTGGCGACGGCGACCCGTTGCGTGAACGGCGCAGAAATTCCCGTGCGGCAGACAAGTACTGGTACCCAGCGCCACCGGTGACTTGGATGAGCGTCTCCAAGGCATCAAAGGTGACGACGATCGGCACGAGCTGCACACGGGCGGGCGGCATGATCGATAATAATACACAAAGGTGTGTAGGGCGCCGTGCGCTGTGAACGCAAGGAGACTTCTGCAAATCTGAGATGCACGTTGATGCGTTGTGTGTGTGTGTGTGTGTGTGTGTGTGTGTGTGTGTGTGTGTTTCTTGGCGCGGGAACGAGTGACGCGCTGACTTGAAGTAAAACAAGAATAATGACAGACTGCGAGTACCCGCGTCTAACGTGATATGGAGACGTAGTGAGAGGGAGACGTGCTGGCTGTATAAAGGAGGAGGGGAAACACCACCAAAGGATTATGCGTGCGCGTGCGTGTCGCTAGGCTCTTCGTGGTGGCCACACTGTCGTGTTTGCTCACTGCGCGTGGTTTCCACACACCTCCTCTCCATTCGCTCATACACGGCAACGTACCGGCTCGTCCACAGGTGTGCGCACGTGTGGCCCTTTGCAATGACCTGCGTTGCTCTCTCTCTCTTGAATCTGGTTGCTGCTCACTTTCGCTTGTTAGCGTGACGACCGAGGTCGCTGTTTGACGGTGGGGACGGGTCGCATTCACCGTCAAGTCAAGATTGTAAGTTGTGTGTGCACAGAGAGTCATGCGTGTTCTCCTCTTTTTTTTTGTGTGTGTGTGTGTGCAGGGGTGACGCCGCTGTGGTGGCCAGCACGCGCACAGCTACGTAGTGCCCCGACAAAAAATAAGAATAACCGAAGACCCCGTCTTAGGCTGTTGGTTAGCTGCGCCTTTGATGGCTGAGTTTACATAACCGACGAGATGGAGGTGCGCTGTGAACGTGTGCCCCTCTCGAGCATCTGCTTCAGCGTGTGGTAGTACGCCTGGTCTGCTGTGAGCTGGCTCACTTTGGGAATCTTGGCACCGGGAAGGCCGTGCATGAGAAAAGACGGGCCGTACTGTGTGAAGTACTCGCAGCTGTCAGGCACAGGCACACCCAGGTTGGTGAGCGCTGGGGAGGCAAAGAAGAGATCCACCTCGTACGCGGCGAGTTTGTCGGCTGCCATACCGCGTACCTGCTGTACCGCCGCCGCTGCGCTAAGCACATCGCGCGTCACGGCGCTGGACAGTCGTGCCGTGCTCGTGTCGACGTACCCGCCCGCACCAAGCACAAGCAGCTTGGCCCCACACACAACAGCCTTCTCGACCACAAGGCGCGTCACACACTGCATCCCGGCAATGGTGTAGTTCAGCTTACCGAGCTCGTCACCCTGCAGACCGTCAGCGCCACAGACTAGGATGACGGCCCCGAGGGCGTCGCCGAGCTTCGCAAACGCGGCCTTGATGGCTTGGCGGGCCAACGGCACCATGAGGCTGTCTGTGGCTCCCTCGGGCAATGTGACGTTCGCTGTGTAGCCTTTGCCGGCGCCCTTCCCAACCTCTGTCGCCGCCCCTGAGTGGGGGAACACGCCATCCCCGTACGCGTGCACGGAGAGCACGTAGTAGTTGGGGTCGTACAGAAACGCGGCCTGGGTGCCATCACCGTGGTGCGCGTCGAGGTCGACAATGAGAACCTTGTTGGCGGTGGGAGGGAGGGCCTTGTGCAGCGCCATGCCGGCGAGTACCACGTCATTGATGTAGCAAAAGCCACGCGCGGCATCCCGCATGGCGTGATGGCGGCCTCCGAACCAGTGAAGAGCCGCCCACCGTGAGCTCAGCGCCGCCTGCGCGTGTGACACAATCGCCGCGCTCATGGTCTTGTGCAACGTCGGAGACGCCACCAGTCCACTCGGCGACGACGGCTGCGGAGAGGTTGGCGGTGTCGTCGACGACGCGTGAAGCGAGGCGACATCGAGAGGCAACACGCGTGCCATGCCACTACGGAGCCCGTCCGTCTCTGTAGGCGTTGCTGACTGAGGTGACAGTGGCTTTGGGATGGCAGCGGGCGGTGGCGCGTAGGGCGGCGATTCGGCCTGCGCGGCGTCTGATGCGCTCGTGACAACATCTTCCGTCAGCCACCGCACCGCCGTGAGGGTCCCCGAGACAGTCGCCTGAATCGTCTTCCACATACCAACGAACGGAACCGCGTCGTGATCGAGGCCATGTTCCTCATCAGACTTGAGCGGCTCGAGGTCAGGGAGCAGCCGAAGAGGATGTGGGTCGGATGCCAGTGCGCGCGCGGCCACTGGGTCACCCTCAATCGCGGCAATGACAGAGCTCCGCCTGGACGCGCTGCACGCCGGCTGCCGTGATTCTGCGCGGCGCCGCTTCATGACGGAACTGAACTCATCCACCTCCGAGAGCGTCTCGCGCACCTGCAGATAGCGGACGTATGCGTCGTCGTGGAAGGCGCGCATCTCCTCTACGCCGACGGGCGGTAGCGGCTCGGCGTGCCACAGGTGTACCGGCCCCGAGAAGCGGCTAGTGGCGTCGGCAGCCCAGATGCTTCGGACAGGTGCCGCGTTGGCGTGGGGTGAGAGCAGCGGTCGCCCGTCACTGCACCGCGGCAGTGGAGCGTGTGGGGAACTCGTGTCCGCCCCCGACGTCGTGGAAGGCTGAGGCGATGGCGACGGTGGCGATAAACAGAGCGCTGAGCTGGTCAGCACATTGTCAGGTCCTGGGAGGAAAGGGCAGCAGGCGTAGTTCAGCACCAAATCTGCCACTAGGCGGTTGCGTTCGTACGTCGGTGGGCCTGCGCTATCATCGACGTTTTGACCGACGAAGATGCCGACCGGTGGGGACGGCGTGCAGGTGGTGGACATGAACGCACACAGGGAGAGGGAAACAGGGAGAAACCAAAAAAAAAAAGAGAAAACGTGGCAACTCGTCCTTCAATCCACTCTGTTGCTACGTATCGCTCTCGTTTCATGCAGTTAACCGCATCGCAAAAGTGCAAAGAAATAAAAGGAGAAAGAGAAACAAGCGTATATATGTGTGTGTGTGGACAGTGGCTCAAAGGGATGTGGTGGGGCGAGCGGAACCACAGCAGATAGCCAGTTGCACCTCTCCGCCACCGGCAAAGTGGACGGTGCAGAAGTATATGCGCTGTTTGCCCGGCAACACGGTGATTTTTGTCCACTGATCATCAGTTTGGTTCAGCGGTGGGATGCAGGTCGCGGTTTAGCAGTGAAAAAAACAAAACAAAGCAAATCGGGTAGGCACCACAAAACCAGGGGACAGAGCTCGTGGTTGCACGCACAAGCACTAATAGACGTTTAAAAAATCAGCAAACACCGTGGCAGTCTGCTAGAAGAGTTCATCAAGCAATTCATCCCTCTGCTCGCCCTTAAGGAGCAGCGATCGATAAGGCACGCGCTGCTTGTCCAGAGAGACGCGCAGGTACTCTGCCAGTGAGATATCACGCCGGCCGAGGCAGTAGAGCCACCCCACCGGCTCGCCGAGGTTGTTCTGGTCGCCGCTCTTCTGGTCTTCGTTGCCGCCGATGCAGAACGCCATCACCTCCCGCTCGTGAACCAGTTCACATAGAAGAGCCGACACCGCTTGCGCATCCAGTTGGGCGTGTGAGCCGATAGGTGCGGTGTTGGTGGTGGTGGTGTTGTCAACTCCATCGGCTGGGGCTTCGGCGGACGTGGCGTGCTGCCGGTCGGGCGGATTCACAGAGCGCTGCACGATCAGTGCATGAAACACATTGCGGCAAGGCGCCAATGGCTTCGCACGCGGTGGCTGCAACGTCGGCCGGTGGCTGGTCGCTGCGGTGGCAGCTGGCGGTGGCACCGGCAGTGTCGTCACGCTGTGCGCTGTGAGACCCGGTACAGGTAGCGCGTGCTCAAAATCGTAGCACTGCCACGCGGCGTCAAAGCTATACTCGGTGCGCGAGCGCAGCTGACGTCCGCGCCTGGTAGGCATCCCGCCGAGCACGTCAAACCGTGCGAGGTAGGTCGCCGCGCGCACCGCCTCCGTCGTGTGTGATGTGGTTGCGGGCGCCTGCTTGCTCACAGGCGATCTTATGTACTGAGCAAACGAGAGCTGGCCGCGGGTGAGGTCCGGCGAGGAGTTGAGCCGCGTCCATACCCCGTTCGACAAGTTGTAGCACCGCAGAGCCGGGGCCATCGGCCGGCCCTCTTGGAAGCCGTCCATGTAGAACAGTCGGCCCACCGTCGAAAGCCCCTCACGTCTCTCAGCGGGACTGCGTTCCTGCTGCACATCGCAGATCAGAATACCCTTGAACTGGTTGCGCGGCTGGGCACCGTACTGTGGCAACTCCTCGAGCGCGCCGTCAGGCAGCCAGAGGCGGTGCAACGTGTTGGTGAGTGTGCGGGAGTAGTTGAGTCCACCAAAGGCGTACACGACCACCGCATCCGGGTCCACACCCCATTCCGCATCGGTAAGGACAGGTTCACCCGCAGGCACAGACTCGGGGGAGGTGCTCGATGGTGGGGGCCGTGCGTTGCTAACCGCCACAGCGGCACAGAAGCGCGGCGGAAGGAGGTTGTTTACCTGTGACCAGCTTCGCCGCTTCACGTCAAACGTCATATCTGTGGAGGCCAACGCGTTCCCATGTGCCCAGTAGCTGCCGCCCATAAGAAACAGCTGCCGTGCACAGTACACGAGGACGTGTCCGTGGCGCGTGCGAGGGGCCACAGCGGGTCGCAGCACCCGCCAGCGCAGCGGTGCGACGGTGTGCTTTCCTGGCACCTCACAGGAGTCTTGCAGGATCGGTGGGACCTCGCGGTGAGTGGGTTCGTTGAGAAGAAAGGCTGAGTGTGCGTGCGTGCTGCGGTGGGTGTTGGTGTGAGCGCTGGAGGAGGCCACGGCACCGAAGCGTCGGGAGGTGTCAGAACGCTCCTCTACGCCGCGTCCCCGTTCTCCGTGTGCGAACGCACCGCTGGGGTGGGTGCGGCTTGCCGGTGAGTTCTGGTCGCCATTCACGTCGGATTCGTCGTTGGCTGTCGCGAGCACCTCCTCCAGCCTCGCGCGGAGACGTGCGTTCTCGGTATCGTTCTGGTCCAGCTGCTGGAGAAGCGCGCGCGTGAGGGCCGGTGGCGCGTAGGAGGCGTCACTGCGCTCGGTGGACAGGGCATGCGCGGTGTGGGCACGTCGACGCACTGATACCCCGAGTGCGGAAAGCGGGCGCGCCTGATTCGCGGGCACGACGGCACCGGCCGAGCCTCGGTCTTCTGCCGGGAGAGGCACATCGGTCGCCGGCTGTGTCGAGGACGAGAACGACGACTCGTTTGGTGAGGACGACGAATCTGCCGTGAAGGACGTGCTCGGCGAGTCGCTGTGATAACCCGCGGCGTAGATGAAGCCGCCCCGGCCATCACTCACGTCACTGTCTTCGTCGGCGACGCCGTCGGTGAGGCCGACGCGGCCGAGAACAGAAAGTCCCCTGCCAGCCCCCGCCGTGTTGGGCGGAGCAGTGCACGTAACAAGGCCACATCGTGCTGGCCGCCGCGTGCTGTCTGCCGCATCAAGTCGACAAAGGGAGCAACGCGCAACGTCGTGCTCCGAAAGGGCCGCGAGATCGTGCGGCGCGGGGCCACCCACAGCCGCGGTGAGTCGGGCCAGACGGCACACGCGCGCAGGCTGTGTGCCCTCCATCCACCCGCTGCGATGGCGTCGCTGGTCAGCCTTGTCCATCGCAGAAACAACTCGGCTCAGTGGCATGACGTAGAGCGGGCAGCTGGAGCTCTCCTCGTGGATGACTCGTGAGAGCTGGTCGGAGGGAGGCCAGCCGCCAAATTGGACGATGGCATTCAACGGCGGGCACCAGCACGACGCGTGGCCGCTGCGTTTTAGGTCCGTATCGAATCCATAGCGCACAGTCAGCATTGCTCGCCAAGCCCCACAAAGGTTCCTCTCTTTCTCTCCTTGTCGCGATGTAGGTCGGCGCGGCCGCGAGTATGTGTGTTTGTATGGGAAAGAGAGGTTGCACTGTTAATCCTTTATGAAACAGAGAGAAGGGCAGCCGAGCGAGAGAAACAAAGGTGCGGAGAGTTGGGCGTGAGTAGAGAAAGGCAGCTGAGCACATGCCGTGGTGTGTGTGTTGTTCAACAAGCGTCATCGCGCCTGCGGGTGTGCGTGTGGAAGGGGGGGGGGGTCGAGGGAGCAGAACCGTTGCTAACATGCTTCGGCTCACACCACAAAATTCACCGAGGCACATCCATACGCACGGCGGGTGCCGGCCAGTGACCACTCAGCGCACGCGCACACGTACTGAAGGAGTCAAGTTGAAGAAGAAAGAAACAAGATAAATCGAGAATGAGAGAGAGCCCCCGGACTCTTGTGAGCGCGATTTGCTGTGCGTCACGTCACGTGAAAATGTCTATATCATTCGCGGCTGTAAGCGATCAACGTACTCCTTTTTCGTTTCTTTTCTCTAAAGGTGTATATATAGACCGAGGTGATGCGCACGAATGTGTGTGCGTGAGAGGGAGTCACTTGTCACGGCGCCCATCGGCGCCGCGCGCGCCACTCCGCGTACGCATGCTGAATGAGCCTCGCAGCCTCCTCGCGCAAAATGCCCTCGCGCACAGAGAGACGCACCTGCCAGTTCTGCTGATCGGCGAGTGCCGCGGCCACATGAGGGTCCGGTTCGGGCCCGTCAGACGGCGCCTTCTCGGCCTCGACAGCTGGCACGACCACCGCCGGTGAGAAGAACTCCGTCGGGTCGGCCGATAAAAAGTCTCCGGTCGGTGGCGGTGCGAGGTCGTCACACTCATCGACCGTCATGTTTGCCGTGTGGAACGTTGGGGTGGGGGTCGAGGCGGTCTGAGAGGAGCCGGTAGTGGCCGCATCACGCGACGGTGCGTGGCCACGGCCCTGGTTCGCTCCGTCCTCGCTGCTCGGTGACGGGGGTCGCGTGGTGGGCCCGGTGCCGTGGCGATCACAGGCAAGGTACTGCCGGAGCTTCGCGCGGTTGCGAACTTTCTTGGTGGAGCTGTAGACCAGCACACGCTTCGAGGAGGGAGCGGGCAGCGTGGAGGAGAGATTGGATGCCCGTGCGGAGTGCGAGAGCACGGACTGGGCAAGGTCAGGCGTAGGGTCCACTTGCCCGCTCGGCGTGGGCTTAACTTCGTCGGCTGTGACGTCGGCCGCGTTTGCCTCCGCCGCGTCGTGGTGCACTACCTCCTCCACCCGCGAGTCTGTCGTGACAGGCACGGTGTCCGTTGAGTCCATCACTGTATTCTGCATGGCCACTGTGTGTTCGCGCGTGGACAGCGGCGAGGGCAGGGTCTCCGATAGCAACGAGCGTACTGCCGCCGCCGTCGGCGACAACGTCCAAGGAGCGGCTTGCGGCTCCAGAGGGAGCAGTGACTGTGACGGCTCGTCGTGCCGCACCGCCGAGTCCGTCGCTGGCACTTCTCGATCAGGCGTCACGGCCGCCGATGTCGCGGTGGACGGCTGCGGAGACGGCTGCGGCTCGCCGTCGCTGCGCACATGAGTAGGTGACGCCTGTGAGCTCAGCGGACACGGTGTGCCTACCTCTGACTCGATCGTCTTCTCGTCCGAGCGGATCGGCGTGTGTAAGCCCGAGTCGTGCCAATCCTCGGGGCTCGCGCCGGCCCCAGGCTCGTCCGACTCGGCCACTTCCAACTCGCTATGTGTGGAAGAGGACGGTGGGGGCGTGGCTGAACATGGCGTGCACGTGGAGCCGAGAACTTCTGGCGTGGAGGTGGGACTTGAGCACTGGTCAATGACGTCGCCCAGGGGAGTGGCTGCCAGTGTGTGAGCGGCTAGCGGCGGTGGTGGTGGTGCGGCCGCGACCACGTCCTGCGGTGGGACCTGTGGCGGCGGCACCGCGAGGACAGCATCACAAGACTTCTTGTCGGTGGTGGTAGGCGAGGACGTCGGTGTGGCCGTGCCTTGGCGTACGCTGTGCGAAACAGAGGAAGCAACGGAGAGAGTCTGTGGCGGGGCGAGTGCCCTGATCCCAGTCGCCAGGGCCACCTGTGTGTGGTGGTTGTCGTCGCCCAGCACGCTCACACTCAGTGGCGAGTCATCTAGCTCGTTAAAAGAACTGTTGATGCCTTCACCCTTCGCTTGCAAATCACCGCAGTCTGCAACCAGATCCGCATCGCGCTCGGTCGAATCAGGCGGTGCGTGTTCGGGAATCTCACCGTCTGTGCTCGTGTCCTGCTCGCTGCTTTCGTGAATTGCGCTCGCGTCTGGTGTCACGGTGCCTTCCTCTGCCTGTGTTCCCTGAGACTCATCGGCAGGGGGGAAAGTAACCATGTCTGCCACATCGTCGTCGGTTGTCGTGGGTGGTGGCACTGATGGTTCGCCCTCCGTCCCGCGTTCCTCGGCCGCCAGCTTCACGACCGCCTCGGCCAGGACGCGGCCGGGAGGCGCTTCAGGAAGTCGTTTCATTGGGGTGTCATGGCTGGAGGCACAGGGTCTCAGCCGCCGGTCCCACGACGTACGGTTAGGCTGGCTGCCGCCTTCGTCCCTTTCGGGCGTCTCTTCGCCCTCGCGACTCACGTCGCAGGAAACAGGGGCGGTCGCGGCACCACCCAAACGCGCGGTGGCCTCCGACGACTCCCCGATAGCGGGGGCCAGACGTGCTTCAGCGTGTGGTGCTTGTGTCGCCGCCACGCGCTCAGGCGGGTCCGTCAAGTCACGGCCGGTGTTGTCCAGTGTGAGGCTGGTAGGACCCGCGCTGTCCGTCCATGCGACATCGAGTGGCAACGGCGGCGAGGGCTCGCGGTGATAGGGTGGGGTGCCGTCGCTGTTGGACTCGGTGCGCTCCTCCTGCTGCGACGATAACGGGAGGATGGTACCCGGCGTGTCGTCGAGAGTGCTGGGGGTTGACAGAGGGACCCGAAACGGCTGTGTGCGACGGATTACTTCATCCACGACCAAGTGCCGAATGAGCTCGGCGAGGGCCGCGTCGTCGAGGTTGGCGCTCATTGCGACAGGTGCGCTTGGGGGCGCCGGCCACGAGCGCACGCGGGGCGTGGACGTGGTTGTGGCCGAGGTGCTCGTCGTGTTCGTGCGGGTGTGGCACACGTCTGATTTGCTCGTGGAGAACTCGGTGTCGGACATGATCGGTGTTCGCTCTGTCTGAGTGGCGGTGTTGACACTTCTTGCCACTGGAGGCGCAGTCGGGGATGAGGGTAGTGGTAAGTGCAGCGCTTCCGCGGGTTTTGTCGTCTCCTCGTCCGTTTGCGCGGCGGCGTCGACCGTGCGTGGTGGGTGATGTTCGTCAGGCACAGGGGTGGCTTCGTTCATTTCGGCGAGGACCTCTGGTGGCGGCGGTGGCACCGTAGTCGCGGTGTGTGCGGATGTGTGCTCATCTGATGCTGAGGGCGTGCCCGCGGAGCCACTCGAAGACGTGGACGGAGACACGGTTGAGGGGCCGTCGTCGGGAAGCGAGTCAGAGGCGTGCGGTGGGTCTCGCTGCTCCAAGGCAGAGCCATTCAAATGCACAGTCTCGTAGAGGTGCCATTGCCGGCAGGACGCGCACCAGTAGTAGTAGTACTGTGCAGCACTATCGGGCGTCGACGGTGGCAACGGTCGAGGGACGGCATCAGACGCGCGGTCACCGCGTTGTGATGACGGTGTGCCCACTGCGGGAGAAGAGTGGGCGTCGTCGTGGTGGTGACGACAGGCAGGACACGGCCCGCCCAGCTGAGTGGGTGTCGCAGTTGCCGCGGCCTCCACAGCATGCTGGTACAGGCGTGCCTTCACACGCGGCTTGTAGCTCGGTGGGTTGAAGTAGTAAGGGTACGTCAACGCCTTGTCTGTGCCCTGGGAGTTACAAGAAGGTTCCTGCATGTCCCTGTGCCAGTCAAGTTCGTCATCCGGCGCTGTCTCGTGACTGGCTGTGGCTGGGGCCCGGCGAGCCACGTCGTGCACGTCCGAATAGCGAGGGCGAGGGCCTGCTCGGCGACGCGCACCTGGCGTGGCGCGTATCGGCGCCGGGGAATACGGACTTGCCTCGGGCACACACGGCAGCGCCGTCATTGGGGCCGACCGGCGGGGTGGGAGTGGAGACGAGCCGACCGCAGCAGCTGAGCTTGGCCGCCCAGCCCTAGACACTGGCGTCGACGCCGTCGCTGGCCTTGGTGGGCGGTTCGTGCCGAGCGAGTTTGCGCGTGGCCGCCGCTGTGGGGGCAGTCGGGGCTGCCTCGCCTTGCCAGAGCCGTTGCCGCTGCTGCTCACGCGAAGAGAACTGGAGGCGGTGTCCGATCCAGTCTCTGTCGTCACGCAGTCGGTGACCTCTATGCGTGATGGCAGCATGGTGGTGACAATGCGGTGCTGTGTGTTGTGGATCGCTTGATGCCGCACACGTCGCGAATCGGCCATAGCCCGAAGCATGCCCATACCCTGCCTTGCCTCCGCGGAGTCGGGAGTTGCACTCGACAAGATACTGCCGCGATGACGGTGTTGCGAAGCGCCGCGCATTACGGAGCCGTGCGCGGAGGCACCTCGCCGAGGTTCCGTCTCGGTCCCCTCCGACAAGAAAGACGACGCGTGGTCACCGTGATGTGTGGCCCCGACGCCGTACAGCCTCTGTTGCAGCTTCTCCTCGCGTGCATCGCGCCGACAGTGAACCAGCACGCGGCGCAGTGCGTCGAGGCGGTGCTGCTCGTCGGTCGAGCGGTTCGGCACAGCGGACAGCCACCGGATGCTCTGTTCGTAGAGATGTACCGCACCGTGCGGCTGCCGCCGGCTCTCTCGCAGCCACCGTGCGTGTTGAGCGAGAATGTGGGCAAGAAGGCACAGCGCCTCGCGCCAGTGAGCCCAAGCGCGCGTCATGCGCCGCTTCGTGTCCTCCATCTCACACAGCAGAGCCTCACCATGAGCAGCGCGGCTGGCAGGCACAGGCGCAGATACAGATCCATCTTCGTCATCGACGACGACTGCGCTGTCACGTCGCGGTGACCCCACCAGTGCCATCTCCTCTCTCAAGAGGGCATGTGCGTGCTCAAGCTGCTCAATCTTGGCGTGGTGGTGATGCACTTGCTGCTCCACCGCCGATGCGGCCAGCGAGGCGTGATGCAGTGCGTCGGACCGCAGCGCGTCGACGACTGCGCTACCTGCCCGGCCTAGCGCACTGGTCGAGCTGTGTGGTGTGCTCGTCAGGGACGCTGTGCTGTCGCGGCCGGTGCGCGATGTGCCGCGACGCAGCCGCTGGTTTGCCAGTGCCCAGTTTGCCTGTGCGAGGTTGAAGTGCGTCACGCCGATCGTTGGGACTGTCAGCGCTGATTCGATTGTCACGGCCTCCTCTAAGAACTGCTTCGCCAGGTCATGCTCGCCCATCTGGAAGTGATACAAGCCGCGATTGTTGAGGACCGTGGCGCGTGCCTTGAGCCGTGCCGACTCTAGAGCTGCGGCGTAGTAGGGCAGTTTCACTTCCCACGGCGTGGCGGGGGCAGTGTGTACTTCAGCCGGTGTGGTGGCACCATCGTTCGCCGCAGGTACTGCGGACGCGCTTCCGTACACTTCGGAGGGGGAGCGGTCCGCCGACGGGGCTCGCGCCGAATCTGTCGGGCTCATCCCTGTCGGCGTGGAGGCGCCCACAGTTGTGAACGCGGCAGCGGCTTGTTGATGCCACAGCACGTCCTCACTGGTACCGCTGGAGGTTGCCAGCGCTGCGCGGGCTTCGGAGGCTTCCGGGGTGTACGTAAACCTTTTGCCCGCCCCAGGCTGCGTCATGACGTCAGCGTCCACCAGGAGCCGAAGTGCAGCAGTAGGTCGCTTGGCGTTAAGTTGTCGCAGCGCAACGAGGCACTGCTGTTGCACGTACTCTGTCGTGTGCTGGGCAAGCTCCAGCTCTGCCGCCTCCAACGTCCGAAGCAGCTTGGCCGCCTGCGTTGAGCTCACCAACGGCGCACTCTCCGGGTCGCTGGTGTACTTGGCACTATTCCCTGCGTCGTTTGCGCCGTCGTCGTCGGCTGCAGATGTGTGAACAATCATGGCCCGACGCAACGTCACCAGCACCACCCGCATCCGCCGCTCGAGCTCTGTTTTCATGGCGGCGAGGCGCGGCTGGCCGGCGTCGCCCAGTGTGGAGGAGCTCACGGCGGCGCCATTAGCCGCTGTGAGACGTGAGAGGTCCGGTGACTGTGCATGATGCGTACTGCCCGCGTGAAGGCTATCGTCAGGCCCCGCCGCCGAGCTGTCATGTAAACGGGCAGGTGTGGCGCGACCACCCTTGTCAGCGAGAGCAGTCGCATCGGCGGTAACGGTGGCCGCGCCTGCCAGTGAGTGGTACGACGCGTACACGTCGCGATCGTGTTCACGAGCAGTTATGCTGTCTACGGTAGTGAATGGCGTCGCATCTTCAGGGGCTTGCTCATTCGCTGCACCGGCGTTCTCCTCCTGTGCTAGCCAGTCGTCTAAGCCAACCTCGTTGCCTACCCACGCCTGCTTTAACGGGGCGAGCTCTCGCTGGTGAGCATCACATTCAGGGCTCGAATCGGTGTCGGAGAATTCGTAGCGGACCTCCCGTGCAGCGTGATCGCTAGGCCCCACAGTCACCTGAGGATCCACCTCCATGCATGAAACAAAAGCGAGAAAGGCGGAGAGAGACTCAGCAATTACGTGAGTGCGTGTGCGTGTGTGTGTCAAAGCAAGAACTTTAAAAACCACGGAGTGCGGACGTGGAGAGCAGTCTGCACCCTGTCACAGGAACAAGAGAAAAAAAAACGGAAAAGAGGGGAAGTCTATTACTATTCGCCACTGGTTGGGCACACAGGTATCAGGACCGGTTCGTTATTAGCTCGAGGAACTCCCACCGACCAACGCGCACCGCTTCTCGCTGATGCAGCGCCGGGTCGTTGCAGTCGTACTCGCTCTTTCCTGTCACACTGACACGAGTGATTCGCCTCGTGAAGTGAGAACGGCACGTTCTAGTTTTGTCGTGGGCCGTCAACGGTGAGAGAAGAAGAACGGGATACGGCGAAGGAAAGAAGCCTGGAGGGAATGTGGCAGAGCAGAAAGCAGCGAAGAGGGCGGGAGGCTGGAAAGCAATTTGTGCCGTTCCAACGGCAAGCACGGTGTGGAGAGCACAAGGTGGTACCATGCGCACCGCGCGAGCCTCTGCTCCTGTCATGAACGGCGCAGTCGTGCAGTCGACAGTGAGACGAAGAAAGGAGTTACAAGTACAGCTATACGTGTCGGTGGTGTGATTGCATGTGTGTGCTCTGCTAAGCGATTTTTGTGAGTGTGCGTGTCATGGGCTACTTGGCTGAGGGGAGCCCAGTCGACCTTCACGAACGGCTCGAGTAGAGATTGCATGCGATTGAGGGACGCCTGCGCGTGCCGCCAAATGAGGACGAGCAGGGCCCTCTCATCGTCGTCCCCACTCTCTCCGAGTGATTCGAGCAGGGTGGCGAGTGTCGCCGTCTCGTCACGCAGATGCCCACTTGTTTGCCACAGCAGCTCCGCCACGCAGAGAAGCCACCGGTGGACGCTGGCTATGCGTGCCTCGCACGCCCTTCGCGCCGGCGCACCGGTGGCATTTGATACCTCGGGGCCGGGCCGTCGTGGTGGAGCGGCGTGCGCAGAGGCAAGGACGTTTCCACAGTTTTGCACGTGCTGCACAAGGACGACAACGTGTGCCACCGCCGCCGCCGCGCTATCTACTGTGCGGCAGAGAGCCATCAGTGCGCGAGTCAGATTTTCATGTGAAGCCTCATCGGTGCCGCCGGGACTCGCAGCAGCACAATGATGAGAGGCTGGACGTGGACGGAGCGTGGGCCACCGCACGCAGAGTCCCACCGCCTGCGCACGCAGGCAGCGAAGAGCTGGTCCGGCGAGTTCGTCGGCGTCGCGGCGATTGCGGTCATCTTCACCGAGGAGGCCAATGGCGATGGACACGCAAGAAAAAGGTATCCACTGTGTCACCTCGAGTGCCTGCCGAAGGGAGCGAAACGGCGGCGGCGGCGACGCGACCAAGGCAGCTCTGCATGTGCGTTGCTGCGCACCATCGCCGCCCACATCACGGAGCCAGCGGCAGAAAAAGCTATCCGGCACGTGTGTGCCACGCCACGTCACCGTCGGCACAGCAGGCTCCAGTACCGCGAGCAACCTCAGAACCTCTTCCCTGGATGGCACTGCCTCGACGACGGCCAACGACTCGTTCTTAGCTTGCATGTACAGCACGTCCCGAAGAACCGAGCCAGTCACCTCCAGCGGGGCGAGCCCGCCAGGTGAGTCGAAAAGACGCACGAGATGCACGAACGAAAAGCGTGCTGTCGTCCATGAGAACTGCCACGGGTTGGAGTCGTCCAACGGCGATGAAGGGCGTTTGTGGGCCAGCGCCGACACCGCTGTGCTGAGCCAGAGAAGCGGGAAAAGCTGCAGGGCTCTCCGCTGTCGCCCCTGAGGGGTGTCGCCGAACCAGTTGCCGATGGCGTGCGTCGTCGCCTGTCGCTTGGCACCGGCCAGCAGCGCCGCCACGTGCTGCCGCGACGCACTCTCTAGCCGTGTGTTTGACTCGGTGCACGCCGTCAGCAGAGACCCTGCATGGGCCTGCAACAGCTTGTGAAGGACGCTGTCTGTTTGCGACGGGAACAGCGGGGTGTCGGTGAGGCCAAGATCCCACAAGCGCACCCCTTCTGCGTAGTGGAACACGGCACGTAGCAGGCACCGCCAGTTCGCCTCGGCTGGGTACGCCAACACGTTGTCATTCGGGGCCGGCGGTGCAGAGCCTCTGCGACCCACGCGGGCGGCTGCCTCATGACGTTGGGCGTTCAGCATTTGTGACAAGAACACCGATGAGGAGAGGCAGATCTCCAGGAGTGCCTCGACACGGTCATCAGCCAGGCCATAGAGCGCGCTCGTGTGCAGCAGCACCGTCGCATGCAGAATGGTCTCCGTCACCTGCTTGAGTCGGTCGGCCCGCACGCTGGCTGGCGCTGGCTCGGGATGACTGTGACTGGGCGTGAAGCGCGACCACTCTTTCCGCCGGTGCTTGGCTGCCACATACAGGTGGTGACAGTGGTAGGCCAAAAAGGCCGCGGCCCCGCTCTGCTCCTCGTCGCGACGGCAATGCTGCGCAGTTTCCGGCGTGCTATCCAATGATGCGGGCGGTTTGCGTATTCTCTCTGGGGTGCCGTTCAACGTGTTGGTCAGAGGGGTCTGCGTAGGGCGACAGGCCGATGATTGCGGTGAGTTGTGTGAGCTCAGTGGCGGTGACGCCGACATGTCTGCATCATGTTCGAAGAGGGCAGTCAGGTGGTGATAACTCTGGCCGCGCCGCAGCTGTTCCAGTGCACGTGTCAGCGGGAACACGTAAGGTTGATTCGACGGCTGCCGACGCTTCCTTCTTGTCCGTCGCCCAATGTTGATGGCACTGTCTGTGCCTTTCGCCAGCCCGTCAGTGAGGGGGGCAAAGAGTGGCGGAGGTGTCCACTCGGATGATGAGGATGTAGAAGCAAAAGCTCTGCTTGTCACCAAAGGTGAGGCTGTCCACGGCAGAGTGCCCGCTGAGAGGTCGAGCAGTAACGAGACAGACGCAGTTGGGGCCTTCACACGCCGCCTGACGCCGGTGTGTGTGAATAGTGTGCGCAGTAGTGGAGTCAGTCGGGTGCCTGGTGGCATAGCGACGGCGGATGCTGGGATTGTCAATGCCGAGTGTGCATGGTGTCACCTTCTTGTCTTTCCCCCAGTCCTCCTTCGATTAACCGCGGTGTTGAAGATGGACTCGTCGTGGTACTATGTGTGGTGGCAGTTGCCTAAACGCCGACTCAGATCGCATTCCACAGGTGTGTATGTGTGCGTGTTTGGGGGAGAGAGCAGAACAAAAAAGGTTGTAGAGAAAACATGTGGCGCAGAGTGACGGAAAAAAAAATTGGGGTGAACACACGAGATGCCGACACGCGTGGAGAATGGCTTGATTGTGGTGTGAGCCAGCTGTGTGCATGTGTGTGTGTGCGTGTGGAGTGTGGCTCATGGTGGCGCCACTGTTGAGGTGTTTCCTGATTCTTTGTTAGACTTGTGTATTCGCTGTGGACGGGCAGGTGTGTCACAGCCGATGTTTTATGTGTGTAACTGCTGTCCTTGTGGTTGGTGCTGTTGCTCTCTCTCTCTCTCTCGGCCTTCTCGCTGTTGCTTGCTGACTAGCACGTGAAGACTAACCGCGTTGATCATGCGTTAGTCATCAGAAAACGCGTGGTGAAGATTTGTGCGTGCACGTTCACATGCCGCACGCCACTGTCCGTGACGGTGCGACGATGGCAATCAGTCCACTTCCTTTTGATTATTATCCTTATGCCGCTCATGCCGCTGCTGTGTGGGGGTGTTTACTCGTCGCTGTCGAAGCCGGAGTTGTCGTCACTGCCGCTGTCGCTGCTGCTGTCGTCCATCGCACGCACCGCAGACGTCTTCTCAAAGATGCAAAAATAAATGGGGCCGTAGCCCTCCGCGACGTCCGGTAGCAGCATCCAGCCGTGCGTCGTCGGCTCCCCGAGTGACATTCCCTCTGGCGGCACTGTACGCACCCCGCAGCGTGTGCGTCGCAGCGCCTCCTCCACCACGCCGTCGTTCTCCAGGTGGGAAATGGAGCACGTGCTGTACACCACACGGCCGCGAACCCTGCACGTCTCCAGACCACGCAGGAGCAGCTCACGTTGGAGGCTTGCCAGGTTTTCGGTCGTCTCTACTGACCAGTCACGCAGCGACACGGCGCGTGCACTACCGGACTGCTGGATCAGATGCCGCTCAGAGGAGCACGGCGCGTCGATCAGCACGCGGTTGAAGCCCTCTGGGTTGTACCAGGTCTGCGCCTCGCGCTGAGTCGTCTTCCAGGGCACGCAGTTTTCCGGAATGTGCTCCTTCAGCGTGCGCCGCAGACGTGCACAACGATCTGCCTTGGATTCGTTGCACGTCAGTTCTCCCTCGGGGCACAGAAACTGAGCAATGGCCACGGACTTGCCGCCTGGTGCTGCACACATATCCAGCACACGGTCCAGCGGCTGCACCTGCAACTGCTCCGCAACAAGCACGGAGGCGAAGTCGAGCAGGTAGTAGCCCTTGATGCCCAGTGCATCAATGGGAGGCTTGTCGAGCAGACGCAGATCGGCTTCAGACGACGCGGCGGCCGTCTCAGGGTCAGGCTCCCCGCCAACACACTCAGTGGCCTCCTTAGGAAGCGTGAAGGCCTGTGAAAGGGAGCGGTCATCGACACGCACAAGGCCGCGTGTGCATTCTTCGAACGGCAGCTGGCAAAATCTGTTCCACAACGCCACCTTGGTGGGCTCCTGCCGCATAGCTGCCTGCAGCGCGGGCCAACGATCGCCGTACTGCTCGGCGTAGTACGCATCGAGCGTCACCGGTTTCTTGGTTGACTGCCGAGATACAGCGGTGGTACGCTGGTTCGATCCGCCCCTGCCGCCGGCGCGTCCACGACCGTTCGCAGTTCGCATTCCTTCTTGTGACAGTACGTGCAGTGAAAAGCGGTCTCGGTACCTAGCTGATGAGTTGCGTGGTGCACAGAGAAGGGAAGAAGCAGAAACAAACAAAAGCAGTGAAGCAGCCCGCGCGCGCGCGATGTACTCGTACGCAACATGAAGAAAAAAAAAAGGTAGCGGAGAGTGAAGGAGATGAAGGAGAACATGGCACGGGAGTCATCCTCCGGTTGACCTGTTCGCCGCACTCCGCGTTCTGTCCCTCGGGTGGGAATCAGAGGCCGTACGATCACAACAAAGGCATCGTGTCCTTTCTCACTTTCTTGCGCATGCCTTGCGCAGTCATACAGACGACGTGAGAGTACGCACACGCCACCTGGTGAGACGGGTGGAGGAAGGGCAGCAGGCACAGCGCAACCGTGCGTGATGTTGTGCCTCAGAGAATCCTTTTTCTCAGTTGCTTTTGCTGTTGTTGGTTTTTTTTTTGCTTTTAGGCATTCTCTGCACTAGATGAAGAAGAGGAAGCACCACTGCAATTGGAACAGCACACACGAAAAGCTGAGCACAAGAAACGAAGCGAGCACCTCTGGTGCAACGCCCTAAGAGTTCGCTGCAGTCGGTGATGTACTTACTCGGAGTCCTTGGGTGCACGATCCACACTATTGGTTTGGCCAGCGTCACCTTCGGCCTCCACCGCGCTGGTCTCGTCTACGGCTTGAGTCGACCCTGTCGTCGCACCGTCAGTTCCTTGGGTGGGCGCGGTAGTGTCCATCGGCACTTCAGGAAAGCCGAGCACCGCGGCGAGATTCGCGTACGGTGGTGGTGTGTAACGTTGCGCCATGTAGTTCTCCCCACGTAAGGGCTTCTGCAGCTCGTCGATCACCTCCTTTCGCATCCACGCACAACCGGTCGCTGGGTCGGCAAGCTGCGCCCATGCACGGTCAATGGGGTCCGGCGACTGACGAAGCAGGCGGCTATCCCACTCACGCATGTATGTGTTAGGCACAACCTGCGGGCCCATCACCGCGACATCGTGCGGCACCTCTGCGACAAAGTAGCGGACGGGCACACGCCAGTAATAGTTCGGGTCCGTCTGCACGAGCTTCGCGGTGGGAAACACGTGCGCGCCGTCGACGGTGATACCAGTTTCTTCCCACAGCGTGCGCATCGCCGCCTCCTTGTACTGCTCGTACAGTAACGTCCACTTGCCAGGCAGCTTCAGCGAGATTGGCGGAATATCGGGAGGCCGCAGCTCGCGGTTGATGCGGCGCAACAGCAGCCACTCCACGTCTCCAAGTGCGCCACCGGGAATGCGGCGAAACACACCGAGACGCACATAACACGGGTCCTGGTCGATGATCGACTCCATCAGTTTTTGGCAGTTGAAGATGCCGCGCTCGCTGCCGAAAAGGTAGACATTCACGTCGACAGCATCAGCATCCGCGTAGCCACCTTCGTGAACGCCGAGGTTTAGTCGCTCGGGGTTGAGTGGCTCGCACTCCATGTGCACGCCGGTGCGGTACTTGAGCTCCGTCGCCCACTCACGCATCGGGCCAGTCACCTTGCGTGCCAGGTCCGCCGTCGTCTGCCAGCAGTAGACAAAGGAGTTCGTGAGAAGGTCGAATCGGGCAGGTGGGTGGTCCAGCTTGACGAGACGCACACGCCGCTCAGCGGAGTTCATATCCAGCTTCTCAAGCGCAGTCGACATGGCGGCCTCGGCAGAGAGATGACCTTCCGTGGCGAAGGCAGACGCGAGCTCCGTGTGAAGGTCATCCTCGGCACCGCCGTCGTCCGCGTCGCCGAGCTCAGCCGACGAGCTGGTGGCCGCGAACCCACTTGACTGCTGTTGGAAGCGACGGGACACGATGTGCGGCGACAGAGACGACGTCGCTGTGCAAGTGAGGCATGCGCCAGACAGCGTCTTCCATGGTCGGGGCACGCCACCAGACGACACCACCACCGCCGCAGAGGTCGTCACACACGGATTCAGTAAAAGCCGTCGCATCGCGCGAAGACAAAGAAAAGCACGACTTGAAAGATCGCGGGCAACGTAAATGGAGTCCAAAGAAAAACAGCAGTTGGCGGAGCATAGTAAGAAAACGGAGCGAGAGAGCGAGCGTGATGGCATGCTTGCGGGAGGAGGAGCCAGTCGGGCGAGCATTCCCCTAGGCGTTTGTTCTTCAGAGAGAGAGAGAGAGGGACGAGCGACGCGCCTAGTTCGGCGCGGGTGCCATTGTTGTTCAGTACATTTAACTCGCTGAATGTTACAGTTGAAAGCCACGAGACGGCCACTTTCTGTGATGAGACGGCAGCGTGTGTCTGTCACCTGCTGCGCTTTTACACGAGTTCAAGCAAGCGGCACACACCAGTCATCAAGAAGGAGAAGAAAGAAACGGCTTTAAATCCAATCACGGCACTCAGGTAAGTGCGCTGCTGCCGTTGTCGAGCACCACCCACACTCCTTCACTAGGGCACGAATAACAGCCCTGTCTGTCTTGCTTTCTGCAAGTGTTTTTGCCACAGCATCAGCTTAAACGGAGTGACGAAGCGGCCCACGTTGAGATTGATCTCGTAAGGGTCCTCGATGCAAAGACGGTAGTTGGTCTTCTCCCCCTGCATCCGTCCGCGATCCTCAGCCTGACGTGTCCAGCCGAGCTGCTGAGGTGTTGTCTTCGACGATCGGCTCAACGAGACGACCTCTGTCGCCGGATCAAACTCCTCAGAGTAAAACGCGGCGAAGTCCACGAGAGAGTCCCCTAGCTCCGCAGCCGATAGAGGAGCCTGTAGCGGGACGTAGTGTGGCACGGCGGGTGTTTGCGAGATGTCAAGGAAGTGAGCGGGGTCCACAAACTGAACGATGCCGCGCTGCAGCAGGTAGTAGATGACCATCAAATTGAAGGCATATGATGTCAGGCAACCAGACACCAAAGCAGCGGAGATGCCGCCGCCCCTCGTGTTCGTCGCGCCTTGTGGGGATACAACTTTGCTCGAGGCCGCCGCTTCCGTCGCTGCGGCTAGGCCATTCAGGCCGACTTGCTTGCTCCAGTGCTTCACCGCCAAGCCAAGCCACCGCGCGTGCGGGGCTTGAGCGTAGTAGTGGTGCAGCAGACAGCTGTTGCGCACACCGTTGAGGCGATGGGCGGTGACGTCAAAGTCAACGCGGGCGTCGCTGTGGGTGCTGCCCTCTTGTGAGTTGTCCACCAGGTGGCGAGCAGCACGCAAGACAGGTACGCGCGCGCGGCGCACCAGGTGAACGCTCCACGTCGCACCGTGTCGCCGCAGCAGCTCCGCTTCTAGCTTGCCAAGGCAGTCCAGTTGCAGGCTCTTGGCAAGCTGCGAGGTGGCATCGGCAGCCGGTGCGCTGCTGCGAGTGCCGGTGGGTGACAAGTCGAGGCGTGCCCGTGCGTGCGTGGAAGAAGCGGTTGTCGACGCAGTCTCTTCTCCCGCACAGGAGGCGGATGTGCCGCTGCTGGTGTCCTCGACGGTGACTGTGCTCTGCCGGTCTTCGGGCCGCAGCACGACAAAGTCAACGTCGTTGTCTGGGTTGTGGAAGCCGTAGACGGTGGCGGAGCCGAAGACGTGGAGAGACAATCCAGGGTCCACAGCACCGACACACTCGTCCAGCATGCCGTGCACCTTCTGAATAGGCTGCGTGCTCAGGTCACGCGCGAGGAGACGGTGAAATGTCTTGAGCACCGCCTCACCCACAGCCTGTCCTCCCGCCGCACGCATCTCCCGAAGCCAGTACACGTGCAGGGGAATAAGAAACTATCTGATCGAGAAGGGGAAATTGTGGGGGTGGGGAAAGAACGTGTGTCAGAGAGAGAAGGACCGACCAGTTGAGGGCGTGTTTCGTGCATTCTCCATGTGAAGAGGTACGACTCTCTCAAACAGCAGCGACACGCTTGGCATTGTGTGCCTGAACGAAAACAGCACGTCGTGCAACGAGTGCCACAGGAAGAGAGAGAGAGAGCGAGACAGCCATGTGAGTCGGTATAGGGGCTTGCTGTGACAGCTCGGCTGGTCTCACAGGCGTCTAGGTGGTATTCGCATCGGCTTTGAAGAGATGAGATCTGTGTGAAGCGAGCTGAAGAATCAAAATGATAAAAGGAGAAAAAGAGGGCCACGAGATGGTGCAGTGAAGCACGTTGAGGGCAAACGAGTGGGAAAGAAGAAAAAAAGAAAACCAAAAAAGAATCTGATGCTCGAGTAGTATCAAGCGAAAAGAAAGAGAAACTAAAAACGAACAATATATATATATATATAGAAAACAAGCGAGGCAAACGAGAAAAGGGGGTAGCAGTGCCTGCTGACCTCCAAGTGCGCATTAGCGGTGGCCTTGTTGGCACTGCTCCAGCGCGACAAGAATTTCCGTCATCTGCGCGCTGACATCGTGTCTCAAGACCTCACTGAGCTCGTCCACGCGAGTCACCACGCTGCGCGCGGCGAGTGTCGTCTTTGCCGTGTGCAGGGCTAGCGCAGCGTTGATCTGCGACACACACTGCCGGACGAATCCCACTGCGTCACGCGTGTGTGGGGGCGTGTGCGGGCGCGAACGCCCCACCTCGCCAACGTCCCTTCCCGCTGACGTGTGTGTCAATGCCGCGGGCGGCGGCACGTCACTCGTATCAGTGATCCTCACCGCATCGAGAGGTGGTGTCTTAGTACGTTGAACGGCACGGCCACCACCATCAACGCCGTCAACGGCATCAACGACATCGGCAAAGCTGTCACTGCACGGCAGCACCGCAAGACGGCCACCATGAACGCGGTGCGGACTGAGCGCACGGCATGGATGCGTGCGGTGTGGTGTCCCTCCGCCGTGTTCATCCGATGCAGCACGATCCTGAACGCACACACCGGCGAGGGCGTGGTCAAGGCTGAGTGGCGTGAGACCGTTCTTGTCCTCGTCGTCATCGACTGAGGCGCCGCGCGCAGGGGTGAGGCCGTGCGAAGAGTGTGAACACGACCGCTCACCGGGAGAGCGGCGGGGGCGGTGAGCGTGCCGAGGACTGTCCGGTGGGCAGAGGTGGTGGCGCGGAGGCAGCTGGGCCTCATCTGATGTACCCTGAAGAGGCCACTCGGGCTGTGACGGCCGTGCGCATGAGAAGGGCTCACAGACAAAGCACGCACCAGCACCGTGCCCCGTGCACGCCGAAGACGGTGCCACGTTGTCTCCTCGTGGTGTGGCGGCCGACCGAGAGCACGGCGCTTGCCCGCGCGGGACACCGCTGCCGCAACGGCTGCTGATGTCAGTGCCTCGACCTCTCCGAGCGTGTGCGTTGCGCTCCGAGCCCTCGCGTTGAGGTGTGTGCGGGTCTGGTGACGAGTCCATGTTAGACTGGTGCGTGCACAAGGACAGAACCGTGCGCGCTGAGGCGAGCGGTGAGGCGTCGCTGCGGGCACGACTGGAAATCGCAGCGCAAGCAAGTGGCGAGTGCGGCTTGTTCTTGATAAAGCGCGCAGGTGAGTAACGGCGCATTGTTGAGCTCGGCAGGCACGACGGGGTCACCGCCCGCCGCTCACGTCGCATCTGGAGAAAGAATATTGTGCGACGGCGATTACGTTGTGTCTCTGGCGAAGGTGAAGGGGTGCGTGGCCGTACTCTGCTCGTTGGTGCTGCTTCGGGTGAGTCACGTCCTTTGCGTGCCTTCCCCGCACTTACGCGAAGTGAGGGTGGAGTTTGGTGTCTGACGGCTGCCGCCGCTGACGGGCCCGAGCGCCGTGGCGACACTGCGAGCACCGGCTGTCGCAAGCCTTGCGGTGCGCAGGGACCACGGATTTGCTGACGTTGCGGTGAGCACCTGGGCGTCGTTGGGTGGACAGCCTCGGTCGCCGCCACACGTGCACGAGCCACGCTCGTGTCCTGCGCGGTCTGGGGAGTAAGTTGCGGTGGTGGCGTGTGCGGAGGAGTTCGCAGCTTCGTCATCTGTGACCACTCACAGCGACGCTGGCTGAGCACTTCTTGAACACGGTTAGCGAATTTTTGCACGGCGCGGCGGCTCGTGCCCGTGGTTGGCGTATCTGTAAGTTGCACAGTGGCGCTCATCACACGTGTCGCCACCTGCACACCTTTGAGAAAAAGAATGGATGCGCACTTCTCATCGAGTTGGGCAAACTCTAGTTCAAGGTGAATGGGTGCCAGGGGGCACGCACAGGCTTGCCCGGACGCGGGAGCCAGAGGCGCCCCCAGGGCAGCCAAGCGGCGCGGCACCTGCGCACCGCTCGGTATCGCGGGCTTCGTCTTTGCACCGATGTGATAATGCGAAACGGGCGGTAGCGGAGACGCCGGTGCGTCGGTGTGCCCTCGTGTAAGCAAGCGTTCTTGGTGCTGCCGCCCAGAGACAGGGGGTGATGGCGGGGCCAGTGGCTCCCAGCTCCATTCCACACCACCGGCTGAGAGCCGCAGTGCCGTGGGTGAAGGCAGCGCTTGTCTCTCACGTGGCGTCGTGCGCGCACCACCGCGGCAACGAGGCCAGTGAGCGGCGTGTTCAGTGGGATGTGGACGGTGGAAGGCAGCCAAGCCCCTGGCGAGAGCCTGCGCATCCGCCAGGCCAACCCCGCCGAGCACAGAGACACGCTGCAGACTCGGGCACGACGCCGCACCGCGCAGGAGGACTTCGAGAGCTTGGGGTGAGCAGTGCCGAGTGCGGATAGTGAGCGAGAGGAGGGATGTGCAGGACGCCAACTGTGCGCTCACTGTCTGTGCCGATTGGCTGTGCACCGCGTGGAGTGGTGTGTGCCCAACGATGAGATGTGAGACCGTCCCCCGGGCAAGATCATCGAGGAGTGCGCGCAGCCGCGGCGATGGCGTGGCAGGGCTGTGAGGTGGTGGCAGCCGCGGGAGAGGGGCACGAAAGCGACGATCCATGGAAGGTCTCTCGCAGTGATGGAAGAGAAAAGAAGAGGTTCTTCCAAAAAAAAAAGTAAGTGTGAGTGCCGCCGCAACAGTCTTCACGCGTGTGCACACACGTCGTGTTGAGCGCAACAGGAGAGAGGAAGAGGGGGGAATGCACGAACAGCAAACAAACAAAAAAAAAGAAGGAGGGTGAGAGAAGAGACGGAAGCAAGGGGTGTACGTGCAATGAGGGAAAGCTAGCATCCCGCTGCCGCTTCTGTTCCATGTCAGCCGCGCTCCGTGGCTGAGAGAGAGAGGGGGGGGCAACCAAACGGGCGTTTCGGTGTTCACTGCACGCGCGTGCTGCCGATCATCTGTACGGGTTAGTGGTGAATCCCCAGCGCACTCAGTGCGTGCTGTTATTTGTGTTGATGTTACTTATGCTGTTGTTGAGGCGTGGCTAGTCTGTGAACGGACATGTGCAAGAGGGGGGAAGAAGCCTCCTCCCCCTCGCACAGGTGAAACTTTGGCGCCGCGAAGTGAGAAACAAATAGGTGACGGAGAACGTGCGTGGTGGGCCAGCAGCAAGGATGCACGCGGGTGTGCCTGACTTGCAGTGTGCTCGCCGCAACGTTGTCGTGGTCAAGTCGAACGTCGTTCCTTATCCTATGCTTCCATAGCGCGACAGTCAGCGTGGACACGCTTGAGCAATCCACGCAGGCGTCTGCTCAAAGAGTCTGGTATCTACTGCTACTGCGAAATCGCACCGTTTATGCTTGTGTGTCCACTACATCTCGTGGCGGCTGCGGCTCGCCGTGAACCTGCAGCTGAACTGCCTTCAGCTTGTCAGCAACCTCTGACTCCAGCGTCGTGAGGCGATCACGTTGGACTTGATGCATATCGTACATGGGCAGCGCCGCGAACTTGTAGTAGCCAGCGAAGGTCAGCACAAACCCGGCAACGAACCCACCCAGCTTCAACTGGAACATGACTATCAAGGTGTTCAAGGGAGGAGAGGAAGAGAAAAGGAAAAGACCGTGACGATCGTAGACTTGTGTGTGTTGTGTGCAGAAATAAGCGGGACAGCCACGAGACTGTGCAGGACGTAGTTTTGTGGTGTTGAACAGGTGAACGAGACAAGAGCAACAGAAAAAAAAACAAGAGAGGAAGAGAGAGAGAGAATCAGTCTCAGACGGTGATGGTGAACAAATTCAAGCAGTCTGGTGGTGAGTGGCAGAGGCACCACACTAAAGGTCACCTGCGCAGAGGCGCGAGATGACCTAGGTGCTACGGCGACTATAATAGCCAGCACGCGGCGATCCCCTTTGGCTGGTACTTGCCTGAAGGGAAGCAAGCAAAGCTGAAGGCACGCGTTACGCAGAAGCGATGAGCCTTCGCCTTTCCGGTTTCGTTCTCCCTCCTTATCGTTGTTTCGCTCTACCTTGCAATGTGCAGGATGCTGTTGTTGTGGACAGCTGTATGCCTGTCAAAAATAAAAAGGAGAAAAAACACGATGGCCGACAGCGAACCTGTAACCGGTTGAGAGAAACGAGGCGCGACTGGTGTAAGCAAGTGGATGTGCGACAGCGCAACATACCGATGAGTGAAAGCGATAAGGAAGCGTAGAGAGATATCTTCTGTGCTTCTACATTCTCTTCGCTGCGCACATGCACAAACATCCCATTCACTCACGGTTTCACAACCACGCGCACTGTGTTCTTCCTCTCTGAGCTGAAGGGGAGGTCGTTGAGAGAGAGTGGGTCGATCAGCACGCGATCGTCAAGGTACAGCACAGTGTTGTCGTACGGAAAGGCAGCTCTGTCATGCGCCTCGAGCTGCGCTTTCAGATACTGAACGGTGTGGCCCATAAAGAACTTGTGTTCCCACGTGCGTCCGTCTGGGAGAAGGAACTCGACCTGCACCTCGGCGCCGGCCAGCTCCCGCTCCTCCGCGCTCATGCCACCGACGCCGTAGCCACGGGGGCCACTCGCACCACCCGCCGCACCCGCCGGTGGCTGGCGTGCCGGCACCGCGTCGTCGTCATTATCACGAATCGGTGACGCCCACTCATCATCTGAGTCGGAGAAGTACGCCTCCTCGTCTGGATTTGGGTGGCTCATTGTGCGAAAAACTTTGGAACGGTCAGCTTTTGCGTGAATGGATGAGAAGGAAACGTGTCTGTGACACGCAATGGCTCTGTGTAGGTGAGTAATCTAAAAAAAAAAAAAAGGAAACTACGATGTGTGCGAGTGAGGGGACGGGTGGTATGTGCCTACCAGGAGCAGAGTACGTGAGGAGGGTCGGTGGAAGGACGCGAGGCGTGTGTGTGTATGTCACGGTTGAGCTAATGAGTGGCAAGGAGGTGTAAAGGAGAAGGGGAGAGACGCGTCTGAGGCAATGTCACACTGGTAGCAGGAGTGGTCACACGAGGGAGAGCGAAGAGGAAAGACTGCCTCCGTCCCCCACACACACAAACGCAAGTGAAGGTAGAGCAGCAGCGGTGGTAGATGTACAGAGGTGGTCATCCGCAAACAAGACAAACAAGCCTCGCACGCGGTTCGAGATCGCAGCACACGTGCCGTCTCTCACTCCCTCTCTCTCTCTCTCTCTCGTGCAGGCACGCTGTATATCGCACACTGATTTGAGAAGGGGTAAACCTTCTTCGCTGTTGTTGCTACGGTTGACGAAGCACTCCCATCAAAGAAACAAAAGAGCGTCGTGTGGGGGAGTACCCTGTCGGTGTCTGGTATTCGTCTGCCAGGCAAGCCTTCCCACTCGCTGCAGCGCCACGAAGGGCTACGACAGGACCAACTGCTCCACCGCTTCGCGAAGCAACGTTTCGGTGCTGGTACTGTAGCCTGTCATGGTCACGACGCGCGCGGCGGCCTCGCCACCCTCAGTCACGGCCAGCCAGACGGGACCGGCATTGGGCACAAGCGGCGTCACCGAAACCTGCTGCACTCGCTGGGTGTCAGCGTCAGAGATGGGGGTGCTGTGGGTGCCTTCCGCGGGAGCGCGCGCACCACCGTGCAAGGCTTCAGAAACCGTCGAGCGCACCCAGTCATCAATCACCGTTTCCGGCAAAGAGGTTAGCGCCTCCAGCTCCTCTTCGCTGTAGGTTCCCAAACGATTGGCAACCACCTTGGCGTACTCGGGCAGAGCAGCGAGCTTCCACAGCAGCGCCAGCGGGTCGCCGTAGACGACGTCAGACTGCTCATGACTGTGAACACTGTAGTACGCGCTGAGACTGAGCGGCATCATCGCCAACGCATTGTCGTCGTGGCCGGCATGCGCACCACGCCGACGGGATCCTGATGCGCTGTCCCCATCCTCGGCCTCATCCTCGTCGATGGCACCGAGCACAGCGGTGTTGGCCAGCACACTGACGCGGCTTGCCTTCACGGCTTTCACGGCCTCCGTGAGCGCTCGGTCGTACTGCTTCGCGAGGTGATAGAGTTTGGCGACGGAGAGAAGCGCAAGCGGCTCGCGCGACTTCCACTGCTGCATCACCTGCATCGCCGCGCGTCCCTTCTGCGCGGGCACTTCCAGGTCAATGTACAGCTGCAACAGCTCCCCAACTGGTTGTAGGAAGGCGCCCTCCTTTGTCTTCGGCAGGCGCCGCAGCGTATCGGCCGCGACCTCGTGGGCGGGCTCACGGCCACCACCGTACCGCAGCTCCACCTGTGCGAGCGCAAGACCGAGAAGCGCCCGCGCGTGGTGCGCGCGACGGTCCGACGCCGAGGCGACCGACGAGGACGGGGTAGCGCTGTAACGCGCAGGGCAGCACGTGGTCATCGCCTCCGCCAGCAGCGCACGCGCCGTGGGGACGGCGTTCAGCACGGTGGCCTCTACCTTCACCGCCACGTACGCCCACAGTGACGCACTGAAGCGGCAGTGCGGAGCGGAAAGTGCCTGCTGACAGAGCTGCCGCAGGGCCTGTGTGAGGCTGTGCTGGCGCCGCTGCCTCTGCTCCGTGGTGAGTGGGCTCTCTGTGTCGTGGAGAGCGCGCTGTCGCACCTCTACAGCCAGCTCCAGCCGTAATCGCCACAGCGTAGTGGACCGTGGGAAGGCCTGCAGTGCGTCGCGCAGCGTCGCCTCCAGCTTTGCCTGGGTGTCCTCGAGGGAAGTGCCGTGTGCGTGCGAGCGTTGGTGCAAAATGAGACCCACCCAGGCAATGTCGTGGCTGGCGTTGCGGCACTGCATGGCACCACGCGAGAGGTACTGAGCCACCTCCAGCGGTTGGCCCAGACGCTCGTGGCACGCCGCACAGGCGACGAAGAGGTGCACCAGGCCATCCTCCAGCTGCGTCTCGTGCCGTGGCGGGAGGGCAATCTGTGTGGGCTGCGAGCGTGCACGCTCAAGGTACGCCATCAGGCAACTCTCCGCACGCTGCAGAACGGCGAGCGCCGCGCTGTACTGTCCCCGCGCGCGAAACCCGCTCGCGACGACGAGGGCCAGCCGTGCCTGCAACAGCGCGGCCTCGGCCAAGGCTGTGCCGCGTGCGGACGCGCTCGGCACGACAGCCTGCTCAGCAGAGGCAGAGAAGGAGGGAATGTGCTCAACCGACAACGGCTGCAGGAGCGTGCTGGTCAACGCGGTGAGCAAGGAGAGAAGCAATGGCCGTCTCGCCTCCGTCGCCGCACCGCTGAGTTGCTCCGCGTCATGCACTCGCTGCATGGGGGTGCCCGGGTATGGGACACCAGTGAGTCCAGCGGCAGACTCGCTCAACTCAGACGCCGGTACGACTTCGAGCGCACGCCGGAGCAGTCGCCACAAGCCCTTGAATCGATCACGTGTCTCTGCCGCGCCGCCAGTGAGCCGCAGAGCAGGCCAATCGGCTGCGCACACCGCGTCCGACGCCGTCGAGCCACCCACTGTCAGGGACGGCAGCAGTTGGAGTAAGAAGGCTCCGCTCACGCTGCACAGTACCGCGTAGTCGTCTTCGGCGCCTGGCAAAAGGGCCAGTATGTCCTCCACCCACGTGCGTGGCAATGCCATGTTGTCAGACGACGGTGGCGTCAGTGTCAATGGCTGCGGGAGGTTTGGTCGCGCACAGTACAGCATCATGAACGCCGCCGTCCAGGGGTGAATGCAACGCACAGCACCGGTGTGCGTTGCACCGTCGGGGAGACCGGTCGCTGCCTCTCTTGCGAGGGCGAGCCAGTTCCTGCGGGACCACTCCTTCGAGACATCCAGGTAGTGTTGCTGGGCCACGTGGACCTGCCGGCTCATCTCATTGAAGTGCTCAGCGGTGTGGAGTCGGGCAAAGATGACTTCATCCACCAGGCGAGATGCCGTGGACGGCGCCAGGCCCTCTTCTGCGCTGCTCGTCAGTGAGGAGATATGATCCTCGACGAATTTGGCGGCCTCCACAGCAAGCTCAAGCGACGGGTGCCGCTGGGCAACCTGTCGGAAGATAGCCTTACCTGCCTCATAGGACTCGAGATGTGCCAGCCTCGCCCACAGCCGAGGCAGGTTCGGCGAGCGCTGCACCGCGCGTTGAATGAGCTTGCGCTGATCAGCGACGGATGGGGCGACGTCCACGACGCGGAGCCAAAGCGTCTCGCTGGAAGGGCACGCGAGCACCGCCTGCTGCACACAGTCCAACTGCTGAGGCAGCGGCAGCGCGTCGATGCGGGCCAGCCAGAGCGCCTCGGCGTAAGGGCATGCAGCGGTCGCCTCCTCGAGCAGCCGGCGGTAGGCAATAGGGTTCTCGGTTGCCGAAACATATCGCAGGCGCTCTTCCCAGATGAGCGTGCCCTTCTTGCCTGTCACGGCGCACCCTTCAATCAGTGTTTCCTGCGCTTTGCGCGCCAGGCCCAGTTCGCGCAACGCGCGCGCCCGTGTGACCCACGTTGACTGCTCATCCGGTGAACCCATCTCCAGCAGGCTGGTGAGGGCCGCTTCCTTCGTCGCGGACTTGCCGCGCAGGATATCACCCGCCGTGACGACGGCCGTCTCGTCGTCGAAGAGGTACTGCTCGGCGAGCTCGCCCTCCTCCGTGCGGGCGCTGCGCGCGACGAGCCCACCCGGGGCGGTGACCGTGCTGCGGAGGCTCTCGAGGCCAACAAGATCGTCGAGAGAGAGTTTCGCATCGGCGCCGTTGTGAGAAGGGCCGTGACCATTCTGATTGTCCTCATCATCTGCGTCTTGCCGGTCACCGTGCGGCCGCGCGCGCGTCTTGGGCTTGGCTTCAAGTCGGTCCATCGCGTTGAAAAAATCGCTCTCCTCACGGGTGTCTGCACCAACATTGATGCCAATGCTCAGCTCCGCGGTTGTCGTGAACGGGCGTGCACCTCGGCCAATGCCGTACTGGTAGCCACGCGGAGGGTGCGGCGAATGCCAATCGTACTTGGCCAGCAGCTGCTCGTAGCGGTCCGGCTTCTCGCCGGGCAGTGAAGCCATGGATGCCTCGTCACCAACAGAAAAGAGCAGGTCTCACGACGACTGTACGGAGAAATATTGAGAGTGGTGAAGAGGGGGCAAAGCGGTTGGCGAAGAGTTGGGCTCGAGGTTGAGCCGTCTCCACTCTCTTTCGCACAGTCAAAAAGAATCGTCCGGTGAACCTGTGGGACACATTTTTTTTTTTTAGAAGAAGAGAAAGGATGAAGTGGAAGAAGCTGTGCTGTGTATTGTGTCACAGAGATGAACGTCGTGGTACAGCAGGGGGAGACACCTCCGAGACCTGTGTCAAAGGCAGGCCGTTGTGTGCGTGGGAGGGAAAGTGCAGATGGCGCTTCAACGGGCAGGTGCAGTGAACGCCCCGCGCTCCTAGGCCTCGCAGTGCTACTTTTCACCGATGTTGCGAATAGATGTATGTGTGAATGCGTGACATGCCAGCGTTTCCTGAGCCATCGAACCGCGAAAAAAAAAAAGCCCAAAAGTGTGGACAACAAAGCACAGCGAAGCAGAAGGAACTGTCCCAAACAATTTTTTTTTTTTGAATGCGTGTTTCTAGTTTGGACGCACATCCTCCTCGTAGTCGTCGTCGAACATGCCGCGGCGCTGCTCCAGTGTCATGCCACTCTTCTCCAGCTTCGCGTCCAACATATTTTGCAAGGACAGACCCTGATACAAAGCGAAGGCAATCATAAACGCGTACATCCAGTAAAAGAAGCGGAAGTCAATCTTCTGCAGAGGCCCCTTCCACTGGCTGTACCGAATCATGCTCTCGCGCAGCACGTTGGTGTCGACGTCGCGGAAGTCCTCGGGGTTCACTTTACCCTTGTTGAGACGCGCTTGGCGGATGTAGCGACGCATCGCGCCGTAGTTGCTGTGGGTGTACATGAAAAACTTCGGCAGATCACAGACGAGGTATGCCCCGTCACGGATGGCACACTGCAGCTTATTCGACTGAGGATCCCACGTGCCGGCGCTGCGAAGGTCGTTCTGAAGGGACTTCGAGGCCGCTTGCACGAACGTGCTGGTGCGCACGGGTGTGGACATGGTGCACGCCACGCAGTCCGCGTACGAGTGTGCCTTAATTTCACAGAGTAGATGCGTCGGACGCACACAAAGAGATAACTCGCTCGATGGCAACAGCGTTGTGCGCAAGAGAGAGAAGTCCGAACAACAACAACAAAAGCAAAAAAAAAACGCTGACGTCGTGTCGCGACGAGAAAGAGGATGAGAGAGAAAGGGGGAGAAGGAGAGACGAAGCATAGAGATTAACTGGATGTCATATCATCACTGTGAGTGATGTGTGTTTCTCAGCCGCACAGTTCAATCGAGATGTGAATCGGTCAGTCGGCTTCTTCTTTTTTTTTCTTTGTTTTGCGTTTTGTTTGGTTCGGGGAAGGTGAAAGTGTGGTGAGAGTTGAACGATGAAAGGCAACCGTTCACGATAGTTCTGTGAGCGCACGCCGGGAAAAGGGAAAAAAAGAAGAAAGGTAGGAAAGGTAGCGCGCAACCACCGGCAATTCGAGTGCTGGCTGAGCGACTTGTCAGACATCCACGCCGTCGATCCGCGCCACCTCGACGTCGCCGAGACAGCCCCATTCGCCCAGGTAGGGACACAGTACGCCCGCAAAGAAGGCTGCGTTTGTGATCACGCCTTTTACCCTCTGCGAAATTCGCGCATGGGCTGCGTCGCTGGTTTCACTAGCCACGAGCACCTCATACTCTAGCTCAGATGCGTACAGTGGGTCGACAGACACCACGCCATCAAACTGCAGCACGGTCTCCGACAAGGTCCACACGGCCGTCTGCACATGCCGGCGACTTGGCACCAAGTCCAGCAGCTGGGCATACATCGCATCGCGCACCACAATTTTGGACAGCTCGCGCTTATCCAAGGTGGAGAGGACGTCGAAGTCGGCGTTTGGGGACGACAAGGACAGATGCCGGTCCTGTGCCTCTTGACTGGACGACCACCGCGCTGCCGACGGTGAGGGGTCGCACATGATCTGCGCACTGGCACCGAAGCATGGACGCAGGGCCGGTGCGCTCTCTGCGCGCGCCACGTGCCTGTTCTGCGGCCTCGGGGCGGCGGGCAGCGGCGACGTGGTATCGCGATCCCGGTGCACAGTAGCGCTCAAGAGGGAGGGACGGCGCTGTGATGTCGGTAACGACGGCCCCGACAGTTGTGATTCCGCCGTTGGTCTCGGCCAGGGAAGAGATGGGCTGCCCACTCGGCAGGGGTCGCTCAAAGTATGCGGGAGTGTCAAGGACGTTGCACGCTGGCGGAGACGATAGAGGACGGTGAAGTGGACGAACGGCGTTGTGAGTGCGGCATCGAGACCACCGGGGGCGTTCATGATGACAAGGCTGGGATTGAAGATGATGATAACGAGCAATCCCGCGAAGCACGTTGACTGAAGGTGGGCGAATCTCGTGAAGCAAGTACACACACGCACACACACCGAGACACGTGTGGGTAATCCGAATGAGAGCAGAGAGCACCTGTTGGCAACGGCAACGTTGGCTTTTTGTTTTGATCGACGTGCAGATGAGAAAGGCAAGACCGAGTAGAAGGCGAGTAGAGAAGAAGCACGAGTTTGCGAAACTAATGATGCTGGGAAAAGATGTCAGCGCCACTTCGGCTCCACGATGGGAAGACAGAGTGGCCGAGCACGTGGTCAGTGGTAAGACGATTGAGTGACCTCTACCGGCTCTACGCAAGTGCATGTGCCCTGCGGTTTTTCGGAGAGAGCTTCTTCATTGCTGGTATGGTTACCTTTTTGGCTCTGTGTCGCTGAGTCACTTCTTCTTTGATTCTTTTTTTTAACGGCCTACTCACTTACTCACTCGCCTCGTGTACTGGTTTTAGTCAAAGGTTGTAGCTACTCCAGAGAAGAGCCTCGGCGTCGACGACAACAGGCCGCGCAGGGGCGGCGCCTTGACTGGGCGCGGAGGGATGCAGCAGGAGCGTGCGGCGTCGCCGACTTGTATCAGTACCCCACATGCGGTCAACGAGCACCGTGCCTCCGGCGAGGTCACAGCGCACGTGTACCGGCTTCAGTGGCGAAGCCGGTGTGGGGGTAAGAACAGGCGGTGTGAGCACGTGAAAGGCCACGTACGTGCCCGCGCGAATATCCAGCGCAAAGGAAGACTGGAGAGGGCCGACGAAGAAGTCGGTGCGCAAGGTCTGCAGCTGCCGCACGAGGACATCCATCACCACAGTGCACAAGAGCCGGTTCAGTGCAAGGCAGCCCGCACTGAAACCCTGTTCACGGAACTGCCGTTGCAGGAAGCTGTGCATAGCGTCGGTGTGATGCAGCAGCAGGCCACGCAGCGAGTGCGATGCGAAGGCACTCGAGACGGGCGACTCAGAGTGCTCCGAGGGAGGGCGAGGGCATTCAGTGGTGAGAAGTGAGTCGAGGAACACAGGGCGATCCGTGGGGACGGTGAGCCGCTGCGTCCCGTCTGGTTCATCGACAACAAGCGCGAGCGGCGGTTCCCCGTGAGGCTTGCCATCCTCCGTCCGTCCACCGTCAGACTCGGTGTCACGAGGCGCGTTCATCAAGGTCGCAGCAGACGACGTCGTCCACAGATTCCAGTGCAGTCGACACACAGACCACCTCTTCTCGGTGAAGTCGTACGTGATGTCCGCATAGAGCGCCTCCTGCACAACCACACGGACGACACCCTCGTTACCCGCCTCGAAGCGGAAGTACGTCGGCGGCGAGGTGCCAAGTGCCGTGGGTGAGGTCGTCGGCTGAGCAGAGGACGCAGTCGGCATATCGCGAAGGAGTGCCTTGCGCAGGCTGTCGTGCAAAATCGTCGTGACGTCCTCGTAAAGCCGGGGCAGCTCCTGAAGCAGCTGCGCCTTGGTCGTCACCCTCCACGCACCGCAGAGCATGGCCGCCTCTGCGGACTTGTTCAAGTCGTTGAAGTGTCGTAGCGCCGGGGAGAGCGGTGGGCCTCCTACGGCGGGGCCGCTAGCCAAACGGTCGATCTGCGGCAGGAGCGCGTCACGGCACGTGTAGAGCTTCCACCGCAGCTTTTTCTGCGCCGCCGCGATGACCTGCACGGTCGTCTGATGACGCGGGACACCGTCTGCCGTGCCGGATTCTGGTGAGCGAGTGCGCTTCACGCCCGGTGTCCCCTTGTCTGGCGTGGCGGAGGGGTGTGCAGACGGCTTTGGGCGGCGGAAGACCACGCGCACGTTGCGGCTGTACAGACTCAGGCTGGCTTCATGAAAGCTCACGGGTACGCCTGGTGGTTGCAAGCGAGGCGACGGTGGACGCGAAGTAGCCACGTCGTGAGAAACGATGGCAACCGACGCGGCTGCACCTTCCTTGAGGCCTGTCACGCCGAGGCGTCTGCTGCTGTCTTCGATGGCGGCCACAGCCTGGCGAACGGCCGACGAGTGCGCGCGTCCACCTCGCCGCGTCGGCTCCAGTGTGCCGGGACCACGAAGGCTGGCATCGCCTTCGTGCTTGATGCCGCCGGAGGAGGAGACGCACGGTTGCGGTTGTTGGCACTGCTCCCACTGTCGCAAGCAATGCACAACACGGCGAAGGCGGGCGGTGCGTTGGCGCAGCTGTGCCGTCTCCGTCGTGTACGCGTGATCGTCATCCGCCTCTGGATCACCCTGATGTTCCGTGGTGATTGGTCGAGTCGACACAGCGGCAGTGGTGGCTGAACAGATGAGTCCCACCCGCACGGCCGAGTGCTCATCCATGTCAGCCACAAGGGAGGTCACCTCATCGAGGGCCTGACGCACGTAGTCGGCAGCGAGTTCAGCCACCGTGACTGGGGTGCGCCATGTCAAGGAGTTCATCATGCATGCCACGTCACGCTGGCGGACGCTGCGAGCTCCTCAAGACCAAAAAGAAGAAAAGAAAGCAGCAGCCGCGCGGTGTTTTCTCAGGTAGGTGTGGAGTGACACACGGGGAGCGTGAGAGAGAGAGAGAGAGGAGAGCGGTTTCACATCAAAACACAATAGCAAGTGAAGAGTAGAGAGGACACGCATGTCGTGCGCAGGAGTGGGGGAGGCAACATCAAGTGGGCACGCAGTGGTCAGCGCGGTAACGCGCAAGAATCACTCAAGGCCCTTCACGAACGCTACAAACAGGTGAGCAAGCCAATGGGGGCATTCACTGCGACGCAACCTTTCAGCGGGTGTTGTGTGCAGCGACGACGCGACCAACACAATGAATCGCACACACGCACCACGTCGCTTCGCCAGATGTGCATTGAGCAACTGATCGGCAAGTTCGATCGCCAGTGTGTGTACACAAAGGTTGAGACTGTGTGTGTGTGTGTGTTGATTTCTCGCGGCTGTTGTTGTTGTTGTTGTTTTTGCAGTTTCTGCTTCATCAGTGTTCACATTTCTATGGGCAAGGATAAAATGGATGTCGTCGAGCAGCACGTGCGTGTGGGCGGGTGCCAGTCAAGCTCGTAAGAGCACGGTCGGTAGTGCAGCAGAGGTGTCGTGATTTTTGAGCGACACCAGGTCGTTGCCGTGGTCGCTGAACGTTGCTGTGCCGGCAACAGAGTGCTTGGAGTGCACAGTCACGATGGCTACGCGCCGATGGGGGTGAAGGAAATCAAAGAGAAGAGCAAAATCATCGGCCACCACCGTTCACAAGGTTTGTCGCTCACCGCGGGGGAAGTGGTTGCTGAGCGGCGGCACCCGGCTGTCCAGCGTAGAACTGCTGTGGTGGTCCTTGAGAAGCGCTCGGTGAAGGCGGCGCCATCCCATACAAAGCCGGCTGCGGGGTGTTGAAGACCATGCCGGCCGGGAACCCAGGTCGAGGCGAGGTCGCTGGGGCCATTGCCTGTTGCATGTACTGCTGGTTCCGCAGTTGTTGTTGAAGTTCCTGCTGCTTCTTCGCCATCTTCGCCGCCTGCTTCTCTTCCTCCTTCTGCCGCTTCTGCTCTTCTTTGAGGCGCTTCTGTTCCTCCTTCTCTTCCTTTGCTTTTTGTTTCAGCGCGGCCTTGTCCATGACAACGGGCTGCATCACCACCGGCGTGCCATCCACATTCACAGCGCTCGCAGCAGCCAAGGCAGCCGCAGCCGCGGCGACAGCGTCCTTGTCAGCGACAGCAGACACGGCGTCATCCTTGTCAACGCCTTTGGATTTCTTCTCCTTCTTTGACTTGTCCTTCTTGCGGAAGAAGCCAAACAGCCCGCCCGACTTGCCCTTGGCCGTCTCCTCAGCCTTGCTGTCCTGCTCACCGTCGGTCTTATCGCTGGCGGTGTCCGACCCCCTGGAGTCACGACTCGCGCTGTCAGAGTCGCTGTCGTCAGTGGGCGAACGGGACCGTCCGCGGTGCCGCCGATCACGGCGGTCCTTCGGATCCCTGTCCTTGCTCTTCTCCTTGTCCTTGCGAGAGCGGTCAGAGGGGCGCTTGTGTGGAGGGTAGACCTCCTCCGAGGAAATAATCGACTCACGTCGAGACCGTCGGCGCGTCCCACCTCCTCGCGCGTCGTCCGTGTCCTCTCTGTCAGAGCTGCGGTCACGGTCCTTGCTGGATCGCCCTCGCTGGACCTTGCTACCCCGCCTGCTCTTACTGCGGTTGTCGCCAACGTCATCATCACTGTCACTGTGGCCTCCCCTGTGGCCGGATCGTCGCTGGTGACGGCCAGGGCTGCTCCCCTCGCGGTCACTGTCCTCGACACTGTTTTTCTCGCTCTTGGCGCCGTCTTCGGCGGACTTCGACTTCTTGTTGCGACCGAAGAGCCCAGAGAAGAAGCCCTTCTTTTTCTTCTCTGGCTCGTCAGCACCTTTGGACGCTTGCGACGGCGACGGTGAAGGGCTGCGGGAGCGCGCCTTGGCGTCGTCGCCGCGACGTCGGCGACTGTGTTCACGAGAGCTGCGCTCGCTGTCCGTGCTGCGGCTGCGATCCTGTCGACGGCGATCGTCCCTTGCTTTGCCTCGCGTGCTGCGGTCCTTCGCCGTTTTCCGGCGCGGTGTGCCGTCAGTGTCACTACGGGAGTCAACGGACCGTCCACGACTGTCGCTGCCGTCGTCGTCGCTGGCGTGGCGGCTGCGGTGGCGGTCGTCGTCACGGGCCCTGCGCTCCTCTCTCGAGGTCTTTTTCTTCTTGTCCCGCCGCTCCTGGCTGTCGCCGGCCCTGGACGGCGACTGTGCCACGACCTCGGCGCTGCTCAGCGGCACCGGCTGGACGTGGAGTGGGTGAACCTCGAACAGCTGCAGCGACTTGGGGGTTTGCGCGTTGAGGTTGAGTGGGGTGCTGGGAACGTCCATGGACACGCTGTTGCTCTTGTTTGACGAACGCCGAAACAAGCCGTGCAGAAGACCGCTCTTCTTCTTCCCGTCAGTCCCCAGAGAGGCATCTTCGGGCGAGATATCTTTGGAATGGCTGGCCGAGGACTTCTGTCTTTTGGACTTGCTATTTTTTGTCGGCGAGACGGACGACGACGACGAGGCACTGTAGTCGTCGCTCGAGTAGCTGTCCGTGTCGTGGGACGTCCGTGAAGAAGCACTCGCAGAGCGGTCACGCCGCGAGGTTCGACTAGATTTTTTGTCCTCCTTGCCGGCTTTGCTGGTGTCTCTCTTGTCGCGGCGACGGCGGTTTCGTGGCGACGCGCGGTCGCTGCTCGAGTCCGACCTCGAGTCGGCCGAGGACGATGCATCCGATGGGTCATCGCGGCGTCGATCGGGTCGCCTGCCCTTTTCGGCACGCGCGTGGCGGTGCCGCGAGGAGTCCTCTCGCGTGAGCTCGGTGCCGGCGGCGCCCATGGACGCACTGAGTGCCGGCGGCGGCACGATCGTGGGGGCAGGCAGTGGCTGCTCTTGTCCCTGGGCCGTCGCCGCACTAGAGCCGATGATAGGCACCGGCAGCACCGTCAGTGTCGTGGCGGTGACTGGCGCCGTTGGAGTCGGTGCGGACGGTGGGCTCGCCTTGCGTTTACGAGGGGCTTCGTCCGCATCCTCGTCAGTACGGCGTTTGCGGCGGCTGCGGTGGCGATCTTCCCTCTTGTCCTCGTCGCGCTTTCCGTCGCGAGCGCCCCCAGTTTCGCCGTCCTCTCTGTCTCTGCGTGAGCGGTGGCGGTGGCGGTGGCGGCTAGGGGAGCTGTCCTTGTCTTCCTCCGGCCTCCGCCGTGCCGGTTCCTCGCCACCCTTCTCGCCTTCGTCTGGCTTCCGTGAGCGGCGATGACGATGCCGTGACCGGGGTGAAGCTTGGTCTTCGTCTCTGTCGTCGCCATCTCGGCGGCTGGAGCGATGGCGGTGTGATTTCCGCTGCTCGCGGCGAGACCGGTCGCGGTCTTCGTCGGCGGTGTCGTCCGCGGTGCTTGGACGCGACGAGCCGTGCCTGCCGACCGGCGATGGGATGCCTGCCGGCAGCGCTGCCGCCTCCTTCCTTGCAGACGGCGACGAGCCTGCGCCACCCGCACAGGCTGCCTGGCCACCGGCCCCGCCATCGCCACGACGGTGGCGTCGACGTGTCTCGGCGGGACTTTGCGTATGGGTGTTGTCAGAGGACGCGCTGTTCGAGCGGCTGGCAATGTTGAACGCCACCCGTTTTTCTGCCTGGCGCGACGACCCGCGATTCGCCTCCTCGCCCCCCTCACCCCTGTCACCATCACCACCGCTGCGATGTGAGCGGTGGCGAGAGCTGCGCGACTTGCGCTCCTTGCCGCGTCGTTCTTCGCGAGCCGGGGCGGCTGCCTGCGGCGCCGGTGCCGGTGGTCCGCTGGCGTGCGGTGGGGAAGGTGTGGCGTTGGGGCGGCCACTGCTGTTGGGAGTCCCGGCGGTGGGGAGCGCGGCGCCACCCATCATGGGCGTCATACTCGGCGACATGGTGAGGGGGTAGTTCATCATGGGCATGCTGCTAAAACTGCCGTGAGGCGGTGTGCTGGTACCGGGGAACATCATGCGGTTCATGCCTGCTGTCTGCGGCATCTGCCACGGCATCGCACCAGGCACGCCCATGACGGTGCTCAGTGCGACAGCGGGCTGAGTGCCCTGAGCGATAGCGGTACGCACCTGTTGCTGCTGTGGAGGGCTCATGGCCAGGTAGGCCTGCTGTTGCGGCGGTGACAGACCTGGAAGCATGATGGTCGGTACAGAATGAAGCGATCTGGTGCTTTGACGAGAGCAGATGCGCGGTCACGCAAAATACACACAAAAGCCACCAACGCTGAGGACTCCTACCTTCGGCTATGCAAACTGTGTTTGATCCGCAAGCAATGTAGTGAGATGCGCGTATGATTCAGGAGCACACACACAAAAACAAAAAGGTGGAAGGGCTCGAGAAACGGTCAAGTTGCGACTTCTGTTGTTGTGCCGGTTTTTTGTCGGTTGTGCTGATGTAATCGGTCTTTGCGGTGGTGGAAGTGAGGCCTGACGCGATTAAATGAGTGCGAACAAAAAAAAAAGAGAAGTGAAGGAAGAAACAAATCAAAAAACGTGTTTGGCGTCTGTGCCAAGTACAAAAATGAGTAGGGAAATAAGCAAGAGACGCAACGAGGATGCAGCAGATGCTGTCGGTAACTGGGCGAGGTGCCGAGGGGGGAGAGCGAAAGAGAGAGAAAAAAAGGGAGAAGCGGCACTCTGCGGATGCCCCCTTCCCCTGTGCAAATCAGTCTGTGCAAAGTGTTTGAAGTGAGGCACTCACGAGAAGGCCCCCGAGAGAAACGCTGGTGACAAGCGCACACGAAGGAGCGAGAGAAGGGGGTGATATATGCGGAGTGTTGTTGTTGTTGGTTTTGGTAGAAGAGAGGAAAGAAAGAGAGAACGGAGACACACACTGGCGACGCAGGTCATGCGTGTGTCGATAGGACAGACAACGATGAAGCCTTTTTCTTTTTTCCCACTCTCTCTCTCCCCCCCCCACTCGCAGAAGGTGCAAAGTCTTGCTGTAAGGCTTGGCACAGGAGGTGAGAGAAAAAAAGAAGACCTGTGCTCGCGCAGCGGCGGCGGTTGAGCTACACGGCTACTCGTCTTCCTCTTTTTTTTTTGGCGTGTTGTAGTCGATGAGAGTTCTAGGTGTACCACTTTCAAAGAACAAGACGGAAAGAGGACGGTCTAACAAAGTACAGCGAGGAAGAGCGGCATACGCAATGAAAAAAGAAACAAAACAAAACAGGTTGCGAGAGACAAGAGGGAAAATGCGATGAGTCTAAGCGCTCTCCCGTTGATGTCTCTTGGCGTAATGGTGGTGGAACCCTTTGATGAGGAGGAGAGGAGAAGCAGGGGGAGTGCTCACATGACCTCCTGCCCCACGCGGCGCTGGAACTCCGCCCTGGCCAGCGCGGACGCCGAGGCTGGGCTGCTCGCGCCGCTGCCCACCACGCCCAGCCCAGCCGCGTCGACGACGGCGGAGTTGAGACGTCTGGTGCGACCCGCCGCCTCCAGGCCAGGTGTGCTGGCCGGCGAGGCCTCACTCGACATGGTGTGGAAGTTGGTGCGCGTGGCACGGCGAGAAAGGGGCCGGCTGCCGCTCGCCATGCCCGACTCACCGCCGCTGTAGAAAGCGCGGTCTTCCCCACCACCGTGCGTCGTCGAGACGCGCGGGAGGGGAAAGTCGCCGTCTTTCCAGAGTGGGAACAGCACGCGCTCGCGCACGGCGCCCACGTAGTCCGACGTCACTACGGGGTGCAAGTTCGGCACCGGGTGGCAGCTCCACAGTGAGTTCGGGCACGGGCGAAGCAGTGGTTGGTAGTCCAGGATCATCGCCCGGGGGCAGTTCATCTCGCTCGTCGTCATGTTGTTGTTGTTGTTCGCTGACAAAAAGACGCTGTTCTGTCGGCTCGATGGCAGTGCTGGCCCACGTGTGCTCGATGATGTGGGTCGGCTAGTGTTTGCGGAGCTGGCCCGCCTCGTCACGTTGTGGGGCCCGGTTGGATCAAAGACACAGGCGAACGGTTGCATAATCTGCAGCGCCGCGGCCCCGAGCGCACGTTCGAGGTTGTGGCGCTGAAGCAGCTGCACCAGCACCGCGCGCGTCACCTCGAGCACCTCGACATTGTCATCCAGCGCCACCACCGTGCGCGCCCAGCGGTGACGCCGTGTGCAGGTGTAGCCGGCAGCGAAGCCAATGGGCACGAACGCCAGTGCAGACGCAGAGAGGCAGTCCACATCCGGAATGCCGAACGGACTGCACCGGAGATCCTTCTCGAAGCGCTGCTCGTTGACGATGGCAGCGGCTCGCCCTTGGCAGAAGAGAATCATGCGGTTGCACTCCTCGCCACGTCGCAGCACATAGTCCCCCTTTTCCACACGCCGAAGCCGCCAGCACTGGGCCAGCTCCGCGAAAAACGGGCTGGTGCCAATAGCGTTGAGGAGTGGGATGTGTTTCATCATCTCTACCATCGCCGCTGACCCCATCGCGCCCTTGTGATCGGTGGTATTCAGGCTATCCAATCCGCCCGCGCCGCCGCCGCCACTGCCGCCCGGGGCGTCCAGGCTGATGTTGGACAGACTTGTGCTGTTGTGCTGGTGGTCCTGGAGGCGCGCCTCTGCACTCAGCGACGGACGCGAAGGGTCGGCAGGGCTCACCGCAAAGGAGACGCGGCGGTTGTCGCCGAGTCCGCTGACGCTCAGGCTGGCGCTGTGCTGTAGCAGCGCTTGTTGCTGGGCGTGCGCCGCGCCGAGCCGCTGTGTCGCTGTGGTCGACCGACGGAAAAGACCACTGGAGGCGGCGATGAGCCCCGCCAGCCCAGGAAGCGTGCCCTCTGCGACGGCGCCATCCGGTGGGCGGAAGAGGCAGCCAGGGACTTCACGCTCGCGTGTGGCCGTGAGCAGCCGGGCGGCGTCGTACACGGCAGTCTGCGCATCCGGCGCTTGCTTCATGAGGTGGATGAGGGCGGCGAAGGGAAGCAGATAGGCGTCGACGTGGCTGATAGCGAAGAAGGTGCCGCCGAGGCTCTCTCGGAAAATGCACGAGGCCTCGCCATAGCTGTGTCCCTCGACAAGCAGGGCACGGCTGCGCGGAGTTTGCAGGTAGTTCTGGGCGGAGAGTGTCGCAGGCTCGCCGTTCTCCCGCTCCATTCGCACGGTGCCGCGGCGGATGAAGAAGATGTGCTGGGGCTCGCTGCGCTCACTGCACACTGAGTTCGCCGGGAACACGCGCGGCTGCACATAGTCGAGCAGCGACTCGAGCTGATCCTTCTTGAGGTTCTGAAGGAGTGGGCACAGCCGAAGACGAGCGACGGTCATGGGGGCGTAGTAGGGCAGAAGGCGTTCGCGTTCCTGTAGCACCAGAGAGAGTAGCTGCTGCTGTACCGTGCGTGGGGCACGCTCGACGAGAGCAACGTAGTCCGCTTTGGGGATCACCGCAACGATGGCGACGGGGGCGTTGACGACCAGGTCCGCGCAGCACGGAAACCCACCCAGGCAGGCCGCCTCCCCGAGCACCAGAGGCGCTTCCAGGGTCTCCTCGCACACATCGCCGAGCTTGCTCTCGGCGACCGCTGCGGCAATGCCCTGAAGCACGGTGGACATGCGCCTGACGTGGCCGGTGCCATCCGTCTCGGACCCGCCGGCCACGGCCGCAGCGCCCATCATCCGCACCTGCGCGTCCAACGCAGAGGACGGCCGTCGCGTACCCTCCCCAGCAGCGGTGGAGCCGGAAAGCAAACCTGAACCTGTTCCGCCAAGGCGACCGCTCTCGCGCCTGCCAGCCGTCGGACCGACACCACTCATGGGGCTGAAGGGGAGAGAAGCCAGTCGTGACCGAGCTGCTGTCGTGGCGGCTGTGTGCGTTTTCTCCGCAACCGGCGGGTGTGGTGCGGCACGCAGCACGGTTCCTGTCACCAGCACCAGCACCTGCTCTGCGGGCTCCTGGGCCCACTGGATCTTTTCGCCGTCCAAGTACGCCGTAAACGTCGCCCGCTCCTTGACCAGTCGCTGCAGCGCTTCGCGAACATGGGCGAGGGCTGCAGTGTCCACCACAGCACCGGTGGGGCGGTGCGGCTGCGGTGACGTGACAGAAGGGTTGGCTTTTTCTGGGGACATGGACAGTGGAGGTTTCACAGCGGTCGGTGCCGCCCCGTCGTGTGCGCTTTGGATGCCGCCGTGGTCGGCTTCCCCGACGTCCAGCTCATCGAGCACGGGTGGCCGCGTCTGTGAGCGCTCCCGTGTCTCGCTGGCCAGGCCGTCGTCAGCGTCAGCTTCGTGGCTGCCGCCTGTTGTGGTAGAGGAAGTTGGGAGCTCAGCCGAGAGCGCTCCGCTGAGTAGCTTCGAGGTCGAGTCGCCAGCAGCGGCAGCGGCTGCCCGGTACTTGAGAATGCGCGCGAGCTCCTCCTCATCCAAGCCCGGCAAGCACTGCCCGAGCGCAGAGGTGAAGGTCAACGCGTGCGCCACGGCAGCCTCGAGATCTGCGAAGCTGTACGCCGTGTCGAGTAGGTGGTGCAGCAGCTTTTGTCTCGCTACGCGACCGCGGCGGCGCTGAATGATCGGGGCGAGACTTCGCTGCAGCACCTGGCACGCCATGGTTTCTACCTGCTCAACCACCGCGGCAGGCAGGTCAAGATCCACCATTTGCTTGCCCGAAGGCAGGGCAGGCGTCACGTGCGCAGGCGGCATGTCTGACAACACAAGCGGTGGAGGAAAACAGCAAACAGCCCGCGGGGATCGTCCCAGCCAATGATCGACAGAGGAGAAGCGAAAAAAAAATCTAAACGCAAGAGAAAAAAAAGGGTGATAATTGCTGAAAACACTTCCAGCGCAGGTATCACTGTGAGGCGAGACGTATAGTTGCGTCGGGGGATAGGTGCCTGCGTTTTTGGCTGGTCCTTGTGAGTAGAAGAATTCCGTGCAGACTGGTATTTTATTTGTTTGTTTTAGCAGACAAGAAAACAAAAGAGAAACGAGAACAGTAGGTGTGAAACGCTGGACAACAGTACGATCACAAGGAGGAGGAGGTGTGAACGGTTAGGAGTACGTGGAGAGAAAGGAGAGAAAGAAAAAAGAAAAAGGCAGTTAATGTTCAGACAGCAGGCGGATGCTGCCACAAGAACAGTAACGTGGGCAGCCGGTCGCACAGTCAGAGGCTTGGGAAAGCAGTAGTGGTAGCGGTGGTTGCATTGACCGGTCGTGCCACCGTTGAACTCACCCGGTCAGGATGAAGGGAGGGTGAGGGAATAAACCCTAGTTGCCGTCTTCTCAAACCAGCAAAAATAAAAAAAGGGAAGAGGAAGAAGGAAGAAGGAAGAAGGAAGAAGATTGAATCTCCTTCTCCATCGCTCCCACCGTCCGTCCCTCTATCTCACCTTTTCCCGCTTGGTGTCCGCGTGCAGTATGCTGATAAAGTGGCATACATGAGTTTATTTGGCCGAGCGGTGGTTTGGGTCTGTTTCACGACGCACACGCTTGACGCCGAGTAAGTCTTCATCGCCATTCACAATGTCGACGACACCTTGTGGTGTCGGAGGCGTGAGGTTGGTCGTGGGAGAGTCTACCCCGTTGTCGTTGAGGAACATCTCTATTCCACTGACGATGTGTGCGTCCTCGGCCGGCGGGCGTAGTTGGATCGGTGTCGCGGAAAAGTCGCGACCGGACTCCTTCTGTTCAGGCGTCAGTAGCTGCTTCAGTGTGTGCGACAGAGAGGCACGCTCTTCCGTGGTGAGTGGCATGCGCGAGACCATGACGTAGCGCACTTCGGGCTGAAGGGGCTTGAAGCGGCGCCGGGGATACCTGCACCGGGTGAGGGCACTGTGCGCCGCGTGGCGGCCAATGCTGCGATTTTCGAAAAACCCAACGTGGGTGAGGGGTTCCTCGCGAGGATCCATCTCGCTGGCCACCTTCGATACGCGAACGGTGATGAGCGTTGCAGCAGCGAGTCCGTCATTGGCATCCTGCCACGCCTCCATCTTGGTGCGCAGAGCCTCCGAGAGGAGCGGGCTGCGGAGCAGAAATTGATAGAACTCCGCCTCCGTGACATTGCCGCTCATGTGCATGCGATCCGACACCGGCGTCGTTCGCAGAGGTGTGCAGATCAAGTCCAAGGACGATGAGTCCGTTGACACTTCATCGCGGTCGTCGTCCTCCTCACGGGATGTGCGTGGTCGCGGCGTGGAAACCTGTTGAGGCCGGCCTGGCGCGCGGATACGATCAGGGGTCGAGTGCTGGCCCTGCCATCCACGCTGGCCTCCCTGCCCAGTCCACTCCTCGCCGTGGCCGCGGCTTCCTTGTTGGGTGTCACCACGGGTGGTGGGCGGATCGAATGACCGCACGGACGTGTAGATATCGCGTGTGCTGATGCGCTCCAGGATTTCGCGCGCGCGTCGCATGCCCTCGTCGTGCCGGTTCATCATCGCCTTCACGATCCAGTCGCCTGTCTTGACGTAGACTTCAGGGTAGTCGACGCATTCGCTGAGACGGTACGATTTGCCGTTGTCGTCGTGAAGGACGAAGCTCTCGTGCGCGGAAACAAAGGCATCGATCGTCATGGCATCCATCACGCGAGACACACGGTGTTGATAAATCGTGCGATGCAGATTCGCGCGAACGTTGAAGACGGTGTCCACGCTGCTGTCCAGTTTTTCCTGAAAGGCAATCTGGTACTGGCCGTTCATGTCCGCCATGACGCGCGCACCTTGGAAGAGGCGAGAGAGCGAGGTGAGCGAGGGCAGGCCAAAGCAGCACATGGAGTCGCGCTGGAGGTAGTCGAGCTTGTCGACATCGAGTCCGTTGCGCTTGTTCGCGACGATCTCGACCATGAAGCGCTTCCACTCCGGCCGGCCGTACCGCGTCTCACTCCAAGGCTCCTCCGGCGAAAGGCCAGTGATGCACACCTTGATGAACGCGAGGTCTTCATCCGTCATGTTGAACTCAGATATCAGCCTTTCGCGGTTGGCCTCCCAGATGGCGTCTACCATGCCCAGGCTTGCCATCTCGTGGTGCCACCGTGACTTGCCCTCGCGCCGACGAATAATACCAACGTACCTCTCGAACATGTGTGAAAGCGGTCCGTGACCGAGGTCGTGGCAGAGACCAGCGAGGCCCACACACCACAGGTCCTTCGTCGCACTGTCGTACTCACTCGTCAACATCGTCAGGACGGGGTCCCGAGGTGGTGGCGGTGATGTGGGCGACAAGGTGGCCGGCGACGACTCGATGTAATCAGGTTCTTCCTGGTGGTTGGCGAACAGCTGTTTTAGAAACGTCATCGCGAGGTGTGCGGTGCCGAGCGAGTGCTCGAAACGGGTGTTGGTGGCGCCGGGGTAAACGTAGTGCGCGTTGCCAAGTTGTTTCAGATCTCGCAAGCGCTGCACCTGCGGCGAGTCGATAAAAACATCAAAGACGGGAGGAAACAGCACCTGGCCGTAGAGCCGATCGCAGATGGCCATGCGGCGCGATGAGGCGTTCTCCTGCTGACTTGAACGCCGGTTCATAAAGGTCTGACTGGCTACGGTGTTGCTCTCCTCCGCATCCCGCAGAAGTGTGCGCGAGAAGCCATCATCCTGATACGGCAAGGTCGTCGCGAAGAACATCACAGTACAGTCTGCGCCTTTCGATTCGCTGTGAATGTGCGTGAGTGTGCGTGAAAAGAGGGGGGGATGTTGCTGCCGAGGGGACAAATGAAGTCGCCACGAGCGCTGTTTGATTGGTCGAGTCGATGCAAAAGAAAAAAAAGAGTCGACAAACAGGTGCGGGCGAGAGAGTTGAGATAGAGTAGAATGGGTGAATAAAAAAAAACGGAAGTCGCTCGTGTCTTCCAGTACACTCCGCAGTGAGCCCAATCTGCTCGAGGAGGAGGGGAGAGAAGTCGACACCACGTCCACTTGGGTAAACCGTTCACGCTTCGTACGATTGTCCTGGAAGATGAGCAGAGAACGAGCAAGCGGATGTCTCGCGTTGGCGTCCGGGAAGATACGAGCAAGTGGCGTAAGCAGTGACAAGAACAAGCCTAGTCATCGAACACCTACGCGCCGTGCGTGCGAGCGACTGTCGATGTGATGCGGCAGCTAAAGGTAGTGTTTCGTTGGTGTCTCCTTTTTTTTTCAGCTCGTTGTTTCTTCGTCACGTTATTCTCACACTCAGCATCGTGAGCATGGACAGTAGTTTACATCCGAATAAAAAAAAAAAGAGACATGAAGGGAGCAAACGGTGAAGAGGACCGCCAACGGCGACACGGTGCGGCACGCTTCTGTGAGAATCATGACGAAGGGAAGCATCTTGTCCGCTCTCTCTCCCTCCCCCTCCCTCTCACACACACACACGCACGCAGATTGTTGGGCTCACAGTTCCTTCCCCTTACCACGTGCCCTGGAGACGACGCCGCCGCCTGAGATACTCTGTAAGTGCTGCGCGCCGAAGCCACCCATCACGGTGAGCCGCTCCCTCTGTACTCCCGCACGCACGCGGTTCACCTCTGTGGCAATGTCGCCATTCTGTACCGCCATCGCCTCCGCGAGCGCTGTCATGCGCTTCAGTTCCTTCTCGAGGCGAGCCACCTCATCTTGCACGCTCTCACCAAAGGTCACCGTCGCGGAAGAAGGCGACGCGGCGCTTCCTTTGGTCTTGAGAGCCCGTGTGTCACCGTGATGGGTGCCATTCGATTCAATCTGCTGAAGCGCCTTGGCGGCGTCGCTCGGATTGCCATGCAGTAACGAAGGTGGTAGGACATCCACCACCGAGTCGCTCTCACGTGCTCCAAGAACGTCGCCGGTGTGGTCAGTGGGGAGCGTGCCCTGTGGTGCAGGGGGTGCGCCAGATGCCACTCCATCTGCGCCGCTTTCATCCGCAGCGATGGTGGCGGCGGCGGCACGGCTGCGGAGTTGCTGCACCGCACCTCGGTAAAGCCGCGTCTCTTGTTCGAGTGTCCACATCGCGCGCGGCATCCGCTGCATCGTGCGAAGTTGCTCATCGAGGAAGTTGAGCTCGTCGTGGTAGGTCTCGTAGCGGTAGGCGACGCGGATGTCAGACACACGGCTCAGACGCGCGTCGTTGCCGAGCGTGGAGCGAAGCCGGTACAAGGGCCCGAGCGCGGTCGCCTTCCATGACGGCGGAAAGCCGCTCTGCAGCACACTATTCCGTGCCACCTCAGACAAGTCGTTCATCTCCAGCAGCCACAGTTTGGCGGCGATGGAGTACTCCTCGATGAGCGGTTCGCGTGTGAAGTGGAAGTAGAGCGGCTGGTTCGTGGACAGACTTACGTTGAGGCCACGGTGGAAAAAGACGGGGAAAGGGTTGTCCAGGTACGCCGAGGCGCCGGCAGTGTTGCTGAGTGGCGACATAGCGACTCCGATCTGAGTGAGGTAGAAGATGTACTCGAGCACGGGGTGCTGTGAGAGCGTCACGCCGTGGCTGATGCTGTGGGCAAGAAGAAAGCCCCCGATGAGGTGATCCGCACCACCCACCTCGCCGCACTGTGGGCGGAAGCTGAACGTACTCAGCCCGCGCGAGGCACGGAAGTTGTTCAGCGAGGCCACGTTCGCCCACAGATAGTACAGGTAGTAGTTGTACGGAGGGTTCAAGTCGCTCGTCCAGTCGTGCGGGTAGGTGCCGGATAGGGGCATATCGATCTTGGACTCATCGCCGATGCAGTCGAACCCCGCGACGTGCGCGAGGAAGTAGTGAAACTTGGTGTCGCCTGCGGGGTGCAGGCTGATCTCCCACAGCGGCCGAAATAGGTTGTCGAGGTACTCGCCAAAGTTGCGTAGCTTGCCTTCACGACGGAGCTGGCGGTACTGGCGCGGGAAGGAGATGACCCAGCGGTTCTGGTGGCTCGCCATGCCATACCCATCGAACCAGTGAGCGAGCTCGTACCACTCAGTGGCGGACCCGCCGTGCAGCACGAGCCGGCTCTCCGCAAAACTGTACGCGTCTTCCTTGTAAATATCGATGGTTTTCTTTGTCAGCTCGGCAAAGTAGCGGCCCTGCATGAATCCGTACGGTGACAGGAAGAGGTCGTGCAGGTCGCTGTGCGTGTTGAGCTGGTGGTGCAGCTCGTCCACGGTGATGCGTTGTACATTGATGTCATGTCGGCGCAACAGCTGTCTGAGAGTGACGGGGCTGTCGCCCTCCTCGGCAACGATGTCGTTGTCGTGGTTGAGGGCCTTGTCGACGAAGAACTCAAGCAGCGTGCGTGCATTGTGGCCGGCGTCGTTCTGGATGTTATTATCGACCTTGTGGGCGGTGTAGAAGTCGCGGTTGTTCAGCTCCTTCTCCTCGCGAGCGCCGGCTTCGTTGCTGATGTTCATCGAGATGTGAAGCAGAAACTTCTGCTCGAGCAGGTTGAGCCGGTGCACAGCGAGGCGCCGGAGAGAGCTGGAGCTGACGACTTTCCGCACCGTCTCCACGTCGCGAACAAACTCAGCGATGGGAGGAATCCACACGGGCCACGTCGGTGTACGCCCGGTGTGCGAGATGAGGTAGACGCCGTAGTACGGGTTGTACTCCAATGCATCCTCATCGAGGTGGTGCGCCTCGCTGAAGACGTCCTCCACGCGCGCATCAACCATGCGGTAGTTGGTGTAGCGGTTCCGCAGAGCAATGACATCTCGCAGCGCCTCGACGGCCTCGGCTGTGGCGGGTGAGGGCCGCGGCGGGTGCGCCGGCACCGGTGTGCCATTCCTGGAGGAAGGCTCGTCCATCTTGCTGCTGCCAGCGACAGTGTCACCAATCACCACACGCGAGTAGTCGACACGGCGGTCGAGGCAATCGAAATGACGTGAAGACTTGTACTGTTGAACGAGCTCCGGCAGCAGCGCAGGCTGGGCAAAGGGGATGACATGCAGCCACTGCGGCGCGGCTTGTCCCGGCTTCGTCGCCTTGCGTCGCATCGCGTTCAGCAGTGTTTCTTCCTGTGAGAGGCTCTGCAGCCGGTACTGCAGCCGATACGGGCACAGGCACGACCGCTGCACATCATTGCCCGTGAGTGTCTCCGGTGAGAAGGCCTCACCAAGCCAGAGACGCTTCATGGCGAGGGGGAAGTTGCTGTTCACGACGCTGTTCCGTGCCAGCTCGCAAATATCCATGGGCGTGAGGGAGCGCAACTGTTGCAGCGTCGCGTACTCCTCTAGCAGCGGTTCATCCAGGCGATGGTGGTAGTAGAGAGGACTTGTCGTCGCCAGAGACACCCGCATCCCTTGGCGGAAGTACTTGATGAGCGGATGTTCGAAAAAGGGCGTGCTCACGACGTTATCACGCAGAGGTGACATGACGACGCCGATCTGGCAGTAGACGTAGAGGTACTGCATGATCCAACTCTTCTGCAACGAGCTGACGTCGTGCACGACATCGCCGAGCAGGAACGCCGCGGAGAGCTGGTCAAAGGCCGGCGCGGGTTCGTGAACGGAGGGGTTGAAGTGAAGCAGGTTCAGCCCCAGCTTTGCCCGCAGCGCATTCAGCGTCGTCACGTTGCACCACACATAGTAGAAGAAGTAGTAGTCGCTGCAGCCCTTGTCATACGGGACCTGATCCGGTGGTGGCGCGCTGGGGTTCACTGTTTCCGTACGCACCTGCGCAAGCGTGTGAATGTGGATGGCACTGGTGCGTCGCAGGCACAGGCCAACGTCCGCCCACCGTGGATCGCGGGGGAAGAGTGTTGCCATGAACAAAGGGAAGAAGATAAAGCGCAGCTGATCGCCCACGGTGCGGCAGCGCACGGGGAGTGCGTTGGGGCAGCTAGGGTCTGGTTTTTGGCGCGATAGGCTCAGGACCCACATGTTGCGCGAGTAATAGTTGAACCCCTGTCGGTGAGCCCACGCGGCCAGCCGAGGCAACTCGTCGGGGTGGTGACCGTAAGCAGTCAGCATCATCTCGCTTGCTGTGACGGTGGATTGGCGATGCTCACGGCGTTCGAGCTGGTGGCGGACGAGGTTACCCATCAAATCACCGAAGCTGGGACCATCTGTGGAGAGCACAGCCTGCAAGAGCCGCGCACTCGCGGGTCCGGCTGGGTTCTGTGCCGGGTCGAACATATCGTACGGCACGAACTTGTTGCGGTAGAGCGTCGGATGGAGGCCAAGGCCCTCGACAGTCACTTCCTGCGGATTGACCACGCGGGCGTCCTCGAGGTAGTCCAGCAACGTGATCATCTGGCCCGTCGCGGGGTCGACGGACAGGGGAAGTTGCGGCGCGTCGATGGCCATGCGCGAGATCATGTCGAGGAAGACGGGTGCGGGGGTGCACGTTTTCACGTCAATGCCGTTATCGACGCGCGTGCAGTTCGCGTAGACGCCACCGCCGCGAATAAACGTGTCGTAGTTCGCCTCCAGCTCGCTGTTTAGTAGTGTGTACAGCTGAAACTTCTCAGAGAGCGTTGTCAGACGTCCGCGTGCTGTGCTGAGGCACGGACCATTCTCAATCGCCGCAAACACTGCCTTGAAGTCCTTGACGTAGGTCGCCCACGGGATCAGGGTCGTCTGCATCCCTACGAAGTGGTAGACGCCATCCTCATACCACAAGCACTCTTCACGTTCTGGTGCCTCCAGTGGTCTCGTGGAAGGCAGTGAGAGAGGGCCGCCGCCCACGCCGCCGGCTGCCCCACGCGGACTGCCGGCCTCCTGAACCCTGCTGGACATCGTCGTCGTCGGTGAGCGTGCCACTCCCCCCTCCGTGTTCGGCGACGACGCAGAGGCCTCACTGGAGGGCGCGTTGTTCGCCGTCAACGACGTCAGACGGCGACGTGAGTTGCTGGCGAGGCTGCTGGGGGCCGCAGTGGTGTTCTGGCTTCGTGAGAGCATCTCCGAGCTGTCCTCCTCCAGTGGCGAGGACTCCGGTGACAGCCGGTCGCTGAAGACGAGCGAAGACGGTCCGTGCGGTGGGTGTGAACGCGATGGGGTCGTCAACGGCAACGGCACCGGGCCTGAGGAGCGGCCGTACGCCGCCGCCTCGGCCGCGCTCGTCACCGGGACACTCGTTGCCAGCTCCCCGTCGAGGGACGGCGCGAACACGGTGAGTCGCTGGACCGTTGCCTCCGGCATTGGGCTCTCTTGCCGTCCCTTGTCCGAGCTCTTGTAGGTCTGGCGTGCACGGATGACACCGGCGATCATCTCCGCGCACTTGAGGTAGTCGCTATCGCCCTCGTCGCCATCGACGCGAATGTGGCGGTACGTGCTCGGGGCATCACGCGCACGGTGGCGCGGGTCCCGTGATTTGGTGTGGGTGGTTGTTGGGTACGTACCCGAGGGAGAAGCGTCTGAGGGCGCGCCCGCCGGTGCTTGCGTGCGATTCTGCGACGTGCTCTCGTTGCCGCCCAAGTCGCGCCGGTGCGAGCCGGTAGGCGGCGTGCCGGCGAGAATGCGCGCGATGAACTGAGGGTCGGCGCTCATGACGGTGACGTCACCGGGGAGGACGGAGAAGTGTAAACGGAAGCTAATCTCACTGGCACCTTTCCTTGTTGTAGCGCGGCGGAGCTGGCCCACGTGTGGCTTGACGAGTACAAGTGCGAGTGGGACACGGGGAGAAGTTAGAGAAGAGGTGCACAGAGTAGCAGGGCGTATTGGTCGAGTGCACAGAGGGAGGCGGGAGGGGGGTATTAAAAAAAGGAGAGAAGGTGCGTCTCAACACAAACACAAACGCCAGATAATCAATCGCCAGTGGAGGCGAAGACATCAGAGGAGCCGCAAGTAGCATCAGAAGCGGAGGCTGACTTGTGTGTGTGTGTGTGTGTGTGTTTCTCGTGTCTGTCGGCACTGTTGCTGTTGTGAGTATATTCGTAGCGAGGCAAGAACGCAACAGTGGCTCACAGTTCTGTTTTGAAAGGGGTGAGGGCAAACGGGAAGTACCGTATCTACGCACACACCGCCCACAGCACGCGCCTTCGCTGCCAAAAAAAAAAATGTGGTCGCACGACAGCGACCACGACCACAGCAGCAACGGAAATCGAAAGACGACTGTGGCCACCGCAGACCTGCCCACCCACCGCTTGTCCTTTCACCGTGTCATCCGTGCTTCAATTGGTTTCTGTGACGACACTCAACGAGAGGCCGCGGTGGTCCCAGTGGCCTTGTCTTCACCAGTTGTCACGGTGGACGTCGGTGACGTGGAGGCACCAGACTGCGCTGATCGGCGGGCCTGACGGTCGACCAGGAACATGTCGCGAAGAAACCGCACACACAGTAGCGTCAGCGAGAGTACCGGCAACAAGATCAGCACATGGCTCACTAGGTTGTGATCAAACGGGATGTACAGCTGTGGTGTGAGCAAGGGGTGGAACTGCAACGCATCAGCGGCACGCGCAGCGAGCACGAATTGCTTCTGTTGCACAACATGCTTCAGCTCCTTGAGGATTGGATGGACGCTGTGTGGAACCTTCATGTCAGGGTGATCGCGCATAGACTGTTGCAGCGCCACCACCGATCGGTACGTGTGCATGCAGCCGGCCTGTTCACGCAAAAGAAAAAACAAGTGCATCGCGTTTGGATCGCGGAAGCTGGCAATCTGCATATCCTCGGCGAGCACGGACGTCAGCGCCATTTGGACGGCAAGTTTATCAGCCACCGTCGCACGTGTCGTGTCAGTCGACGTACGAGGTGGCAGCACGCAGTAGAATTGGTGACTGTCAAAGCGCTCGCAGTGTGTCTTCTCACGAACGCGGGCACCAGTGTCGACCTCGTCTTCGGCGACGCGCAGCGTCGCCGATACCGCCTTACCAGAGCCGTGGCCATCGGCAGCAGCCAGCCAGTCCGTGTAGGAGGCGTGCAAGGCGGGTGGCAGACGGATAAGGCTGACGCTCATCATCTGCAGTTCCGCCTTCGGGTCAGGCGTGAAGGCGTGTTGGAGAGTAGGCAGACCGAGCTGTTGATAGCTGGCACGTCGCACGAGCAGGTGACGGGCCTGCGCCAGGCTGTCAAAGGCGTTCAACGGCACCCTTGGCGGAGCGATAACAAGATTCGTCTCCGCGCTGTAGTTGGCCTCAGGTACGTCGCCCACAGACTCTGGTACGGGGGTCGGTGTCACGGGAGACTCTGTAAGCCATAGGTCGGCGGGCGGTTGATCAAGTCGCACGAGGCGGTGCAGTAACACCTGCCGGGCATACTGCCGCTGCGTTTGCACGAGTGGCGGTGGGAGGCTCTGTACGAGTCGATCGTTCACGGTCCTCAGAGTGGTGTGCACGGCTGGTAGTAGTGCCTCCTCCTCCACCCACACGCGCAATGCGAACAGGCTCGCAGGCGGTGCGTTGCGTGACAGCAGATTATACAACGCCGAGCGCGATGTGGGGTCGAGACGCGCCTCCATGGCAAGGTGTCGATCAACCCCTTCAGGGTCACACAAGCGCTTCAAGTCAAGTATGAGGTTGGACAGTGCCAGCGAGTTTGACTGGTCGACATTAAGGCCGTAGTAGTGCACGCCCAACACAATGAGAGTGATGCTGAGATTAAGCGCGATCCAGTACCGCAGCGTCCCTCGCAAGATAGAGAACGGAAACGATGGCCCCGTCATCGCCTCAGCAACCCGACCTGTGTATGTGTGTGCTCTCGGCAATCACCGGGGGGTTCGACGGTGCTGGCAGTCCTTTACGCTCTCTGTCAACTTCTCCTGGCTTCGCTTCACTGAAATGCTGCGCGGCCAAAGCCGAGTATCCAGAGTCAAAGCAAGTGAGGCCGTGATGAGAGCAACAGGCGTACACGGAGGGGCAAAGGGGGTGGGGGAGAGGTAGGCAGTAAAGTGCGGTGCCGAGTACATGAATGGAGACACACACGCGAGGCGCACCAGGTTACGGTACGTTGTATCGTTTCTGGCGCGTTAGGCAACAGCAGAAGGCGTCAGCCGCTCAATCCGGAGAAAAAGTAGGGAGTGGGTGAGACGTGAAGAGAGAGGGCGCCGGAGACGCCTTGTCGCCCAGCTCCCGCCACCATATCTCATATCGCTGCGAACTTACTCTGCGTGAGCACGGGGGCATATTTCAGTTAGAGAGGTGCCGCGTTTGAACAACGCGCAGCAAAAGAGAGATCAAACATCGGAGAGTGAGAAAGTGAGCTACCGAGAAAACCAAAGAAAAAACAGTCAAGCATGGCACCGCGCCACACGCAACACACCCATACGTACTTAGGCGAGTTCAGTCCACCGCTCCAGTGTCGCATCCAACTCAGCTTCCAGCGTGCGAAGGTAGTCGTGTGAGGCAGCGGAGATCACGGCGGGGGACTGAGTCTCTGCCCCTGTTGTGCCCTCTGTACCCGAGTCGCCACCACCACCCGCCGGCACCCATCCATCGTGTTCACCGACAGTGACCGGCGTTGCGCCGTGGAGAAGTGCGTGCAAGGGCGTCCGGTGTGGATAGAGGGGACCGTGGCTGCTGCGGAGGGGTGTGCCGTCGCGACTAGCACCTCCGCCGTGCGCGCTGCTGCGTGTGCTCCGTGCACTCGGAAGCCGTTGGCCGACTCCACCATGACTACCATACGGCACCGCCACCGGGATCACCCGAGGGCGGTGCTGATGCGTGCGCGGGGTCGAGGCAAGCACGGTCTCGCCATCTGCCACTGGCGCGTCGACGAGGCTGGCTGCCCCGCCATGTGCTGCCGCGTGATCGTGCCCGGCTGCGGGTGTGCCGCTGTACGGCAGACGCTGTGCAGTGGCGACGGCGTGGGCACGTGGGGACGTCAGCCGTGACGCGCCGCTGACCTGTCTAGCACGGGGGCTCGCGGACGGCGACAGCGACCCCTCGTACCGCCACCAGCCGTCTCGACGCACTTCAGGGCTGTCAACGAGTTGCAAGTACCGTTGCTGATCGTCGGCCATCGCCTCCGTCAGCGGAGCAAGAGTTGGGCGGAACGTGCAGTGCTCCAGGTCCTCGGCCGCTTCGCCTTGCTTCAGTGCCGCCACGCGGTCGTGGCGACGCTGCAAGAGCTCCGCGTTGCGCGAGAGAAAGTCCTTGGTGCTGCGACTTGTGCTCTTCTTGGTGCCGGCCGACGCACTGCGGGTGCGGTCGGAGATAGCGCCGCGTGCCGGCGATGAGCTCGGAGGCTGCGATTGGCGCCGATACTGCGCCAGCCGCAGCACGTGCAGGTGAGGTCCCCCAGTGGCAGTGGCTAACTGCTTCCCGTGTGACGCTGACCGTGGTGAGCCACGGTGTGACGCTGCGTTGCTTCGCTTCTCTTCATTCTCGCCTTCCCCTGCTTGAGCAGTCGAGGATGTCTCTTCGCCATTCCCGCGTGCCACCTTCACGGCCAAGTCAATCAGAATGCGCTCACTTTCAGGGTTCACCTGGGGCGTGAAGGGGCATCCGGCGATGCGTGCCTCCTCCTCCGACAGCTGCTGCGCCTGCTTACGCCGATGGAGAGCCAGCCCTTGGTCGTACAGATCGTCAAACACTGTCTCCACCTCTCCTTGAGACCGTCGGGTAGGTGCCTCGCTGGGCCCAACCGCGCCGCTGTCCTGTGCTGCCGGGCGGCTCTGATGGCGCCGTGTGGTAAAGGCCTCTGTGCCGATGAGGCGCGGCTTGAAGAGCTCCGCGTGCTCTTGCGCGAGTTGGGCCAGGGCTACGCTCTGCCGCATCGCCTCCTTCTGCGCGTGCTCCTTGTACAGGCGGGTGTGAACAGATTCGCCGTCACCGCACCCGGTACGGCTCTTTGTGCTGCGGCTTCGCGTACCGCGCTGCGGACTTTGGCCTGGTGCTGCCGACGCATCGCCGTTCCGCGCGCGCCAGTACGCCTCTGCTCTCTCGTGCCAGCCGCTAATGGGGCCCTTGTAGCGTGGATCGGCCTCCAGCGCGGCCTTGAGCTTTGCGGCTACAGGGTTCGTGACCGCCGCGGCCCCGTTCGTCGCCGTCGTGCGTGCTGTGGATGTCGCGCGTGACCGTGGCTGCGGTGATGCAGACGATGTACCACGACCGTTCGCCTCCTCGTCCATCTGCTGAGTCAGACGCCTGAGCTGGTTCTGGTGGACTAAGCGGTGCTCTTCCTGCGCAGTCAAAAAGTCGTCGAAGTTCTCGTAGTGGTGGCTGCGGCGGGCACGCGGTGAGATCTGTGGCGTGAAGGTGCACTCCTGTCCGCTCTCGTCCTCAATCGTCGCCAGCGAGTGGGCCCGCTTCTGAGACAGGCGCGCGGCGCGTGTGCTGGCCTCGCCGTAAAGACGTTCAAAGACGAACTCAGATGGAACGCGCTCATCGGGCTGCCGTCGCGGCGCCTCGACGACAGTGCGAACAGAAGGAGAGCCACCCTTTCTCGGCGACACACCTGGCGATGGAGAGGGGGAGGGCGGCGCGCGAGACGATGCGCTGAGGCGAGTGGCGTTCAGCGAGGCCTCACCTGTCGTGGTGGATGGTCGCTCCGACGCACCAGCGGGTCTTGACGCGGTTCGACCAACGGACGCTCCCTGCTGTCGATGCTGTGGTGCCTGATACGACTTTGACCTGCGCTGGCGCCGTGCATGTGGGGAGATGACGGGACTGAACGTGCAGTTCTCTCGTTCAGCCGTGCGGGACTCCCGGCGGTGTGATTGTACCTGCTCTTGGCGCCGCTGCTCGATGCGTCTGGCGTCGTCGTAAAGCCGCAGATAAAGAGGTCCATCCTGTGGTGGTTTCAGCTTGCCGGACATCGTAGGTTTGCCTTGCCCAGCGGCTTCGCTCGGCTGTGTCGTCGTTGTCTGCGCGGCTTCCGCGTCGTCGGCGTCGGCACCGGACTTCACGTCCAGTGTCGATGCCGTCTCGTGTGCGGACGGTGGCGGTGTCCCTGGGGTGGCGTCCCCCGCCGCCGTGTCTGTCGCACTCGCAGGTGCGCCTTGTTCAGCGGCAGTCGTGTGGGGCCGCTCAGCGAGGTCATCGCTCTGCATCTGGGGAGGGAGTGTACTGCTCGTGGCGGACCGCGGTGCCTCGCTGGCAGGGGTGCGCGGGCGGAGCAGCTGCGCCGTTCTGGCCTTGGCCTTTGCCAAGTCGTCGCTGCTGAGGGTGAACGCGGGCAAACGCACCCGCGCGGGCCAGCCATCGTTTCCGACGGGGGCGAACATGTGAAGTGCACACGTCGGCTACGCTCTTTTGAGGTGGATTCAGGATGCCTGTCCCCTAGCCTTTCGCAGTGGTTGGTTGGTAGACGTCGATAGTGTTTGTGAAGAATTCCCTGGTCGTCGCTAACAGTTGCGCTCGCTCTCTCACACTCAAAAACGCAGAGAAGATGCACGGGTGCCTACTCTATCTCTCATCGCACCGTAGAGCAGGAAACAGACAAAAGGAAAAGCCAGGGAGAAAGTTAACAGAACAGCGTGGGGGTGTCGTTGGACGGTTGCACAGTCGACCGTTTGTGTGTGTGTGTGTGTGAGGGAGAGAGAGAGAGAGAGAGACGGCTTGTGTACGACAAGTAGCTCTTTTTTTTTTCACGATCGTCCTCACCTCATGCATATTCCCCGTCGTCGTTACCGTGTAGAGAATACGTGTGGGCGGCAAGCAATCGGGAATGCGTGAAGTGGCTGCGGCGGCACGCCAACGCCGACGTCCCCAAACAGGTGAGTGAAGTGAAGAAGAAGACTCCCATCGGTGCTTTGTTCGGATCCGCCAGCCGCCACGCGGTCGGTAGGGAGCTGGCGAGTTGTTTTTGTTTATTAGATGTGTTGTGGTGGTGGTTAATCTTGTGTTAGTCGTAGAGAGGGGACTCGATGTCCACTTAGTGAGTCCACCGACATGGGGAGAGCAACTCATGTACGCGCACAGGCACAGAACGCAGAGGGTGTGTGGTGGGACGGCGAGGTGCGTCAGTACGGGCTGCCACGGCCACGGCCTCGCCCGCGGTGGTCGCCGCCTCCGCCGCGGTGGCGAGGGTTCGACCCATAGGGTCGGCCGGCACCGCCGCCACCGCGGCCACCACTGCTCGCAAAGGTGCCCTGTGTGTTGGCGTGCACGACCCTCTCTCGCGTAGCGCCCTGCGCGCTCGAGGACACAGAAGCCGACCCGCTCGTTCCTGCGCTCGATGCGCTGTCGCCCAGTCGCCAAAACGCTAGCATCCCATCCTCACCGCCGGTGATGAGTCGGTCGCCAAAACCGATAGCCACGCGCGCAATCTCGCGGTGCACGCCGATCGCCAGGGTCACTTCCTCGCGGGAGGCCCAGTGTAGCACGCTCAGCGGGCCCGCATTGCCGTCGTCGTCACGAACGCCCTTGACGAGGTACAGCTCACCGTTCATGACGCACCAGTCAACGAGGTAGGTCGAGTAGTCGGGTCGGGCGTAGCGCGTTTCGGTTTCCTCCAGCTCAAAAGGGCACAGGTAGCCGTTCTCACAGGTGCCCACCATCGCTACGGTGCTCACTTCAGGAAAGCTGGCCATCTTGGTGATCACCTCGCCGCAGTTGATGGCCTGGAGAAGTGTGTCGTCGTCAATAACCGCTGGGTTCGCACTGAGGAAGTTGATCATCTGATCCTCGCCAGCGGTGCACAGCGTCTCTTCGTTCAGGAAGCGAAGGCGGGTGACCTCGTCCATGTGAATCTGCTCTACCGCTTTGATGGGTTGCCACGTGCGCGTGTCCACAACGTGCACGCTGCCACCGCAGCCGATGGCGACGCTGTTGCCGCTGGGTGACACCGCCACGCTGTTGCCCATTTCGCCGGAAGGGCAGAGGTCGGAGTAGAAGTGAGCGGCGCGGCCCTGCCGCACGTCGCTCACCATCACTCCGCAGTCCTCCTGAGAGGAGTACAAGAGGCTAGGTTGCGCGGCCGTGGCGACGACATCAGTGATGCGCTGTGTGTGGCCTTGCAGGTGGAAGAGGAAGGTCGTTGTCTGCGTGTCGTAGAGACGAATCGTCTGGTTCGACAAGGTGAGGGCGAGATGCGCGCCACCGTTAGTCAGACAGCCGTCGAAGACGTAGCTGCCCGGCTCGTAAGACGTTTTCACTGTCTGGATAAGGCGGAGCATGAGTAGCTAGAGAGGGGGGGGACGTGCGTGAGAGAGGAAGTGAGAGCGAGCTCGCCAAAGTCCTCAGGAACTGGTCACAGCAGCTAAACTTGCTGTTCACCTGGGCACGAACGGGCAAGTAAGTTACCCCGTCAGCGAGAAGACACGAGCCGCGATCACGTGCGCGACGCAGTACATGAGTCGAGGAGAAGGGGGAGGGAAAGAAGGGCTGGCGTGCAATCGTGCAGAAACAAACGAACGTGAGTGTGAGCCGTGACGTGCTCGTGTGCCGCTACCGCCAAGTCCGTGGAAGGTGGGAGCATGGCACCCACGACGGACTCGTAAAGAAGAGGAAAAAGAGGGTGGGTGCCAACCCGCAGAGAGCATTGGCACCCATCCTCTGTTGTTGAGAAGGGATGCTCGCTGCAACGCTTCGCCTTTTTTTTTTAACAAAAGGGTCGAAAGCGCTGAGATGCCGTTGGAGTGATCGCGGACACGAGCTGATCACAACGCATGTTCTTCTTTCTTGTTCCCCTTGATGGATGTGTGTGTGTGTGTGTGTGTGTGTGCGCGCGAGTGGAATCTGGCCAGTACGGCGGAACGGAAAGTAAAAATGCAACGACAACGAGGGCGATGGAAAGGGGAGTGAGGCACGCCAAGTACTGTACAGTGTGGGAGCGAAGAGACAGAGAGAAGGCCAGAAAGGGTGGGGGGTAGACAACCGCCTCTCCACCACTACTAACGCAAGAGAGAGAGACGGGCGAACAACGCCAGTCATGCTAATCCTAAGAATAATCATAATACTCAAACAAAAAAAAAAGCGGCACGCTCCTTGGACTCTTCGCGCCTACATTCGTCCGCACGTACGTGTGCGGCAGACGCGCTCACATGTTGAACTCCTTCAGACACTGTTGAAACGCGGCGACGCGTGTTTGGCACAGGTGGAAGCTGTTTTCCTTCTCACGAAGGCACTCATGCACCTCCCGAGAGAAGAGCTTGCACGGATGGGTATCCTTCTCAGCCTCCAGGATCGGCTCAGGCGCGTTGGCACCGAAGAAAGGCGTCAACCAGCTGCGCTTGTAGTAGCGGAAGGCATCGGACTTCTTCACATCACCGAGCGTGCCAAAGTGCATGCGGGCACGGCGGTACTTCTCTTGATCAAAGACGGAGCGCGGCTCCTGCACCTCATAGGGAAGTGGAAAAGACGGCGCCGCAGCCTCGGTGTCTGCCGGGACCGGTGGGGCAGCAGCCGCCACATCCGCAGCACTCTTGTCGGTGCTCATGGCTAACGTGCTCTTGGGCTAGGCTACTAGGGGAGAGAAAGGGGGGTGGGCGCTGCTTATCGGGATCACACCTGGTCGCTGAAAGTGCACCCGATCGGTAGTAAGGTGCAAAGTAACAAGTGGATGGGCTACACCAGTGGGGACAGAGCACCTCCGTTGGCTGGCAAGCTTTTGTACTAGAGCGATGCACAGACAAGAAAGATGAGAGTGCCTCGGGCAAGTGCAGCCGTTGGTGTGTGTGTGATGGCCAACGGGTTGCTTGGTTGGTTGTCTGCTTTGGAGGTTTTTCTCCTCACTTGATATGAAAGAGGGCCGTGAAGTTTCATTGAGAGAGAGAAGGGGAGAGTATGAATCGAGTGAAGGAGCGGAGAGAGCGGAGCGAACGAGACTCGTCAGCTGTCAAGCATGGCAAAAAGACTACTGTTAGTGCCTTCACCTTGATGACGGAGGGAGGACTCCGATAGCAAAAAATGGCGTTCTAACAACGGGTGCGTTTGCGCAGAACGAGCTGAGCGATTCGCGCGCTGTGTCACTGGTGGTGTGCCTCACGCAAGGCTAGGCGATCGTCGCAAGGTGCGGTGCGGCGTCTGTGCGTGCCCTGCGATTGAGAGACAAACTCAAGTATTCGTAAAGAGTGCTTTTCTAGAGTGAACGACGCGCATTCGCGTTTTTTTTTTTCTTTGGTCATCACGAACCGCAAGGCATCACGGTAGGTGGCATGAAGAGAAGCCGTACAGACAAAAGTGAAAACAAAAAAAAAAGAGTGGAAAGAAGAAGTGGGTCATCTTCCTTGCTGGTACATTGTTTGGCATGAGGTGGGACCGCATGCCTTTGGTTGCACAAGGCCAAACACCCACACCCACGCACACAAGCACACGTGCACAGTGCTACACGCTGTTGCTAATCGCTGCTTGTGGTGTCCGCGTCACTGGCGGTGTCGAACTCATCGGCGTCGTACGACGGTCGAGCCGCTGTGGCTGCTGGGCGGGGCGGTGATGGCACAGGCAAAGGCACGGCGGAAGCCGTCACCTCGCGTGCGGCGGGGCGAATAGGCGTCTGCTGTTGGCTCTGGTTCTGACTCTGGCTCTGGCTCCGGGACATGGACAGCCGTCGTTCTTCCAGCAGCTGCTGCCGCAGGATCTCGAGCGACTCATCTTGTGTGAGACGACGATGCTCGTCGTGGCTGGATGCGTGCTCACTGCCATCAGCGCTGCTTGACGCGTCGTCCTTGTCACTATTGGTGGCCTCTGATGTCGAGTGAGCAAAGGCATCCTCGTGGGAGGAGGATGACGATGACGACGTCGGCCGGACGGGTGGCTGCTGAGACGTGGCACCACCATCAGCATCGTGGGTGCCGCGTGGCGTTTCTCCATCTGTTCCCGACGGTGAACTGGCAGAGGACTCCGTCGAGGCGTAGGGCTGGTACCCGCCACTGTCCTCGCTGCGACTGCTGCTCGCACTGCCTGAGGATGATGAGCTCGACCGCGACGACGCGGAGAGCGAAGACGAGTCCCTTGAGGACGTGCTGCTGCTGGAAGACGACTCGTAGTGGCGTGGCGGTCTGTCATTATTGGCTTTTGGTGTCGTGTGAGTCGCGCCCCTCGGAGCGCCGCCCAACGACGTGAACTGCTCCGTGCCGGCCGCAGCCAGCGCCACGACCGCCTTCTCACAAGCATCGCGTTGCAGCCGTTCCGTACTCGTCCACGCGGTCGACTCGAGTGGGAGGCACGCCGCCTCCCGCAGCTGCCGCTGTGCCTCCTGTTGCGCCTTCGCTCTCTGAGCGTGGTTCTTGGGTGCCGAGCGTGCCGCCTCCTTCGCTGTAGGAGGTGCCACCGCCGCCGGGACACAACTTCCGGTCGCGGTGTCGTAGCGTAGTACTGTCGGCATGTACAGCAACGGTGCGAAGGACGCCGCGGACGGGCTGTTCGCACTCTGCTCGTCGGTGCGCGCAAGCGTGGGCGAGTGTGCCAGTTGCCACATGGACTCCATCAGGTTTTCCTCTGCCCGCGCCGCGCCGAGGATAATGGCTTCCGCCTTGAGTAACCGCTTCTGCTTCGCCTTTCTGGGGTTCGCCGAGCTGTCGGCGTGGTTTGCCACCACACCACCGGTCGGCTTGTCCAAGTCCGCGCTCTCCTGCGGGGGCGGCGGCGGCGGGCGTCCGCGCGCCCACAGTGCAACGGAGCCCGAGCGACCGGGCTGCGCAGGGGCCGACTCGGGCTGGGTAGGCTCGAACCCGAGCTGCCACATGGCGCCTGTGCTGACCAGTTTGGCGCGGCGCATCAGCTGCTTGCGACGCACGACGCGGGGGAGATCAAGGTTCGAGCAGCACGGAAACTGATCAAGGTGCAGCCCCAACAACTGCCCCAGCGTGCACGCAGTGACGGCCCGACAGTCGTCGCCAATGCGCTGCAGATAGTCCTGCTCACTGTGCCGCAAGCGGAAAGGAAACGGGCGACACAGACGCGTGCGCCAGGCCTCGATTGCTTCCACGACCTGCAGGGTACGCACTTGGAGCTCCTCCACGATCACCATGAAGGTCACCTGCGCATCGTCAACGGAGCTTTTGCCAGAGGTGTAGAAGTCGTCGCAGGCAACCAGGCGCGCCATGACCTCCTCCCGCGCGTCTATCAGGCGGAGCACGTGCACCGTCTCTTGCTCGTGCGCACGCAGCGTACTCACCGTAGTCTGAAGCGCGCCAAGGAGCGCGGCCATGTGCCCGTCGCGGTGCAGTGCAGATACAGGCACGGGAAGGCTTTCGCCGGCGTCCGCGCGGCGCCGGTAGTCACGCAAAGGTTGCAGGAACACAGACTCGTGAACCTTGCGGTCTAGTCGAGGGACGCGCAGATTGTCCACGAGCTCGTCGTAGCTGTCGAGGAGCACGCTGAGAGGCGCGCACGAAGAGGCTGTGTGGCTCATGGTCACGGCGACAATTGCGACCGATGCTGATCACTGCACCAACCCGAAAAGACCCAGTTGCAGCGGCGGCACCACCACCGAGCACAAACGGCAGGATACACGAGTGAGGCGGGGGAAGAGAAAGAAATGGGCTCGAGGTCAGTCGAACTCAAAAAAAAAAAAAGCTCCTCGTGGATGAGGTGGGGAGGGGGGTTAGAGAAGTAGGTTGTAGATGCGAGCTGAGGGAAGCGCAATCCATGCGAAACGTTCATGCGCACCCAAACGCGATGCCACCCAACCCAGTGAGCATCCATCGCCCGTGTAATCTACTCAGGCAAACAAAAAAGGTGCTTGTGCGAGAGAGAATGCTAAGCTTGTGGGCGGTGCGAGCGGCGCAGACGCCACTCACCGGGCCGTCGATCGGTGTGGCAAAAACACCGACGCGTGGCACCCGTGCGCCTGGCCATATTGTCAGAGAGGCCTGCTAGTATAGGCCTCGGTCCCGCGATCTCCGAATGTGTGTGTGTGTGTGTGTGTGTGTGTGTGTTCGTGAATCGTGTTGGCGTGTGTTCCGTCGATGTACGTAAGAACGGAAACACTTGTGTGGATCTAGGAGAAACACCCCTGAACAGCGTTCAAATGGGAATAGAGAGAGAGGGTACAGTGAATAAACGTAAAAACAAAAGGGAAAGAGAAAAATCTTTGGAAGACAGAAAGTGGTACGGGGGCAAGAAGTAAGATGGGAGCGTGCACGGAAACAAAAATAAAAATAAAAAAGGGTCGACCGTAAAGGCAAGTCGAAAGAAAAGCCCGTGCGGAAGGCGGTGGCCAGCAACAGATAAAGCAGTGACAATGACCCACCAACGGAAAATGGCGGTGTGCATCGGTGGGTGTACGGATGAATGACAGCCACCGCGAGGGTGAACGCCTCACCGGACAGGGAGAGAGAGAGAGAATCGGCAAGACACGCAGAAGGCACAATCATTGCTGGCAGCACCGAGCCGAGTCTACAGACGCACGACGGTGTTAGTTTTCGGCAAGTGACGCACCGGCTTCGATGGCCTGTACCGTCTCGCGCACACGCTCAGCAGCTTTGCTCTTTTCGTAGTGCGCGCGGCCGCAAAGCAGCTCGTGCTCCTTCGCATCGTGAAGTCGCACCTTGCTGCCACACTTGGTGCACGCGACAAGGAGCTGCTTGGCACACTGAAAAGCTTCCACGGCAAATGCTTCGCGCTCGGGCTGCGCAGCGTCCTCGGCCGAGTTGGGTACCAGTTGTTGGGACATGGTGCGCACGACGGCTTGCAGGTCTTCGCGTGCGGCGAGCCCGCGTGACTCCATCAGTGCCATTGTTTTCTTGTGGCACAACCCAAGGTGCACGGAGAAGGCGTTCAGGCTCTGCAGTTCACCGCACAGGTAGCACGGCAGCACACAGCGTCGTTGGTAGGCAGCGGACTGGAGGGCGCCGACGACTGGGTTCGTGGCGGCCGCGGAGGGACGCGGCATTGGCGGCAAGCCCGTCAGCACGGCGCTGGCACGGGCAGAAGATGGCACGCGGTGGTGCGCCTCGTACTGCGCACGGATGTCAGCAATGCGCTGTTGCGTGTGCAAGCTTGTCACTACCGAAGGTTCCGCCGAGGATGTCGTGGCTGCCGCCGTGGCGTGTGAAGGGTCAGCCTGCCGTGGCGGTGCCACACAGGATTCGCCACTGTGGTCGTCGTCAACGCCCTCCGCTCGTGCCGGTGAGGCGTTTTTGTCGGTCTCCCGGCGCCGAGACTTTGGCGGCGTCGACTCCACCAGCAGGGAGGCGCCGGAGTCTCTCCGCGCAGTGGCACGTGGAGCCTTGGAGAGCGGACACGGTTCCGCATCGTCGTCGTCGTCGGCGTTGTGGCTGGCTTGGTCGGTGTGAGCGGGCCAGTGTGCGGTGTCCGCCTCTTCGTCAAAGACCAGCTGCTTGCTGATGGTGCCAGAGAGGCGCAACGCGTAGGCAGCGGATGGACGCGGAGGGGTCTGCGCGTCGGCGACAGCGGCAACGCCGTCGGTGGCCGTGGACGCCTGGGTGCGTGTGATGCTCTTACGAGTGCCTTTGGACGTGCGCAGCTTCTGGTCTTTGGCCGCAGTGGCCTTCTCGGCCTCCTCCTGAGCCGTGCGCAGGCTTGTGAGCCGGCTGCAGTGGCGCTGGAAGGACTCCTGCTGTCGTGCGGAGAGTTGGGATGCACTCTTGCGGGTGCTCGTGGCACTGCCGCTGTGAGTCGAGGACCGCGCACTGACAGGGACCACGACGGCGGCGCTGCACAGGCCAGCGTTGTTCGTCGAAGACAGGCGGGTGAAGACGGAGCTGGTGTGGGAGCTCGACGTCCGCGATGACGCAGAGCCGCGGGACTTGGCGCCGTTCTGTGAACTCTTCCTCCTCTCAACGGCCTCCGCGCTATCGCCCGTCGCAGAGGCAGAAGGGCGAGAGGACGGGCGCGACTTGCGCACACCCTTGCTTGCCGAGCTACCCTGCTCGGTGTTGTGGTGTTCCTGTGCCTGAGAGGGACGGGACGAGGAGACGGAGGAGGAGTTTGTGCGCACCATCTTCTTGGATGGCGAAGGTAAGTTTGCCGCCGTATCCGCCACGGTCGCGTCGGTCACGTCCATTGCGGCGACACCGGTACTACCACCGGTTGTACGGCGCGCAGAGGGGCGGGGGCCGTGCCGATGGTGCGTGCGGCGCACGGTCCCCTCCTCGGTATCAGCCTCCGTCACAGCAGTGGGGGCCGCAAGGCGGGTGTGGGCTTCACCGCCGTCGCCAGCACGTGCCACAGAAGGGTCACTGAGTCGAGAACTCGCGCGCCGAGCCGAATGCCGACCGGACAGTGGTGCAGATGCGCGTGGTGCTCGCTGAGAGATCGCCACCTCCTCCGCGAGTTGTCCGCCGCCGTTGGGTGTGGCGTGGTGTCGAGAGGCTCGGCTCCGCGCAGACACCCCGCCGCTCTCCGCGGTGTGGCCGCCTGAGGGTGAAGAGTGTGGGGCGTCGGCGCGCTTGGCGGCGATGCTGGCGGTCATTTCGTAAAGCGCAGACGACGGACGCACCCAAAACGCCGTGCCACTGCCTCCGGTTGATACAGCATGTGCAGGCCGCTTCGCCTCCGCCACGTCGGTGCGGCGCGCACTGCCAGGCGCACGGCGAGCAGAGCGCAGATCTGACGACGACAGGGCGGTCGACGGGCGCTCACGTGTGGTATCTGCCGATGGGCGATGGGCGTCTGTGGCCTCTTCGTCGGCGACAACCGGCGCTGTGGTGGACGGGCGTGGGTTGTGTGACGGCCGGCCACGCGCATAGATGGGGTTGTAATCGGGGTCGAGGCGTGTGCCAGCGCCCGTCACCAGGTGGCTTTGGGGCAGTACGGGGCCGTCCGGAAGAGTCACCACGGCGGCCTCTTCGTCGTCAGGGGGGTTCGCCGCCTCGGTCCTCGGCGGGTCCGTGGGGAGGGGCGACAGGTGTGTTTGCGTCGCAGTCACCGCGGCCGCACGCTTGGCGTCCTCATCGCCACTGGCCTTGGTTGGCGCGGGTACATGGGCAGCGGTCTGCCGTGCCGTCTCCAGCTCCGCGAGTGCGCGTGCGGTGGCCGCTCTCTTCGCCGCCACCGCTGCCACTGCCGCCGCTGTCACACTCTGCGGCTTGCTCGGTTGGGTGCTGTTCGAGGCCGCTGCGACCGCTTCCGTCAGTGCGGCGACCTCCGACCACTCCGGCGCTACCTGCGATGGGCGGCGCTTGTGAATCCGCACCGCAGGGCTCGTCGGCCCGCTCGCGGCAGTGGGGCCGACCGCATGAGAGCCAGCCGGAGCGGCCTCTTCATTCTGTGCCGTGACGGTCTTGGGTGCCGCGGCGCTGGAGGGGCGAGCGCACAATGCACTCAGCGCCGCCTCCGCCGCGCGACGGTCCGACAGACGAGGTGCGGTCTGCGAGCGGTGGTCCGAGCCCACCGCTGAGTGGTCGGCGACTGTGGCCTGTTCGTGTGCGGTGACGGCCCCGTCCGCGCCCGGGCCGCGGCGTTCCTGTATGGCGGAGACCTCGACCAAGGAGCTCGCATCACTCGCCTCATCGTCGCTGCTGTCCTCGCTGACCTCGGTGCTGACGGGGTACGCCGGCTCTTCCGCTCCCTCATTCGCCTCAGGATGTGCAGCGTCGGCGGCAGCAGCTGCGGCCTTGGCTGGTGTGGGGACCAGTCGCGCGGCCTGCACCATCATTTTGTATCGCTCCATGGCCGCCGAGCGGCTCTGAGCCTCCTCCATACGACTTGAGTAGTCGCCACTCACGCGGCGCAGCGTGGTGGAGGCCGTCTCGACAGCGGGTGTGCGCACGTTTGCAGATGCCGTGCGGTGACGCGCGCCGGCACTGTCGCCGACCGCAGACACGCCCTTCGTTGTGGCGGTGCGGCCGCGACGTACCGTGGAGAGGCCAAGGCTGGCCGCGCCATCCTCGTAGTCGCTGCTGCTCACATTGAGTCCTTCCGGGTCGGAATGCGGCGATTCGCTCGACGTGCTAGCCATCGTGGCATCCATCGGCACGTGCAAAGCAACCAAGTTAGGTAGTCAGAGGTTGTTCTCTCTTTTGCTTTTCTTTGTTTCGTAAAGCTCCGTGCGAAGGGAAAACTAACAATCAAAAAAAAAATTGTGCGTGTGTGGTGTGTGGGCTTAAAAGCGCCTTCTATGTGATGTGTTTGAGTCGGTTACAGGAACAGCACCGAGGTGTTGAGTGAGGGTAGGATTCGTTAGGTGATAATGTGGGTCGTGCCGTTGTCTTCGCTGCCGCTCATTGATTGAGTCGCTACCGTGCGGTAAGTGGTGAGAGAAGGAGAGTACACCGAGTAGATATCATTCTCTCGTGTTCTTGGATCTGAAGCCAGCACATGATGACGTTCATCAACTTGTCGTCGGATCCGCATCCCACGTACACGCAACCACAACAACTGCCGTTGTGGGATACCCTTGATGTGTAAGAGCTCATGCACTTGTTCTCATGCGGTTTCCCACACTGCGATGGTGATGTTGTTGTTTGAAAAGGAAGGGCATGTTCGCAACGAGCTACAGAATCTGGGAATTTTCTTTCTTTCCTTCTACACGAGAAACAAGCCGGTCATCTGCGGCCTCTCTCTCTCCACTCGCAATAGCTACAATACAGACTCACGTACGACAAAAACTAGAGGCACGGTGAAGTGAGGATTCCATCGATAGACCGACGTAGGAAGGAAGAAGAAAAAGGAGCGGAGATGGGCCTTGCCCTCGCGTGCCTCTTCTCCTTCTTCGGTGCCACCCCACCCCTTACTACACCCCTGTTCATCACACGCATACACACATACGCGCGCGTGGATGGCTTACTCGTAGTTCTTCGGGTCGACTGTGGCGATGTCGTAGAAGTGGAAGCCGTCCTTCTCGACGCTCGTGCGGCCCATGATGCGGTCCCAGTCAAAGCCAAGCATGCTGCCTCGGCCGCGCGTGTTGCGCTCCTCCGCGTAGAGGGCACCCGCGAGGTTGAGATCAAAGCTGGCGCACCACTTCTCAAAGTGCGGGTCCTCACCGCCCTGCATGCGGTTGAGCGGGCCACCGAGGAGTTGGTAGAAGGCATAGCCAAACACGACAAAGAACAGCGCCCAGGTGATGCCCCGCAGATGAGGGGACACGTCCATGTCACCGTAGCGGTCGGACATCTCACCGGCGCCAGCGTACATGGGATGGTGTGCGGTCCAGCGATGCAGCTTCGCGTCGTCGTACCACATCACCTCAGGATGGGTCCAGTGATCGTACACAAGGGAGTTATCGGGGTGAAACATTGGGTTGGCTAGTGTGTACGTGCTCCACGGAGAGCCATTGTTGCGACGCAGAAAGTGGAAGTTCGCGTTCTCGCGCAGGTACTTCTGTGTCTGGCGCACCATCATATCGCACGTGGCCGGGTCAGAGACGTAGCGGTACTTCTCGAAGCGTCGGCGCACGACCTTATAGGCCAGATTGAACTTGTGCGCGTTCAGCTGCGTCATCCACATTTGGATCTCCTTCAACGACCAACGGTACAGACGACAGACGCGCTGCTTGTGGGTCAAACGCGGGTCATCGATGATGGGGTCAAGGTGACGAACGCTACCGGTGAGATCGTAAATGTAGGCGTCGCTCTTGTGCTCGTACTTGGGGTTGTCTAGAATACGCCAGCCCTCATAGTTCTGAAGGAGGGGCTCGTGAAGGTGCCATTCATGGTACTCCACCATGCCACCGCTAAGCAGAAGGTAACTACGGCGCATCATCTCGCCTTTCACAAGTGGTTTGTCAGCCTGTCCGTCACCTGTGTGTCAAAGAATTCACTGCGACGCTGGCAGATGGATGCTTCTTTTTGCTTGTTTGTGTTTTGGTTGTACTACTGTGTTGTGTGAGAGTGTGCTTCTTCTGCTGTCGGTTGATCACTCTCTCTCTCTCTCTCTCTCTCTCTCTCTCTCTTCGCGCTACTAGATGCGAAGTGAGAGAAGAGGTCAAATGAAGAAGGTGTGTCGCTAAGGCTACTAGACGCTGGTGATGACACTACTGTGAAGGATGTGATTGGATCTCACGCTAGTCGCACGTGTCTTGTCTCCAGATCTGTGCCGAGCGAAAACAGCGAAAGACAACCACGGAGTGGACGCTAGCTAGACAGAGTGAGAAGAAAACAAAATGAGACCGCACGTGCCACTTGTCGATCTCAGCCACCAGGCTGCAGGAATGTTCACGGAGAGATGAAGCGAAGACGCAGAGAAGCGGAAAGAAGGAAGCGAAAGAGGGGAAGAGAAGGGTGGGAGTGCTCTTGGAGGGGGAACGGGGAGGCGAAAGCACAGAGCATCCAGGTGGTGATGCCAGGGAACAACGACACGTGTCAACGGACGGGCACGGAGTGGCCCTGCACCGCGTCGAACTCACTGTTCGGGGAACGCGAGCAAGGGGAAAGGGGAGGAGGGGTCACGGTACAGCCGCTACATCCGCACGCGGGTTCGAGCTGGAACTATTCTAGCCGGTATGATGGCGTGCATGAAGGAACCATCTGTTCTCCCTTTGCCAGATTGGTGATGTTCTTCTTTGTTATGGCTGTTTTTGTGTGTATGCTATCAGCGCTCCTGTTGCCTGCGGATGAGCAGGGAACGTGTGCGTGTGTGTGTAGCGCGGCACCACGGAATGGTGATCCAGTCGCAAAAGAAGAAAGGGGAAAAAAGCAGAGGAGTGCATTCACAGCAACAAACAAGAGTCATTGGAATGGGTGAGTGCTACCTAAACAGTGAGCCAACGTGGCGCAACCGGTGAAAAGGCACAAGAAACAAAGCAAACAAGAGACGCCTGTCGATAGCCTTGCACGAGGCACAAGGAGAGAGACAGGGAGAGAAAGTAGCTCTGTCCACTGTCTGTTGATCTCTCTCGCTGTCTCTCTCCCTCTCCTCACGACCTCGGCCTCTTCTCTGGTTGCTCCGCTGAGAGGACCTGTTGAGAGCAGTGAGTTCTGATAGCTCGGCATTGGGGAGAGAGAGAAAGAAAGGGCAAAGGCAAGTGTGGGCGACTACCAGAACTTCATGTCGTGGTACTCCTGCTCTGTGGCCCTCTTCCAATGGCGCTCGGCCCAGTGCCAGTCGACGACCGAGAAGAACTTGCTCAAGTACTGGGCCCGATTGTTCTCGTAGTCCACATAGTACGCGTGCTCCCAGACATCCACGCACAGCAGCGGCACCGTTCGCGAGTTCACCAGGGGGCAGCCAGCGTTGCTGTACGAGAGGATATCGAACTTCTGCGCGTCCTTGTCAAACACCCAGTACACCCAGCCGCTACCAAACAAGTTCTGGGCGGCGTTGACGAAATGTTCCTGGAACGCCGCCACACTGCCGTACTGGCCGGAGACGGCAGCTTCCAGATCTGGTGGAATGTTGCTGCCGAACGGCTGAATGCACTTCCAGAAGAAGCTATGGTTGAAGTGCTGGGCGGCGTTGTTGTACACCCCGCGAAGACTCTCGTCCCCGCTTGTGCGAATGAGAATCTCATCCAGTTGCATACCATACAGGGGTGTGCCCTCGATGAGCTGGTTGAGCTTCTCCACGTAGGCGCGGTGATGGCGGCCGTAGTGAAGGCGGATCTGGTACGACGACATGAGCGGCATGCAGCCCTTGTACCAGGGAAACTCGAGGGTGGGCAAGTAGAAGAAACCTTGAGACTGAATGTAGTTCTCGGAGCGCCTAATGTACTCGTCAATGCGCCAGTACGTGTCGCGGTACTTCTCCGCGGTGTAGTCGGGCACACGGCCAGAGCGGTTGCGGAACTCGTTGTACTGATCCATAAAGCTAAATCGGCCGAGTGTGACGTCAGCCTTGGGCGTGTGCATCACCAGGCCTCCGCGCGCGCTCACCAGCAACGCCGCGTTTGCCGCCGATGCCGCCACGACAGGAGTCGTCGACGAAGATGCTCGGCGCAGCATGGTTCACAAATTATCTTTGCCGGGTGTTGTCGTGCGTTCGAGAAGGAGCGTAGGGCACACCTCTACTCGGGTACTAGTACTAGTGATGACGGCGGTATGACGGAGTGCTGCGCTGCCACCAAACGAATCCAACTTTCACTCGGGTCAAGGTCAGGCGAGTAGTGAGAACAACAGGGAGAAAGTCTGTGTTGGTGCGCGCGTTTTCACTTCTTATAGCTACTACGGGTTGGTTGATAGGTGTGTGTGTGTGTGTGTGTGTGTGTGCCTTCACGTCCGACCTGTCGTGGGCACCGACTACAGTGAAGGAGATAGACTGATTGATACAATGAGTCAACTACTACTAGGCCTTCTGTGCGAGAAAAAGAGAATGTAAGAGGCGTGAACGATAGGGATAGTTAAGGTCGCCGAGAAGAGGCCGGAGATGGTGAGGTGGTAGGCAACGAGCAGGGAGAGAGAGACGTGATCGTGTGTGTGAGAGGGAGAGAGTAAGTGGAAGGGGGAAGGGAAGGAGCGACAGAATCAAAAGAGCAGTGCGGAAAATGCTCAGTCCACTTGCGAGGATACGTCTCATAGCCACCATCGGTGGGTTGCGAAGAGCGACATCGCCGTTTTTTCTTGGTGCTGGATACTGGCGAAAAAGCAATCAACTTGGTGATCACAGAGATGTGACGACGGCGAACGAGAGTGCAAGAGCGGCCTCCTGCGAAGTGCAGGTACACACACAGTGGCTCTCTCTCTCTCTCTTCTCTTGTTCTCACTGAATCTGTTTCAGGACACGGCTCTCCGTGTCAGCCCACTGCGCCAGAGCGTGGGTAATCTCTTCAGCCCGCGAGCACAGCCCAGCGTTCGCCTCAAGACGCTGCAGGGTCTCGTCTACCGCAGAGTACGCCGTGTCCTCCCGCTGTTGGGGACGCGCATAACCGCGCGTAGACAGCACTGCCCGAACACGCTCGCACAAGAACCCTAGCGTGCGCAGCTGTTCTCTAAGTGCACTGTTCTCATCAAGCTCGCCAGTTGCCGCAGATGTGCTGGTTGCCATTCCAGTATCATCGACGCCCGCCGAGGTGACAGCGGTGAGTGTGGTCGCCGATGTGTCGCTGTCCTCGGCATCGGCGGCCTTCGGTGCCCCACGGCGTGCGGCTCGCAGCTGAGTTATGCCCTCCTGCGCACGGTGAAGCTCCTCGCGGCGCTCGGCGAGAGCGATGCGCCGCTGATCCACCTCGTCCACGAGATTGGCGCGCTGCGTTTGAAGCGCAGCCAATGCGCGCTCCTGCGCGTGTTGCGCCAATCCGCTCTCACGGTGTGCCGCTATCGTTGCCTTGTGTTTAGCCTTGGCTGCGTCACGGTCGCTCTCGAGGCGACGAAGCTGTTTGCGCAGGCGCGACGAGTGCAGCATGGCCCGTTGAGCCGTCTCGAACCGCTCTGCGTAGGTTTCTTCGAGTGTTTGCAGTCGTGACTGAAGGGTTTGCCGCTTGGCAACGGCGGCATTGATCGCCTCTTGCAGCCGCGCCTGTGACGACGAGAGCGCCTCACGCTCCTCCTCCAGCGCGGCCAGCTCCGCCTGCAGTGGCGCGTTTCGCTCTAGGATATCCGCCAGAAGGGCCTGCTTTTCTGCCTCGAGTGTGCTGAGACGTGCCGTGAGCCACTCCAGTCTGCTCACCACACTCTGAGTGGACCTCGTGCTGTCGGTACCCTCCTCAACCTCATCCTTCATGTTGTCAGTCTCTTGCGCCTCAGCCGGTGCGATGGGCGAAAAGAGCGGAAGGGAGGCGTTGGGGCGCTCCGCTTCCGGGGGTGCGCGGGTCGACGCGTCAGTGATTTCACGCAGAGGCAGCGCCGGTGGTGCTGTGGTCGATGGGACGGCGACGGCACTCGGCCTTTCGCGCTCCACGTGCCGCAGGTACGGAAGCTTCTTCTGCGCGCCTGTGTTTGCCGCGGGCGGAATCGCCAACGACTGCGTCTGAGGCTTTGTCGTCGTGTCTGTGGTGTGCGAGGACACCTCTTTGGCCTCGCCCTTGTCTAATTGAGACATACCGGCGGGAGCGCCAAAAGAGAAGAGAGAGAGGTGCACAGCGAGACAATGAAGGGGAGCTGGACTGACCTCTGCGGTTGCGTACACGTGTGTGATTTGATGTGATGTGTGTATCGTCCACCGCGATGACAGCTAGCCGTAATGAGTTGCCTTCAGCATCCACGTACTTCATGGATGAGGAGGTAGGTAGAGAGGTCAGAGAAACGTGGAAGGAGAGTAGCAAGCATCAAGGCCCAGCAAGCAATGGGCAGAAGAATAAAAGAAGTAGGTGAAGGCGTTGAGGGCACGTGAGTCGACGCTTGTGCCCCCCCCCCCCACGCACGTGGCCAAACAGTCCCTGGTGTGCAATTGCCAAGCCCGCTAAGCTCGTCAAGCTCCTCATTCCCCTACTGCGGTACTGCTATTGACGTGCTATTATCGCTGCGCTCGCAGTGTGTGTGTGTGTGAGAGAGAGAGAGGACAACAACTGTGCAGAGTGAAATGAGTTGATCTGGCCATGTTGAGTGATCTTTCATGTTCATGTCTTATTCATTTTTAATCGTTACACGAGTGGTGGTGGTGGTTTCTGATTCTTCTAACATACACACACGCACACGTGTCATTAGCGGCCGGTGTGTGGGTGTGCATGTGCGTGTCTGTGCGTCACGTCAGGGAAGTGCTTCCAATTGCTTCACCGGCTGTCGGCGCTGTTCAGCTCGTGCCACTGTCCGCCTTCTCGGTGGTCATCAAGTGTTGGCGCGTGTACTCGAACATCGTGATGGCGCCGGTGACGTGCACGTTCAGCGAGCGGATCAGACCGTACTGTGGGATCTCCACGCACACATCCAAGAGAGGAATCAACGGGGCCGGCACACCCTGTCCTTCCGCACCGAGCACGACCACGACACGCTCAGGGAAGGCGAAGTCCGCAATCGAGACGCTACTCGCGGTTTGCTCGATGCCAACGATGAGATAGCCGTTCTCACGCATGGCGGCGAGATACGTCGGCAGGTCCTTCGGTGCGACCTCCAGCCAGGGAATCCACAGCTCGGCACTCCGTGCAGTGGCGACGAAGTGCGGGTGATCGAACACCTTCTTCTCGGGGATTGTGATTCGCTCCACTGCGAAGATCTCACCACAGCGACAAAGTCCAGCGATATTGACGGGGTTCTCCAGAAGAGAGCCCACAATGACAAGGGACTGCCGCGTCTGTCGCTGCACGGCGCGGGGATGGAGTTCGTTGTAGACAGCGCTGTTCCACCATGAGGTCACCTTCTTCTGGATGTCGTCCTCGGCACCGGCAGCAGATAGGTCCGGCGAGCCCGCCGTGAGTGGGTCCGTCACGAGCATGCGCGTTGCCTCGGCAGCGTAGTCGACGTAGTAGTCTGCCCGCTGGCGTGTGTGCGGGATCAACGCAAAGTCACGGAAGCGGTCGAGCAACGCCGCGCTCCCGACAGACTCACTGAGCAGGCGCACACGGAGCACCTCGATTGGCTGCACGGCGCCGATCAGGCACGCCACCTCCGTCTCCAGGAACCGAATGCGCTCAAATGCCGCCGCCGGGATGTGCTCCTGTAGGATCGTGTTTGCCTCCTTGCGCTGCACACAGAAGAGGCTGCGTGGTCTGCAGGCCTCCTTGGTGTCAAAGAATAACATGTCCTGGTGCTTCTCGCGCAGCTTGACGTGCTCCGGGGCGCGGGCAATGTAGTCGAACATCGCTGAGGCCTCTGCTGGGAGAGAACGTCCCGCGTCGAGTCGTGCACGGCACACCACGTGCACACCAATGTGGCTGATGATGCGGAGCAGGTGTTGGTTCGACGTGCTCTGCTGAAGCAAACGGGGGAAAAGCGCGTTGAACAGCGGCGTGCGCCCGTCATTGTCGTCGTCATCATTGCTGCTCGGCGGCAACGATCGCTGATCGTGCAACAGGGCGTGGCTGGCGACGAGCACAAAAGTGCCACAGACTTGCGGCCGCAGCGAGTAGTCGCCGAGCGCGTCGCTGACCAAGGTGTACAGCGAAGGCTGCTCCTCCAGCAGCCGGATGGCGAACAGTTCCATGAAGCGCCGCACGCTACCCATGTTATTGATGGGCACACATTCCTCCAGAAGGGTCTGGAACAGTGGAGTGACCTTGTCGAGGTTGTCGCACGGCAGCGTCGGCAGCAACGCGCACAGCAGCTGCCACAGGCGCAGGCGAGTGCGGTGCGTCTGTGAGTTGGGCATGCAAGGCTCGTGGGAGACGATGGGGTCGCGAGTGTTCATGCGGAGAAGCCTCGTCACCAGCTCCACCGCGCGCAGCCTCTCAGGGTCGTGTGCGCAGCACCACAGAAGCGTGGAGAGACACAGTGCGCGGCCCACCGCGGACAGCCGCACCGTCGGAGGATAGCGCGTGCGCAGCGCGACGGGCCACGACTTCAGCAGCGGCTCGGTCGTGGCCATGGTCGACTCGTTCTCCTCCTCGTCGCGGCCGCTGTTGAAGAGCACGGCGCACTGCACCAGCACATCGACCAGCCCATCGTACCGGGTCGACGGGCTCTGCAACACACCGAGGCACGCGGTGATGGCGACAAGGTACACGTTGCGGTCCGTCGCCTCGACCTCTGTCTTGAGCGTGCGCATCAACACGTCGTGCACGTGTGTGGGTGCGTGTGGCAGTGCAAGAAGAAGAACGGTAAAGGCCAGCGCTGAGGCACGCGCGTGTTGCCGCGCACCGACATCATGGACGTGGGCGAACACCGCGTCCACCACGCCAACGCAGTCGACACGAGGGTCCTTGGTCGCTGCCACCCACACCAGCAGATCCATGACGCTGGGCAGGCAGCTGGACCAGCACTGCTCCAGCTGCTCCATGGCGAACGATTCGAGGGCCGGCACAAGGCTTTCGCGGGCCATAGAGCACTCCACATCCGCCAGCGTTGGTTCCTGCGCGCCACGCAACGAAGACGGGGAAAGGCTCTCGGCGAGAATGTAGATGGTATTGTAGACGGCACGAGAGTGCTGAGCGAGCACCGTTGGCCACGGCAAGCCCGAGAGCACCCCAGGCAGAGAGCTTGTTGTCAGGCGCTGCGTCAGCGCACCAGTGAGAGTCACAATGAGCGCCAGCGTGGCGGACGCCGAAAAGCCAGGGACGGCGGTGCGCAAGCGGTGCAGCGAGCCCTCCACGCTAAACGGCACCGACGGCGCGCCGTAGAACTGGGTGTCCGCTTCGGCTGTCTGCGTCGATTCCTCGACCTCGGTGAAGAGGAGGCCGCAGAGCTCACTGAGCAAGAGCCGGGAAGTGTTGCGTGCCACGACAATCTCTGCCGCCTGGCGGGCCAACCAAGCCTGCGGCGAGGCGCTGGTAGACGGGCCGCCACCCTGCGCTGCCAGCTGCGTGGAGTCGCGGCTTCCTTCGGCAAAGTGCGTGCCGCACGATTGCACGAGCGCCACTAACTGCGAGACCACCCCAGTTGCCACAGAAGGGGTGTACGTCGAGACGTCAGCCGTCGTCGTGGGCGCGTCGGTCCCCGACGTTCGGTGAACGGTGAGCTTGTGTAGAGAGGCCACGCCGCTGGTGAGGAGGTCCCACACCTCTGTGTGCATCAGTTGCCACGCCTCCAGTACCTCCGCCGCCGCTGCTGAGGTGCCGGTGACCGCCGCATGTGAGGCCAGCTCCAATGAGCTTGTCTTGCCGCTCAGCTCGTCCGCAGACTCGACGTGAAGCATCCGCGCGTGTGCGGTGTTGAGCGCCCGCATAGCGTGGCCTCGCACCGTCTCCAGCATCTCTGCAAGAGCCTCCGTCTCGAAGAAGGTCGCCGTACGGCGAGGAGACAGCGTCTGCTCAAGGGCGATAAGGCATGCCGTGGAGGTGAGGAGAGAGGCTAGTGGCGGGTACGCACGCTTGCGCAGAGAAACGATGTGCTCTGTGACCATGTCGCACACCTCCTTCAGCCACTGCGGCTTGGCAGGCGGGTTGTCCGCGTGCGACTCTGCCTCGGCCAGCTCATCAAAAGCAAGGGGAGCGCCGAGCAGGAAGAAGTGCTGCTTGATGGCGACTTCGTCAAAGGTTGCAGACGACGGTACGGAGCTGTCGGACGTGAGCAGCGCGCGTGTTCGCGCCGTCATCGTGTCAAGCAACAACAAGTCCGCCACGAACTGCGCCTTGGCCTCGTGCGTCGGTGCGTACGCGTCAGGCAGCTCGTGCAGAACAAAGTGAGCCACCTTGGCGTGCAGGAAGGAGGGGTCCAGGCTAGAGCCGACACAGCCGTACGCACTCCCACACGCATCCATCCGCGCAATGCTCTTTCCGCCCGATTGGCCCAGAGGCCCACAGAGGCACATCAAACGCCAGTAGCGACTGTCCGTGCGAAAACGCCTCGGAGCGAGTGCCGCGAAGTGCAGAAACACGGAGAAGAGGATCGCCGTCACGCGCACATCGAGCCAGAAGGGAATGTTTTCCTGGATTGAGTCGCGCAGAAACACGCCGAGGCTTGCCAGGACCTCCTCGTCAAGCATCATCGCGCACGTCCACGCTTGTCGTTCAGGTGCATTCGCCTCCTCCACGAGCAGCTGCTGGGCAACGTAGTGAAGAGTGCGTACCGCCATGCTGACGGTGAAGCGTGGAGGCTTGCTGAGCAGCGACCGCAGCAAACGTCGCATGGCAGCCGTCCGCAGCTGGGCAGAAGGGAGCTGGTGTAGGAAGAGGTAGGCGTAAAAGCGCTCCACCTCGTGGGCGAGCGGCTCGAGATCCGGCACGGAGCACACCTCCTGCCCCTCAAACGCTTTGGTCTCCAGGAAGGTGGCGGTGATGGGTGTGCGATCGAGCTCCACACACAGACGCGGGTCCGTGGCACTTTCAAGGACGTGCGTGAAGAGAAATGGGTGGGAGAAGCTGGCGAGCACCTCCTTCGGTAGCCGCCACACGCGGCGTAGGCCGACCTTGCGCACACCCAGGTTGGGGTGCAGAATGAGCTTCAGATGCAGCAGCTCCACCCACGCGCTCGCCAGTGGTGTCACGACGGGTGCGTCAGGCGATCCGGTCTGGTTCACGAGCGCCCGCTGGAGCTCCTCCACGATCGCGTCCAGCTTCACCAGGGCAGGCTGGATGATGTGCCAGCCAAACTCATTCAGGGCTTCCAACACGAGAAAGAAGTAGCTCCAGCTCTGAGCGCTGGAGAGACCACGTTTTCCTGTCGCCGCACGCGACGATGCGCCTGCGTCTGGTCCGCCCGCCTCCGCGCACCACACGAAAAGCTCCGGATGAAACGCGATGGCAGGCGGGAACGCCGGCGCTGCCGCCGCTTCCTGCGTGCGGGTGAGGTCGACAAGTCGCTTCAGCAGGTACTCGACGCGCAGTTGCATGTTCGCACGACGACCGGCATCGAGGTGAGGCGTGGCGATGGCATCGTACAACGCGGCGTGAAGTGTTCGCCACAGAAAAGGCGAGAAGCGGTAGTCGTGCTCAGGGTTCAGGTCAGGCGTGCGAAAAAGGAAGTCAAACAACGCGGCGGTGAGGACGACAACCTCTCCGCGCCTTTCCTCTGCCTCGCCGGCATCACGGGCCGCGGCCATCGGCAACGGCGTGTGCGCACCCACGAGGCCGTCGTCGTCGGCGGCGTGTTGGCTGTCTCGGGTGGTGTCGCCACCGCTCTGTAGAAATGATTTGGCGGCGGCGTCTGGCGTACTCAGGTCGCCGCCCAGTGAACGCAGGAGGCGGTGCACAACCGGTTCGTACGTAAGTAGCGTCTCGTCGCCGCCGAGCAAGAGGAGGGGGATGAGCACGCGGCGGCACACAAGCGAGGAAAGCACCTGGTCCCGGCGGCCAGTCAGGGTGCGGTCGGAGGGGAGGTCCGCCACCGTCGAGGTAGTTGTGGGCATTGCCTCTGCGCCGCCGAGCGCGTAGAGTGCCGCGCGAATGATGCCCTCGCGCACCTCGCGCACGGTGCCCTCACGGAGGCCTAGTGGTTGGCAAAACACATTTTTCTCGTCACGTTGAGCCTGCGGTGCCGCGTGCGGTTTATCCTTCTTCTCCTGTGTCTTGTTACCCCCTTTGCGGCCAGCCGCCTTGGCCGAGGCAGCGGGCGGCGGAGGGGCGGCGACCACCCCACTCACGTGAAGGGAGAGATCCAACGTGAGAAGGGACGTGACCTGCGCCAGCACCTCCACGGCGACGTGCGTGTCCAGCGGCGCCTCGAGCGCGGCGGCTGGACCAAACGGTGCGATCGCCGCGGGTGGATTGGTGCTCGAAGGCGTCGCGGCGGTGGCCGACAAGGACGGCGCCAAGCGCTGCACGGCCTCGCACGCCGCACTTAACACGCGCTTCTCTGACACCGCCCACTGCTGAAGCGTCAGGCGAGCGGCACCGTACGCCGCACACTCGATCACTTGAGCTGGAAAGGGCGGTGTGGAGGCGAAGAGCTGCAGCGCGCACTGCTCCCACGCGCGAAGATCAGCCGCCGCGACGACGTGCGCATTCGCCTCGTGTGACTCGCTCTGCCCCGACGGGGGTTGGGCCGCAGCGAGCAGTGCGCACGACGTGAGTACTGTGACGCCAAGGCGCGAAGCCGACAAGTGCGCTTGCGACGGTGAGTGGCCTGCCTGAGCACCTGACTTCACGTCTGTCGCGACTTCGTGGATAAAGTTATCGAGGGCGATACGCTGCTGACGCGCGCGTTCGGCGGGGGTGAGTGCGACAAGCACATCCTCGATGATGGCGAAGAGCTGTGATGGGATCAGAGGCTGGGACCCCTGTTCTGCGTCAGAGGACACCACACCAGGCTTGTCACCGCCCGTGAAGAGAGTGTAAAGCTGCTCTACGAGATCTTCGAGAGGACCTTCCATGCCGCCTGTCGTGTAATGGTGTGACCTGCGCCGCCGCGGAGAGAAGGAACAGGGGGAGGTGTGTGTGTGTGTGTGTGTGTGTCTGTGTTGTTTCTTATTTTTTCTTTTTCTCTTTTTTTCTCCGAGAACGTCGGTATGAGGAAGACGGGAAGAGGGTAGGACAGTTATTTGGTCGACGCCACCACGGACGACAATCGCCGTTGGTCGCGCGGCCCACGAAAACCCAAAAAGAGCTGGGCGGACGCACCAGCCCGTGTGGTGGCTGCGTTCACTGAGGAGTGGTATTGGATGTATGTGAGGCTGTCGGTGCCGCGTGTGTTGTTTCCATCACAGCCAGGCTGTCCGGGTCTGAGTGTGTGCGTGTCTGTATGCCTGTCTGTGATTCATTGATTGATCGGCGCTGACACATGTACGCGCATACACACATGCAGACACAATAAAGCAGCGTTGAGTTTCCTCTTTCAGGCATACTCGTCCGGTGAGAGTATAGTGTCAAGAGCAGCGTCGCAGGGTACCGGCGGACGCCAGGTTCCATCGGGGGGTGTCACCGGGACACCAGCACACGGTGAGCGACCCGCCGCCTCGTGACAACCATGCACTGACACGCCGCAGGGGCTGGGTTCGTCGGCCGTGGGCGAGGGTGAGGCCAGCAACGTGCGTGCTGCCGGTGGAAGCACGTGCGGAATTGGCTCTTGCACGTCGTCCCGCCGCGGCGAAGGCATCACCGACGACGAGGACGAGGTGCTGGAGGACGCCACCGTCGCCATGTTGCGAGACGGCATCCGGACGGGAGGCTGTGCGCTGAGCTGCAGAGTGCGTGCCTCGAACAAAGCCATAAAGTGCGCTTCATCTGCCGCTGTCGCGGCCACATCAGCGGCACTCCCACTGTTCATTTTTTTTGGTTTTCGTTCTCGTCTTGCCGGTTAATAGTTTATTAACGCATGTGTGTGTGTGTGTGTGTGTGCGGGCAGGCTGACACTTGGTATTTGGGAAGGATGGGGGAGTAGGTGAGAGAAGGCGATGTCGAAGAAATAGAAAAGGAGGAGGAGAGCCCACCCACACCTCGCTGCCGATGAGCGCCACGGCAGTGTCTGTGCAAAATGCGTGTGTTGTCTTCGCACGACGAATGCGCGTTAGTCGGCGTGCGATGCAGAGAAAGAGAGGGGGAAAGGCACTTTCAGCGGTGTCTATCGCGCGTGTTTGTCACTGCTAGCAGTCTTCGAAAAATGTGTCTGTGCCTGTGCATGTATCTGTTGTTTTCAGTTCAGGGGGAGAGGAAGAATGCTCAAGAAGCAGTGGCTTGTGTACCACGTTCAATGGGAACAGAAAAACAGAACGGAAAAGGGTCAACAGACGTCGGCGAGCGAAAAAATCGGTGGAAGGAACGAAGGAAGAAGTGAATTGGCACGGGTTGCCGTCTTGTGAGTCGGGCCGGCAAGACGGATGGCATGCAGCAAAACAAGCAAAAAAAGGAGGAGGTTCCTACGTTCCTAAGCGCCTTCACTTTAGGCAAGGCTCTTTGAGACAAAAATAAAAGAAAGGAAGAAAAGAAAAAAAACATTTGTGAGTGGGTTTCGTCGTCTCGATTATTCCCTCGGTGGGCGTTGTTTATGTGGGGGGTGATTGGGTAGTGCGAGCGACAATGCGCAACAAGGTTGGGAGTGTCACAGTGTGAGCAGCGAAGAGGCGCACCGAATTGTCTGCTAGGCACCGCTGCAACGCTGACGCTTCAATGGAAGAAACGTCCACACGCACACACACAAACACACAACACGCACAGACAACATGCACACGTGTGTGAGAGAAACAAAAACAAAAATAGAGAGATAATTACGAAGAGGAGCATTAATGAGTGATACAACAGTGGCAGAGACGAGTACTTTTCATACACATTGTGGAAAGAACGCAAGAAAAACAGATAAAGAAACACACTATCCTTGTTTTTAAAAAGGAAAGAAAAGGTAGGTGCATTGATCGGTGCACGGGGGAAGACAAAAGGGAACAAAGAAAAGCATGAGCAAGTTGAGGAACAGCGTCTCCTCGCGCATAAGCCATGATGAGTGACGGGCGTGATTCTCATTGCTTTGCTTAGTGTTTGTTTTGTTCTTTTTCTTCCCGCTGTCGACTGCCGTCAAAGGAAAGAGTGCACGTAGCTTCCCCCCTCCCACGCCTCCCTGCCTGCCTGCGGTGCAGTGAATATTGCAGGTGGACAACACAAGACAAAAGAGCGACGCGTTGGAACTCATTCAAGGCACGCCATCGATTGCCGATAGATAATGCCCAACATTATCCCTGCACCTCGCCATAGATGGAGGCGGCAGTGCCAAACACCACAGCCACGACGCCACCGACGATGAGAATGAAGCAGCCAATGTAGTGGCCGATGCCGACATTCTTCAGCGTGAAGCCTCCAGAGTACATGAAGAAGTACGCGGGGAGCAAGAAGGCGAGGAAGCCACCGCAGATGCCTCCAAGGAGGTTGAAAACGATGGTGATATCCGGAATGAAGAAGGCGCAGATCAGTGCGACGACGCTGAGAAACGTGCTCACGAGGCAGTTCACCCACCACTTCACGTCCGATGTCTTTCCCCAGTTCAGGCAGTAGTAGATGGCGTCGCGCGAGGGCTGCATGCAGATGGCAAAGCCGACGCACAGCTTGATGCAGATGCCGATGTACGCCACAAGAAATTGGATCTCGTCAAGAGGGCGGTACATGCGCAGAATGCTGCCCGTCACCTCGGCACCAAAGTCACAGTAGCCAAAGAAGCCGGAGCAGAAGTTCAAGAGTGCGACGCTGCACATGCTAATCATGCTGTCACGCATGAAGCGCATCGGCGTCGGCTTGCGCATCTCGTTGTAAATCTCAAACGCATTCACCTGCACAATGAAGGCATACAGGAACAGGGTGAAGCCATTCACGGCCGTGATGCCGCTCGTCGAGAGATTTAGGTCGTCGCGGAGTCCATGCTTGAGACCGTTCATGGCCGAGTGCACGACCATGCAGATGACGAAGAAAACAATCATCATGACACCCAAGAACGATGCATAACGCAGCGAATTGATCTGCTTTGGCAGTGACAGAGTCAACATACCGACGAGCCAGATGAGCGCCTGTAGCAGACGCTTGCCCGTTGTGGTGCGCAGATATGCGTTCGTGCGCTTGTCCTCGAGCATCGGTGCGAGCATGTCGCCGACAGAGATGACGTAGCCAATGCACGTGCCCCAGCAGAACATGAACATGAGAAAGGCCGTCACGTAGTCCCAGCCTCGGCCGAGGAGGCCACGCGTCATCTCCTCGTAAGAGCGAAAGCCGGTCTTGTCCTTGGCCACTGCGAGCAGGTAGAGCGAATAAATAGTGCACCCGCACAACACAATGAGCAGAATGATCGAGATGATGATGCCCGAGTCGTGGAAGCCCGAAGGGACGGAGACGATGCCCGCGCCGAGAGTCGCACTGGCGAGGTTGTAAACGTTGGCGATAATGCCGCCGTGTGGGATGATGCGTGCGATGCAGGAGCAGCACGGAATCTTGGCAAGCTCATCCTCCGCATCCACGTTGCCGGCATCCACCTCGGCGGAGCTAACACCTGCGTCATCGTGCGACGACGGATCCGGCTTCGTGACGTTCCCGAAGGGCTGTCCCTGTGCGATCTCAAAGTCGTCATCGAGAGAGCTCTGCGATTCACGCTCGTCGAACGGCACGGCGCCTTGCTTGTTAGACATAGTTACGGTCGGTTCGCGGGACGGGGAGTCAGGTCTGCTCAAGATCAGCGGGGGTCCGATAGGGTCAGAGCACAGATAGCTAGGTGGGTAGAGGCCTTGGTCAGAGACTTTCACGACTCTTTGCGCTCTGGTGGTGGTGGTGGTTTCTTTTATTTTCCTTTGTTTGATTATGACTGTTACTGTCAAAACAAAGGCATGCATGGTCGGGAATGTGGGTGCGTGGATGTGTGGGTGGCGTTGATGTGGTACGGAGAATTAAAGAAGAGGCGGAAACACCCACAGTGAGTCGCAGTGTGTGTGTGGTGGGGGGTGGGCATGTATTCCGAATTGAGCGACAGCTCTCTCTCTCTCCATTGACCTTCGTTCTGTGAAGAAAGGCAGACGGGAGATTGTTACACGTGTGCTGATTCGTGCCATGTGCACACATCTCCGTCTGCTTACGGGTAGGTGTGGAACAGTCCGCCTTGGAGCTCTTCTGTGCGTACGCAGAGATATCGTGCGAGTCGCCTCCCTCCCCCCTCCCGGTTGAGCGATGTCGTCACTCGGTTCTGTGTTAATCATATGGTAACGGACGTGTGTGTGTGTGTGTGTGTGTGAGAGAGAGAACGCGTTTAGGGCAAAAAACAACAAAAAGGGCAAGGGCTGTGTCATGTGAAGAAAAAAAAGGGACGGAAAGGGGCATGGCGTGTGGTGTACCAGTAACAGCAACGACATCGTCAGAAAAGAAAAGAAAAACGAGGACGAAGGTCAGGTGTCGAGCACGTCGTCGACCAGCCGCCAACCCCATGGGTTCTCCGGGCATGGATACGGTGGCGCAAGCGGTTCGCCACGACGCTTCCGCTCGGCATCCTCGGCCGCGAACTGAAGCGCTTGCTGGACCGCCTTGGTGCCTGTACCCCAGAAAAGCATCGGTTTATCGGGGATTCGCCATGGTTGACCGAGGAGTGAGGCCTGAAGGCCACGCTGTGCGCCTGCTCGTCCCTTCTTGAAAGGGTTCCCCTCCTCCCGTTCACTGGCCTCACGCACAACCTCCCAGGCCTTCACCTCAGCCGCCGAGACGTATGACATTCCTTCTGGGACGGGTAGCAGCGGTGGGCGATCGGCCTCCTCCATCTCTTCGAGCCACTGCACCTCGCTGGTGACATCACGCTCCATGATGCCGAGCAGACGCTGTGCTGTGGCACGCTTCTTCTCTTGCAGCACGCGCTGGAAAGTCTGTGCAGCCTCCATGGCGTCCCCACCGAGAGCATCCTTTAGCGCGGCGCGTACCTCAGCAGCTTTGGCCGCTGCCTCCGCCGTGCGTTGCTGAGAGCGTGCCTGCTGGATGACGCGAATCGCGACGTCGCGAATCCGGTCAAACAGAGCGGCGGCCTCTGCGTCTTCCTCAAAGACGTTCACTACGGACTTGGTCTCCGCACCAGTGTCGGCCACGTCAGCGTCCTTTCCGCTCTCACTGGGTGCCTCAGTGGACGCCTGATGCTTCGCCTCGCACGCTGCTTTGCGCGCGAGAATCTGTTGATACAGCGCACGGCATTCCTCCGCCTCGGTGGTGTTCTCGAGGCCCGCAAAGCGTGTTGCATTCTCGCGTGCCTTCTCGATTTGCCTCTCCATCTGCAAGTACGCCAAGTACCGGAGCCGCTTCTCATGGAGGGACTGGAGCCGTGCGTCGTCGGGACGCATGAACATCTTCTCCACGATGCGGGTCACCTGCGTTGTCTTGTGACGCGCGGCATCCTTCTCGAGTGAGCGGACCACGCTTCTACTGGCAGTGGTGCTGTGCTCTCCAGTGCCCTCTGGTGTGTCGGCGGTGGCGGTGGCGTCGACGTCTTCCGCTTCCTTCCTGAGCTTCAGTGCGTCGAGGTCCGCTTCCTGAATGGCGCGCAAGCGCTGGTACTCGGGGGTGCGTTGCAACGGTATCATGATGGCGCGCTCGTACCATCGTCTCGCCCACTCCACCGGCGGTGTCTCCTCCTTCGCCGCGTAGTACTGCACAACATCCAGCGTGCTGAGTGCGTTCGCATCCACTGAATACAGTTTCTTGAGACTTTCCGTGTACGCGTCGAGCGTTTCGTCTTCCGAGGTGTGCGCAAACCCACGGCCCACCGTCAGGCGCGCGAACACCTCGCAGAATTGGAAAAACTGTTCCTGCGCATCCATCTCGGCGAGGATGCTGTCTACGACGTCCACATCCAAGCCAATGGCTCGGCTGATCGAGGCCTTGAGAGCCGCCTTGCGTGACATGGAGGGCGGCGGGTGGGCGGAGGCGGCAGTGGGCTCCTCGGAAGTGTCCGTCGCGGGTGCGATCGACGCGGCTGATTGGGGGGGCTCCTCGCCTGCTTGGCCAGCCCGGGCGACGGCGAGACGCCGCAGTCGATGAATCTCCTCGAGCTGCTTCCGGCGCTCCTCGCGGGCAATAGTGCGTAGTCGCTCCTCCGAGTACTTGAAGAGATGAGACAGGTGCTTTTGTGTTTCCACGTTGAGGTCCGCAGTGAGGTTGGCAAGCTGCCGACGTTCCGCTTCTGTGCTAACGCCTTCGCGACGCTTACGGATGTAGTCCGCAAAAACCTGCTTCACGTCTGTCATGGCATTTTCGAGCTCGTACACCTTGTCCGGGTCAAACAAGCTGGCATCGCCCAAGTCGTACATCGCCTGTGAGACTCCCAGTGTGCGCTGGGGGCTTTTGAACTGCACTGGCAAGCCGAGCTTCACGCGTTCGTACTCGTCGTGCACGGTACGGTTCGGGTCCAGGTCACGTGGATCCATCATGGTCGTCTCGAAGTAGCGCCTCCGCTGTTGCTCCGACACAGTGGTGGGATGCTCCTTGAGGGTCTGGCTCATGTACTTCGTGAAGGCGTGCTTGTCCTCCAGCGACACGCTTTCCCATTCACTGTCCGTCATGTGCTTGGCGCTCTCGGCGATGGCCTCACCAACCTTGTGTACATGGAAGCTCTTACGCTGGGCCTTGTTCTTGGCGGGAGACTGCAGCGCGCGGCGACGACGCTTCTCGCCTGTGGCGATGCGATGCCGTGTGCCCTTGTTTTTCACACCGGCATCACCGGAGCCACCGATATCCGCAAACATGACCTGGTCTTCGAAGTGAGCGCTTTGCGCCTGGTGCATCGACATGGCCTTCCGTGTCTTGGCGCGCTGGCTGCGAGGATTGAGCCGTGAGTTGCCGGGGTTGGGCACTGTCGCACCAGCCCCACCACCCACCGCGCGCGCTAGCACACGGGACACACGCCACATGATGACCTAGCTGTGAATTAGCTTGTGTGTGTGTGTGTGTATTGTGTCCGTCCGTTGAGGAGTTGCTTCGCTGAGCCCCGCACGAATCTGGTTCAACCCGCACGCGGTCGAGATGTCGTTGGTGATGTGGTAAAGAAGCACAGAAGGAGGAGAAGAGGTGAACGGTGGTGAAAGCGCCGGCGCGGCGAATGAACAGAACGGCCGTGACAGCATGAGGGCGAGGTATTGCCCATTGAGCCAGCGCGACCCGCACCGACTCGCCTGGGCCGTGCGAAGCAAAACGAAAAAAAAAAATGGCTCCGCGCCGGAAAGGTGGAGAAGTGCATTTGGTGACGGTGGTGTGTCTCACGTGTTGGCAGAACGCGTTAGCCAGACGACAATGAGTGTGCCTGTGAGTATGTACGCGCACGGAAGCTAAGAGCCCCCGTTTGTAAAACAAAATGCCACGCGATCAGCAGCGCGCTCACGACATCTCTTCAGCAAGCAAACCTCTCTGCCACCACAAGAATCGGCAAGGCAAGAGGATTAGAAACCGAATGGGCATCCGCGGCCACCAGCAGCGCGCCAACAACATCTCTTCAGCAAGCAAACCTCTCTGCCGCCACAAGAATCGGCAAGGCAAGAGGATTAGAAACCGAATGGGCATCCGCGGCCACCAGCAGCGCGCCAACAACATCTCTTCAGCAAGCAAACCTCTCTGCCACCACAAGAATCGGCCGGGCAAGAGGATTAGAAACCGAATTCTCGCAACGCACACAGCAGCAAGGCAGAGAGCAGGTCTTTTCCCAAAAAGCACGCCAATCTGTACTTGTATAAGAGAAAACGAAGAGAAGAAAAGAGGGGGACAGGTAGGAATGGAAAAGACATGACACGTTTAAGGAGCGCACGGGATTACTGGGGGCAGTGAAGTCGGTCAAATGCATCTCCCCTCCCCCACTGCAAGTACCACACCGTGACACTGGCGATCTGGTGTGTACCGGTGAGAGAAGAGAAGCCGACCGTTGCGCAGGAAGCACAGAGAGAGGAAGGTGCTCATCTTTGCGGAGTTGTCCCCCTTTCTCGGTGTAACAAGGCGCCGGTTGAACGTTACTTCGTCCTCTTGTTGGTTTGGTCGGTCGGTTGGTTGTTGTTGTTTCTTGATTTCTGCGGATGGGTCGGTCCACTCTCTCGCCTTTCCCTCACGTTTTTGCCACACTTCAGCCCTCCTCCTGTTGGCGTGATAAAGGAGAGCAGTCCCGCTAGAGAATGAACATCTTCACCACGATAAACACCACAAGAGCCAGTTGCACCATGTTCATCCACCACAAGGTGCGGACGGTGCCTTCTAATGAAATGACCGCGCCACGCAGCTCTAACCAGCGGTAGCGAAGTGTCTGTACGCTCGCTTCCCGTGCGGCGATAAGCAGTGCGTCGTCCTCCGTCAGTCGCGCGCGTGCGGCGATCTCGCACGCCGTCGCGTTCCTCTCCGCCTCGCTCCCTGTCAGGCGGCTGGCGAGTGAGCTCTGGGCGTGACTGCCCCACGCAGACGGTGGCACTCGTCCAGAGGAACTACTCACGCCAGACGGAGCACCGCTGCCTAGGTTGACCGCCATGGCGCTCGTCTCGCGTGAGACACGGCGAATGCTGCTCATCGTCGAAAGAAGCAGCAGTGTGACCAGAAACGCCATGAGCAGCAGCGCACCTTGGAAGGCCATGCCTGGTGCGCCGCCGTCTTCGTTGCCGCTGTCGCCGCCGCCGCCGCCGGACGAGGGTGCGGAGGCCTCGCTCCCGTCGTCCGTGGCCGCCACGATGGCGACTGCCGACTCTCCACAAAGATCCGCTGAGATCATCTCCAACATGACCTTGTAGGCCGCCGTCATCTCGCGCAGCGCGCGGGGCGTGGCGATGTATTGGATGGCCGAGAAGGCAATACCCATCTTGCGGCAGTTACCCCAGAAGCCGATGCGGCAGTCAGCGTCGGCGGAGTCCGCGGTGATCTCACAGAGCGCCTCCGTACGGAAGGTGCCACCGGCCGGCACGTTCGGCGTCTGTGAAGAAATGTGGTAGGACAGAAGCAGTTTGCCATCATCGGTGGTCGTGTAAACAAAGCGGTGGGCCTCGTTCAGCGGGGTGGGCGTGCCTGCTTTGGGGACCTCGACGATCGTGGTGAGAGAGACGAAGCGATAGCCGCTGCCCTTGTCGCTCGCGTATTCCCACGCGCCGACGTTCAAGTCGCGCTCGTTGCGCTTGTCATGGTAACGAGTCAGGAAATCGATGCCATCGGCGAACACGTTGTCCCAGAGCTTCTGGATCGTCACGCCTTTCAGCGGTGTGACGGGGATCATCACCTTAAACTTGCTCGTGTTCGGGGCACTGAACATGTTCTGAGAAATGTTGTCGTTCGCGTAGGTTTGCTTGCTCATGAACTTCTCCACGTTCACTCCACTCATAGGCACGAGTGTCTGCGACATGGCGGCGAGCAAAGGTGAGCGCGTCCGGTGTGTCTACCAAAAAAAAAAACTACCAGCACCTCTGTGTGTGTGTGTGTGTGTGTATCAGCACACGGGTTTCGTGGTGTCGCCGATAATGGCAGATTACAAGACGAAGCGGTAGTGAAAGAGGGGAAGAAAGAAAAAGCAAGTACGCGACTACTTTCCTCACTGCCACGGGTATGATCGGCAGTGAGGAAGATTCTAGATGCGGCGTACGACGATGAAAATGCCGATGATAACAGGCACCGAAAGACGAGAGATGAGCTGCCTGCTGCTGACAGAGCGAATGAATGGCAACAGCAATGGCTCACGGGATGGAAACAAAGGTGGAAAACATCAGCGAGAAAAAACAGAAGAAAGAGACGAAGGGAGCGGAAGAAGAGAATGCATCGCAGTACGTGTATGTATGAGGGGAGAGCGAGATCACCAACGCCGTGCAACGAAAAGACAGTCGTTCATTCGCCGAGACACACACACGCGCACACACGGAGACAACCCTAGGGCCGCGGTGATTGCGCGCGTGCCTGCGAATCACAGCGGAAGATGCAGACTGCTCACGTATGCGCATTCTTTCCTGCTAACGCCAGCGCTGCGCTGAACGTGCAGTGCATGGCGCTGGCAGGCAGCGACGCCCAGTCGTCACTGATCTTCTCAGCACGCCGCAGTAAGCACACTTGGTGATGTGCAGCACCAACAAAAGACGCCGCACGTAGGAACCTGTGTGCCTCCGACAAGCTTCAGTGACGTGGTGTACAGTCGAATTTTTTTTGGTTTTTTTACAGTGAAATCAGATCAAAAGGAAAAGGAAGTTGCATTCACAGTGCGCGAGGGCACCTGGGCGGATAGCACCTTAGAAGCGCAGGCGCTGGAAGAACCACGCGCTGCTGCCAGCGTTGTAGCGAGCCTGGAACAGCTTGCGCACCAGACGCTTGGACTTGGACTTCTTCGACGCATCGGACACGTTGATCTTGCCGCGGAGCTCCTTGGACAGGTCCATGTTGTAGCGCGTGGGCAGGAAGTGCTTGTGGTTCACAACGCGCAGGAACACGCCGACCTGGGAGCGGCGGGCGATCGTCTGCTTGCTCATGCCGCGCACGACCTTCTTGGGGCTCTTCTTGATGCCGGCGATCAGCGCGCGGCCGTACGGACGCTCCTTGCTGCCAGCATCGGAGTTCTGCACGATCACGGCCTTGCGGCCAGCGTAGCGACCAGAGGTCACGATCACAACCTTGCCGGGCTTGAGGAACTTCGTCATTGTCCTGGTGAAAAGGTATGAATGCTGTCGCCGAGAAGCCATCAGTGTCAATGCATTGTGGACATGAGGTAGGTCGAGAGAGAGAGAGAGCAAGTGCGATAGGAGGAGGAACGCAGAGGATGAAAAGCGTAGTAAAATAGTTAGACAACGGGAAAGAGGTGCGCACAAGGCTTGTGAGTCAACGCACCGACGTGTTTACGACGTGGGGAAAGTCAGTCACACTCCTGTGAGGCCAGCTATCGAAGAGCGGTACCCACTGGCAACGTCCAGCTAAGGAAGACGAAGGCGGTGGGCTACTTTTTGTGACTGGGAGGTCCGTCGCTGCTCATTTTGGAAGATCATGTTGTCGTTGTCGTGGTTGATGACCGGTTGCTGTGATGACAAGCGCCGGACGAAGGCACGATGAGAGTCGAGCGGTCAAGGCGAAAGCGGACTTTTTTCTACGCGCGCTAGGAGAGCTGTGTATCCAATAGTCGTCTTTCCACTGGGCTGAGCTTCTCCATCGCCTTTTCCTCCATCACGTTGCTTCTGCACACCTCGCGGAGGTCGCGCAGCAGCGGTACCACGTCCTGGTTTGCAGGAGTCGACCACGCCTGCCGCACGCGCGTTCTGCGCGGAAGTGGTGTGGCTCCCGCCGGCGGCCGATTTACCGCCCCACCCTCAGTCGACGGCAGCGGTGCACTCGCGCACCCAAGCAGTTCATCGACAAGACTCCACACGAGAAGTGCGTCCTTCACGCGGAGCGATTCCATGTGCTTTTGCACCAAACGCAGCAGCGTCACTGCCTCAGACTTGAAGAGCAGTCTGGGCGGTGACGCGTAGTCCGTTGTAGTGAGCCACCACAGACCCACGACCGCACACTCCACAACCTGCGGCGGACTCGTCAGGACGGCGTTGAGATGCGCCAGATCGACGTGGCGCACCAGGACATCTAGCGTGTCACTGATGTCTTCGGGCAAAGCCGAATAATCACGTGGTGTCGCCGTCCCTGTCGAAGGCACTGTGGCGGCGAGCCTAAAGGTGTCTGTCGGTGCGACCGCGGCAGCCACACTCTGGCGCGCTTCGTGGTTGTCTAGCGGTGGAAGGTAGTACCCACTCGTCTGCACGCCCGCCGCGAGCTGGCGGATTAGAAACGTGTTGGGACGCAACGTGGTGGGGTTGGCGATATCGAGGAGCCTGGCGCGGGTCAGCATGGCGGCAGTCCGCTGCAACTGCGTGAGGGCCTCCACAGCGCGCGCGACACCGCGCTGTCCGCCTTCATCGGCCACTTCAGTCGCGCTCTTGAGGAAGACAGGCAACATGGGCCAGGCATCCGCCAGCCGCGCGAGATCGACGAAGAGGCTGCGGGACTGCATGAGCGCCTGACGAAGGCTGTCCGCTGTCGCCCCCACCAACGCCAAGGAGGCGAGCGGGGCGCCGAGGTGGAGCAGCGCACTCAGCAGCTCCGCCTGCATCGTGGCGGAGCGCACCCCGGCTAGGGCCTCTGCGTAGTCGTCGTGAGAAGCGGCGCGTTTACCTGCAGTGCAGGCGCGGTCATTCAGTGCCTGGAGGGCCCACGCCAGAGACGGAGAGGCGTACTGACGCAGTGCTGTCAGGCCGTTCACGACGAAGATGAGTTCCACTACAGAGAGCTGGCGCACCTCGTCGGTGCTTGTGAAAAACGCACCGGGCTCAAAGTACGGCGACGACGGCGCCCGGACGAAGCGCTGCGCACCGGCCTGGCCAAGATACTTGAGCAGTAACGCCCTCTGAGACAGCTGCAACACATCACCGCGGTCGGTGCCATCGCGGCGCCCGTCGTCCAACGACGTCGCAGAGCCCGTCAGCTCTGGCAGACGGCGTATGACGGACTTGAGAATCGACGGTCGATGCAAGTTGTGTCTGGACATGACACCGAGCACTGCAATCGACTCGAAGCTCGTCAATGTGCGCGACTGCAGTGTGTCTAGCAGATCGTAGTAAGGTGCCTTGACACGTACGCCCAGCTTTGATAAGCTGGTCAAGTACCGCACGAGTGCCGCCGTTGGGATGGATGGAGAAGTACCCTGTGGCGACGACGGTGAAGGCACCGCGGTGGGTGATCTGCTGCGCCGCGCGGCACGACCAGGGCCACTACTGAAAGATGACTGTATAGCCTCATGGAGACTTCGCAAAAGCACACTTAACGCCTCCTCGCGGCTCATATCCGCCTGTACTGCTGGCGATGCGCGTTCTCGCGTAGACGTGGAGCGAGGGGTGGCCGTGAACATGGCATAGTTCAATGTGCCCGTGCGGGCGGTATAGGCGGAGGCGACGGCCTCGTTGAAAATCTGAAGGCAATCCAGTGTGTTCAGGTGGTTCATCGACTGCTGTACCAGACCGCACAGCCCGACGAATTGCTGGGCGAGAGTTTGCATTGGGCTGGGGGAAGTAGACGAGGTCATGGTAACGCTCGCCGCCGTCGGCGAACCCGCAGCGAGTGCCCCGAGCAGCGTCGACGCGGTCACCGAAGTGCCGCCGAGTCGCACAGCAGTTCCGTCAACGACAGCGCTGTCACCGAAAGCATTCCAGTGGAACGCGGTGGCCGCCACATGCACCTTCTCGCGCGGCAACAGAGAATCAAAATGCCGAAGCATGAAACCGCAACACCAGCGCAGGCACCACGGGAACGTGTGCCGCAGCGCGTGGAAGCCATCGTCACGGCGGTGCTGCGCATCACCGCCTGCAGCAGCGGCGAGGCCCTCCGCACTGCAGCTCACCAAAGCAGTCTCCGGGAGCGCAATGAGCACAGGCAGCACGTGCGAGACCGCGGCAACGGCTGCCGCCTCGCTGCGGCACTGCGGTGACTGCCGGCCGAACGAAGCTTCGAGGGTTCGGCATAGTGCGGACAGAAGAAGCAGAAAAGCGCGCAGGCAGGTGTCCGTCTCGGTCGCTGTCAAGCAAGTCAGCGGGGCGGTGCCGGCCCTCCCCGGTGCTGACGCGCCCTCCTCGACCAGCACCGTCGCCAGCGAGCATGCACACGTTGAGAGCTGAGAAGCCGACATCGCCTCGTGCGAGGAGGCCTCCGCAAGTCGGTTGGCAAATTGAAGGAAGAGCTGCTTGAATGGACCGCTGTGCGATTCGCGGTGGTAGCCGAGTCTCTGCAGCCGCAGCAGCCACGCGGCACTCTGAGACGGGGACAGACGCGGGACCGCCGGTGCGATGCGTTGCAGCAGAACATTGCCAATGAATGCACGGCAGGTATCCGGCACGACGGCGGTGCTAGAGGTGTGCTCGACGACCAGTGAGGCACGAGGTGAGAGATGTTCACGCTCATTTCTGGTGCCTCTGCGGTCCCCACCGCGGCCGCGCAATGTCATGGCATCGACAAGGCTCATCAAATCCTGCGTGCGCCACCCTTCCACACGTGCCTCCAGTGCCACCAAGAGCGGTGACAGCACGGCCTCACTCCACAGGGCACCGGCCGCCGCGCCGCTGCTGCCCTCGCCGGCTGACGGCAGTGCGTGGGAAAGACGACCGCCACTGTTCGCGTGGCGTGGTGGTGAGAGTGAAGAGGACAGGAGCGCGTCGCTGAGGTCCTCTTCAGGCGGTGTCATCTCATTGACACCCAACGATGGTGACTGGAGCCCTTCGACCACCACGCGCACAATGCCAATGAGCTCGACAGGACGCTCGACGACCGCGATCAGCGCCAGGGATCGGTCTTGCAGCTCACGCAGCAGCAATCCATCGACGACAGCCGTACCGAATGGAAGCAGCTTCATGACCGCCTCCATCACCAGAATGACCTCGGGTCCGGTAAGCTGATCCACCCTCTCCGACAGCTCCTCTTGTGTCTCTCGCAGGGCTGCCTCCACACCCTCTGGAAGAGCCACCTTGACATCAAACGTTGCCCGTGCTTCCAGTGCCAGAACATGAAGCGCGTTGGCCTGCGTCCGCGCATCCGCCCCACCGACGTGATCACGCACAAGATTGATCACGGCGGCATCCTGCAGTCGCAACGCTTCCAGCTGGTGGAGGGCGTGCAGCGTCACGCCGAGCTGACCGGGCACAAGCACGCCTGGTGCACAGGCCCTCTGCGCAAGAAGACGCAGTTTTCTCTGCATCACCCAAGATTCGCAGGCCCTGTCGTCTTGTGTTTGTGTGAGTGTGTGCGAGTGTGTAGAGCGGTGCGTGCGAGTGCTGTCACCGCGCTGCCATTGAGGACCCACCAGTCACGTGACGAGTTCAGATAATATACAAGTCAGAAGACGAAAAACCGAAAATTCCGGCGAGAAGAAGGGGAGGAAAAAAAAGAATGGAAGGTGGGTAGTGGAGCCAACATGCATTGGTGGGTTGTGTTCGCGCACGTCACTGTCCGTGCAAGCACTACATATTTCGCCCGAGGTGAGCGAGGCGAGCGCACACAGTTCAGACGCCACGATGTGTTGAGAGACAGGCTCTGAGGACGGCTGTCGACAGCGCTGGGGATCGTTCACGCTCGTGTCGTGACGACACCGCATATCAACGCGGTTGTGCGACTTCGCTCGTCGTCCGTAAATGTCGTTCACCGAGCCGAATCTTCGCGCAACTCGGTTATGGAGGCGTGTGTGCGTGTGACTTCTGACTTTTATTTTTTTTGTCTTGTTAGGTAGTGAAATAAAATGCAGATCACTAGAAATCAAAAAAGGAATTGTCTCTCACCGAGCGTGAGCACCGAATAGCACCTTAGAAGCGCAGGCGCTGGAAGAACCACGCGCTGCTGCCAGCGTTGTAGCGAGCCTGGAACAGCTTGCGCACCAGACGCTTGGACTTGGACTTCTTCGACGCATCGGACACGTTGATCTTGCCGCGGAGCTCCTTGGACAGGTCCATGTTGTAGCGCGTGGGCAGGAAGTGCTTGTGGTTCACAACGCGCAGGAACACGCCGACCTGGGAGCGGCGGGCGATCGTCTGCTTGCTCATGCCGCGCACGACCTTCTTGGGGCTCTTCTTGATGCCGGCGATCAGCGCGCGGCCGTACGGACGCTCCTTGCTGCCAGCATCGGAGTTCTGCACGATCACGGCCTTGCGGCCAGCGTAGCGACCAGAGGTCACGATCACAACCTTGCCGGGCTTGAGGAACTTCGTCATCGTTGCGGGAAGTACGGTGAGTTACTGAGGGGAAATCAAGGCGTGTTTAGTGAGGAGAAGGTTGGCGTTCGCGGTGTTTGTTTGTTTGTTTGTCGCCGATGTGTATGGGGAAAGAGGGGAGTGTGCAAGGACAGCCAAAAGGGGGGAGAAAGGGAGTGGTGATGTTATTCTAGGTGGTCGACGTGGTAGAGGAAGGACGTTCGTCCTCTCTCTCACTCTCACTTTTGATGTGGAGCATGTATGGGCACACGCAAAGATGGCCGTAAGAGTAACCCGGAAGTCAGAACAGCAGTGGAGCCACCGGCTGGCACGTCAGTCTATTCACGTCGATGAAGAGAAGCAGATGAAGATGAAAGCACATTCAAGAAGGGCTTCTTCTTCGACTGATGGAAGACATTCGCAGAGGAACAAGAAGGAAAAGACTTGAGCAACAGAGGAAGCCAACACACCGCTTCTGAGCAGTGCCACGCATCGTAGAGGCGTGAAAGAGGAAAAGGGTAAGGAGGGGGAGGTGTCGTGGCGCCGCACACTGGCGAGAACATGGCATCCCCAGCCCTCCCCAACTCCATCTCTCGTTTCTTCGTCCTCACTTCATCACAGCGGTTTCTCGTGTTGATCAGCGGCTTTGATACTTCGCGACGGCGGCACGCACGGCGTCGGAGAAGGCAGGCACGCGAATCGGTTGGCCAATGCCCGACTCATCGACCGTGTGGAATGGATTTCGCACGGCGTATTCCACGTACACACGATGCAGCTCCTTGAACACCTGGTTGCACTCCAATGTGGCGTTGTCTGAGACGAGCACAAACTTCACCAGAGTGGGTGTTTCATAGATGTGAATGTTGTGCTCCTCGCACTCCACGAGCGTCATGGCCGCGCAGTCCAGTGCGTTGGCGTTCGGCGTCAGTTCCTGAGACATGCCGCACGTTGAGAAGAGCACACTGGACAGTGTGAGTGAGAGGTCGGGCTTGGAACCCAGCTCGCCAATGTTCTCAGGCGAGGTGAAGGTCGTCTTCGCAATCAACTGGCCCGACTGGTTGATGATCCACAGTAAGTGAAGAATCATGGCGAAGAGCCAATGCGAAGAGAAACGTAGTCCGACTAGTGGGCACCCGATAATGGTGAAGCCAAAGAAAAAAAACAGGGGGGCGAACGGAGATAGGTCTGCCCTGCCAAGCAAAGCAGACAGGCGGTCAGGCCTACCGTCGTCACGCACGACAGTGAGAAGACAAATCAACAACGGAAGGAGCGGAGTAGGAGTAGGAGAGAGCAATGGCATGGCAAGTGATCGCAAAAAAAAAAATGGGCTACACAGTCAACGCACTCAGCCACGGCAGCCGCGCATCACGAAAGCAACAACAGCCGTTGTTGTGTTGTGTTTTCTCGCGGTTGGCAGTGAGTGTCGTGTGTAGTGTTTGATGCACGACAAGCGCACTATGTTGTTGTTGTTGTTGTTGTTTTGTGTGTGAAGTTGTGGTGTTAACTTCACAGGCGGTGCTGATGACGGTTCCTCTCCGGCGCCGTCCTTCCCATGTGTCGTTCGTGTACGCGCGCGCGTACCGCATCAACGGGGCGGATTTGGGGCGGAGGCGAAAAGAAGAGGTGAGCTTGCGGAGCTAGCGCAGCCGTCTACTAACGCTGTCCAACGACGCGCGCTTGCTTGTTCTTTGTCTTTTTCTTGTTGTTGTTTCGTTTCCTCAAATCCGCTGCCGCTGTTAAACGTGGAGTGGGGGGGAGCGGGGAAAAAAGGGAGAAGCGTTGAGAAGAGTTAGTGTGGTTAGGTGTGTTGTGCGTCCTCGTGTGTCGCTTCGTAGGCATACGCGAATGCGCGAAGCAGGCGACGTGCGAGAAAACAGAAAAGAAAACAAGGAGAAGAAGGGAAAGCGAACTTGGTTCGCTCAGTGGTGTGTGTGGTGGCAGCCGTCTGTGCAGGCATGCGCGTGGTCACTCGCGTCATCCCACCCATCCTCCCAGGATGGAAGGGGGTCGTAAACGTTGTGGTAGTCTGGACCATCGCGTGAGGGCTGGTACTCTACCTGATGCACCACTTCATCCACAAGAGACGCCAGCTTGGCACACAAGGCGGTCACCGCATCGCCGTGTGCGTGAGTGGGACCAAGGAGCTGCACCACGAAGCACAGACGGCTCCCGCGTGCTTGGTGTGGTTCCTCGGCGCCGCTGGCTGCCTCTTCCCACGGTGCACCGGGTGTGATTTCCAGGCAACGGTTCTCGGCGTCCAGTGTGATGCGGCCCTGCAGTGACGTTCGCGTCGCCACCCACACCTCCCCGCTCACCAGCACGAGTGTAGCCCGCAGGGGGGCCTCCTCGGCCGCATAGAAGCGAGCGAGACTGTCGGTCTGGGTCAGGAAGTGCAATGCGGCGGGTGCGAGGGGCGTGGTGGTCGTGCGGATGAGGCGGTGCAGCACGATGGGGCTCTCCGCGTTGGGCGAAGCGCCAAAAACACGGTCGGCCACGCACTCGAGCGGGCGGCGTGCGTCAAGACCAGCGATCAGCGCGGCCTCGGGGTTTGCCTCGGCGGCGAGTGCTATCGCCCCCCATAGAGCCGGCGAGAACGCCTCGGTGTGCGCCTCTGCCGCCACAACCGCATCCGACGCCCCCACGCAGGCGGCCAAGCGATCGAGCAGTGCCGCCTCATCGCCAGAGGAGGACGTGGGTCCCACCGCGAAAAGCCGCTCAGCCGTTTGCGTGGTGAGAACAGTGAGAACGCTGACATCCACGCCATCGTTCTCCCACAGCGGCAGCAGCCGCTCTTCACAGAAGGATGCCGCGTCGACGTCATCGGCGACGACCAAGAGGAACGGCTCAGACTTGCCGGTCTGCAGTGCGTGCTGCCGAAGAGCTCCTTGAAGCATCGCGGGTGTGGTGTACAAGCTGAACTCCACGCACGGTGACTTTGGCAGCACACGGCGCGTCAGCTCCCGCGCCTCCGCCGTCGACACGCCGGGGCAGAAGAGCACGAACAGCGGCAACGCCTCAAGCGAGACCGGCGATGTCGTGGGTGCCGCGGCGGAAGAGGTGCTGATCGGTGCCGCACCTGCAGACAGCGCGCCAGTCTCACCGGCGAGCGGCTTGACGGCCTCGCCGAATAGGCCGCAGCCCTTGAACGTCTTGTAGAGGCCCACAGCGGCCGCCGTCGCCAGGCTCTTCTGCACAGACCGCAGTGCCTCCTTCTCCGCCTCGCTACCGAGCAATTGCAAGGCGCGGGCAAAGCTGACCCAGTCATACGGCTCCTCGGGCTCCGGCGCGTCTTCCACGGCGTCGCCTACCGCGCCGCGCGGGGACGGACTCACCGCGAGTGCCACGTACAAAGTCACGCACTGCACGCGGGCGTCGTCATTCGCCGCGCTCGCGGCAGACGGGGCGGCTGGGATGTAGTAGGTGATGGGCGAGATGTAGCTGGGAAAATAGAAGTTGTCAGCGCTCACTTCGCAGCCTTGACAGAGAGCCTCGGTGGCGCACTCGATGGCGTTGTGCCCCGTCTCGCTGTGTGGTGCGAAGGGGATGTGCATGATCTCCTCGTGCGCCGACGACGGTGCGGCGACCCTCTGCTTGCTGGATTTCTTCGCCTTGCGTGGACGGACGAGAGCGCACTTGCGACCACGAACGAGCACCGCGCCGTACGCGTGCGCCACCTTCGATACATTGTACGACAGGGGAATGTCGGCCAGCGTCGCGCCGACGGTGACGGAGTGCTTGACGTCCACCTTCGTCATGGGCCGCATCTCCAGAAGGTGCAACGAGGTGCAGCCGTGGTCGTCACGCACGAGTGAGGCGGACGCAAAGACAGGTGCACCAAGCTTAAGTTTGCTCTGCACGTGCCGCTTGAGTGTGGCGTCGTCAGCCAGCAGCGCGTCGATACCAGACACGGAGACGACGCCTTCCGTCGTGCCGATAAGGCCTGGCTCGAGGCTGAGGACGCGACCTTCAAGGACGATGCGGGCAGGATCGCGGCAGAACGCCAGTGATGAGAGCCCCGCCACGAGCACCGCGTCGCCCGCGTCGTCGTCGTCGTCCACGCTCTCGGCCTCACTACCGTCATGCGCGTCGTGGTCGTGGCCGGGGTGGGAACCACTCTCGCACGACTCGCCGCACGCGTGTGCGTGATCGTGTGGGTCTTCGAGATCCTCATAACCTGGTGTGTGCAGGGGCGCCAGCAGCGGGTACTGCTCAATGGTCTTCGTGACTCGACTCAGTGCGAGGGCAATGCGATACACCTCTGGTGTCTCCAGTTGTTTGTTCATATCGAGGACACTACCGTCCGCCTCGATGCCCGCAGCGCTGGCGACCGCCTCGAAGAGAGTGGGACTGAGGTTCGCCACAACGCGTGCCTGTTCGAACAGCGTGGAGGTGGTGCTCGTCGTCGTCGGGACGGCGGCGGTCGCGGAGGTGGCTGGGTGGACGGCACAGCTCACCGCCTTGAGCCACGCATTCCACTCCTCGCCTTGCGTGGCCTTGTCTTCGGGCTTCACCAGCACAGTGATATCAGGGAGTGGATAGTCGGTGCGATCCTTCTGTGCCTCGTTGCGGCGTTGGATGGCTTGTCCAAGCCGCCGAAACGCATCGACACCACCCGGGCAGACAAGGATGAGGTGCTTCATGAGGCGGTCGCGGTGACCGAGCGTCTTCTCGCCCACGAGCATGTACTTGAAGGCGACGATCGCCGACACACCAGCCGCCACCAGGGTGCCGTTGTGTGGGTTGAGCCTCGTGAGTACATTCACAACCCGCTTCAGTGGTGCCCCGATGCTCGCGCCGACAGAGAGTTCTTCCTGCTCGGCACTCTGCATCGAGGCCGGCGCGTCTGCAGACGGTGCCGCGTCCAGCACGAACATGGCGTGTGTGGTGGCAGGTCGCCGCGCAAAGATAGCGGTGCTGAGGGGCTCCCACTGCAAGCACGGGTGCTGGTCAGGGACAGCGCTGCGTTTCGTCTTCAGCACAATCACCGGCTCCTCGGGGGAGAAGACGACTTGGTAGCCCTGGCGTGCGTTCGTGAAGGCGAAAAGCCGGGCGCCGCCTTCTTCCTTCGCCGTACCAAGCACGTTCGCTTGGAAACTACGCTTGTCGGGGCGGCTCATTGGTAAGTGTGTGTGTGTGTGTGTGCTCCTAGGGTGCGGTTGAAGCTGCCGCTACACGAGACTTCCACTGAGTCAAACGCGAGTTCGCGTTAGGTAAAATTTGATGGGTCGAGAAGGAAAGAGCACACGCGAAGCTGGAGAAGTGAGAAGAGGGAGTAAGAGGAAAGAATCGAGACTTAAGAGCGACGTCTGGAGCCACGTTGATGCTGACGTGCAAGCGTTCACCGCACTAAAGCAAAGGGTGGGGATGCTAAGTGGTTAGGTTGCACAACGTGTGTGTGTGCGCGCGGGTGATTCACGGTATTAAAATATTGGATACAAGGGTGTCCGTTTTCTCGGTGCTAGGCCTATCTTGTTGAGTGAGGAAGAGATCGCGTGAGTGAGGGTGAGAGCCGGGTTCGCACGGGGACACCTACACGTACATCAGGTCCATACGCGTATTGGCGTACATCTCGTAAAACCCATCGAAGCCACCTCTCAGCACGCACACGCTCGGCAACGAATAGCCGAGGGCCTTCTGGGCCGTGGCGAATCGGTTGGCCCCCTTCGGGCCTCGCACCTGGGAGAGCGCACAGTGAAACACAACGACCGTCTTCTTCTCTTCCCACAGTGCGGTGGCCAGCTTTTTGTATGTGTCCTCGGTCGCGGTGAGGGTTGGCACGTGCTGTGAGCCCACCAGAAAACCTTGCTCGCGGTCGCTATCACGGCAATCGATGATCGCTAGCTTTTGCGTCGAGTCTGGTTCGTCCATGAGGGCCACCAGTTGGTCGGCGTCAATATACGTGTAGTTCGCCATGGGAATGCCAGAGTCGGAGAAAAAAGAAAAAGAAAGTGGGCGAGTGTGTTGTGTGTGTGTGTGTGTGTGCCTTGTCTGCCGTGTTGTCAATAAATCACGCAACGCGGACAACGGTGCGAGTACGAGCAACGACTCGTGCGCTGGTGAGCCAGACAGAGGGAAAAGGCGGGAAGATGTGCGGGGCGACAGGGGTGATGGAAAACGTGCCAAGAGTGGATTGCCGGGCAGCACGCTGAAAATGTATTGTGAGAAAGTACTGGCGGCTTCACACCACGCACACACGTCTCGGTGAGCATGCAGCCGTCGCCGTCTGGAAAGGAAAAGGTGGGGGGCGGAGGCGTACGACGACAAGACGATGCATCTACACACAGCGCCGCCTCCTTCCAATTGAATGAAATTCATTACTGCACGTGTGTGTGGAGAAGGAGGGGGGTACACCCATCATCTCCTTCTTTTGGCCTGGTAGTCCCCGCTTTGCACCACGACGAGTTTTCCAGATAGAAGTGCGAGGGGAGTTGAGAGGAGCTGCAGACACGTCTGCGCATCGCACATGACGTGCAAAAACAAAAAAGAACAAAGAAGAGAAAGAAAGAAGCAGTTGACTGACTCCGCTCACAGTGCTCTGTCCAATTTGTTTGGCTGAGGTGTGTGTGTGTGTGTGTGTGTGTGTCTGCCATCGCCCGCCACAGCCAAGGGGCTGCCGAGACACTTTCAGGCGCGCGCACATCTGTGCCATCAGACGTAGTTGAGAAAAAAGGAGACCAGCGTGGGTCGCGACGGTGGAAGCAAACGGTAGGCTTGATCCTCGGCGAGATGATCCTGGATGGCGTGGTCCACGACCTCGCGCAGGTCGCCAACGTTCATGACGAATGCTGATGCGAGATCAAAGAGTAGATTCAGCGTGTCAGTGAGCTGGCGACGAATTGGGGACTCATCAAGCACGCGGAAGCCCATGTAGATGCACGCGACAACTTGCGGGTACACGCTCTGCATAATCAGCTTGACGTGCTCTGCGTAGTAGGGCACCACGTACGGCTGCGGGTGATACTGTTCGCCACGGCAAAAAAATTGGCGGTGAACGGCTTCCAGCTTGGCAAGTCGCATAAGGGCGACCTCAGTGTACTGTTGCATGGTGGGGTCACGCAGCCGCAGCGTGTCGCGCACCTCGCAGTAGTTTGGCACAGAGCTATCCAGATAGCCAATGTCATCGTGTCCCGCCGAGGCTCCGCTTCGTTGGGAACTTGCGGGTACAGCAGCTCCAGCCGCAGCCACAGTTGCCGTCACTGAGCCGGCGCTGGTGGCGGCACCGCCTCCACCGGCGCCTTGGTGTTGCACATCACGCAGCACCTCGTTCAGCACGGACTGATCCACGTTCTGCAGCATCGGCGACGTCAACGTGTCCTTCGACAGACTGGCATTGTTGCCCTCCACGCCTTCACCCACAGGCGTTGCCGCCGGGAACGAATCTCCAGCGGTCGCCGCGGCCGCCAGCCCCGAGCTAGACTCTGCCGACATGCGCTGGTTCAGCAGCTGCAAGTCGCGCGTCAGCTGCTCGGCGCTGCGTGTCACCGCGCGCTCATAACGTATTTTGGTCGACAGCCGCATGAGCATGCTTTTGGCCGCCTCCTGTTGCTGCGGTGTGCGGCCGAAGCTATCAAGTTCCCACTTGTGTTTGGCCACGCGCTCGTACATGGCCGTGATGTCGCGCTCCTCCATGGGGAAGTCGAGGCAAGCGTTGCCGTCCTCGACGAATGCTTTGCACGACATGCGCGAGCCCTTGGCGACGTCGTTGTGCAGGTTCGCGTGTAAGAAGAGGAGCACACCGGCCATTGTGTCGGCGTCGCCGGCCGTGATGGACCCAAGGTTTTGTCTGGCGTACTCACGACCGAAGAGTCGCTGGATGGTTTCCCAAACGCCCGCCTCGAACATGGGCCGGTCCCACGACATGAACTTGCAGGTGGTGTCGCGCAGCGCCACGTCAATGGGGACACCACGGTAGTCGAAGAGATGGAGATACTCGACCAAGACCTGCTTGTTGGCCAAGTCCTTGTTCACTCGCTCGAAGATGCGGCAAACAGCCTCTCGCTCGATGCCAGGAAAGTCGTAGAGGAACCGAGCAAACGAGGCGTACGACGTCGTGCCGGGCTCCACCAGGCCCTCGTCCTCCTCCGCCTCCTCGTCGCCGTCTTCGTCCTCCCCCTCCTCTTTGGGGGCCTCAGCCGCCTCTTCGCTCGCTCCCTTCGCGGTATCGTCCGTTGCTGCTGTTGTTGGTGGTGCGGCGGCTGTGTCCTCGGCCGTTGCGTGCGTGTCCGCCGGAAGCGCGCCCCCCTCCTCTGCTTCTGGTTTGTCAGACGGCGGTGCCGCAGCCTCTGGTAGTGCGGTGTCTTCCTTGTTTGTCTCGGTGAGGTCGTCGCGTGTGGACTCCTCGTCGATGTGAGGTAGCACGCACCGTGACACCAAAAATGCCAGCGCGTCCTTCCACTTGCCGTGGTTGGTCAGTGACACGGCCTCCTGTAGAATGCGCTTGTTGTGCCACTGGCAGTGGATGTGCTTCCAGTGGTAAAGCACGTTGTGATTCTTGCCCCAGAGCGGCGTCATGCCAGTCTTGTGGTTCACCACAGTGAAGGACAGGTCGCGACTCGCAGTGCTCTCTGTTCCCGTGGCGGAAGCACCCCCACCGGGGGCCGCCGCGGGGGTGTCGTCCTCATCGTCGCTGGAAAACCAGTTGTCGAGGTAAAGCTCAGACAAGCCGCTGCTGGGGCCTCCAACCCTGGCTCCGCTGTGCGGCGCGCTGCGACTGCCGGTGGGCTTCTGCGTCGCTGCGCCAGCGGATGTGGGCTCCGCGTGCGGCCGCGGCGCGGGCTTCAGATAGCCCATAGCGTACTCCTTGGGGTCCTCAGACGTCCACCGGTACAGCGAGTGTACCAATGTGTGGATGATGACCATGCACTCGCAGCGCAGCAGTGTTTCCTGATCGGCTGTGAGCGACCCTCGCACTTCCACACCGCTGCTGTTGCTGGACGGCGCGTTTGGCGTCACCGCCGTCGTCGCACTGTAGTCCATGAAGCTCATCTCGCTCACAAAGTCGATGAGCTGCTCGAGCAAGCCGCCGTCTTCACCGCCGGCGTCGAACGATGGGTTGCAGTCGTAGTTTGTGAAGAACGAAATGACAAGGTGCGGCACGCTAAAGAGCGAGTGGATCATCGACAGCACAGCATGCTTCTGCTGGAACGAGGCGTACCGCGACCCCACCACGGGAAGAAGAAACACAGACAAGAGCGTGTTGAGCTCGCGAGAGAGGTGAAAGTGGAACTTCCGCAGTAGAAGCGCCACCACACGCACAGCGGCCGCGAAGAAGCTGAAAGGCTGAATGGCGGAGAAATTCAGCGTCAGACACCTCAACAGGTTGTACCGACACGAGGCGAAGGCGAGTGAGAGCCACATCGCACACGGGTGCTCCACAGGGCTGTTCGCGACAGGCAAGTCGCTGAGAATGAGCTCGAGCATCTCCAGCCCCAGCTCGCGCGCGCGGATGTCTGTGTTGCTCTCCGAAATGGTGCCACTGCACGGCAGCGACGCCAGTCGGCACGCGTGCTTGAGAACGACGATGAAGTCTTTGAGAGGACCTGGCAGTCGGTCATTCTCATCGAGCACCGTGTTCGCCAGGCCCAGCAGTGTGTCGTCCTCGCTGCGCGAGAAGATGGTGTTGGGATCGAGAGAGTGATCGGGAAACACCAGTGCGTCGGCCGCCGCCGTGAGTGGTTCGGTGATCGGCGGCGGGGGTGGGGGTGACGACGTCAGCCCCGAGGGAGGAAGAGGTGGCACCCCTGTCACGGAGGTGGCGGCGGTGGCAGCTGTTGTCGCCGCCCGTGAGTGGCTCTCGTGGGGGTTTTCTGCGTCACACATGGGCTGCGACTGTGTGCCGCACGCCAGGAGCAGGCTGCTGTCGACGACGTGGATGGACTGAAACGAGGCGTTGTGCTCCACATCAATGGTGTAGTTATCCAAGATCGTTGTCGTGGCGAAGACCTGCACCGCACCTGGTGGTGTCGTGGACTGCAGGACAAAAGTCTTAGTGACGGTTTTGAGTGCGGCGTTCAAGGTGCGGCGACACTGCGTGCGCACCGTCTCTTGCGAGGACTGCAGGGCCATGGTGAAGCAGGCACCGATTGTGTCCGGCACCGCGCGGGCCGTGAGATAACGCCAGCTATCGTCCCTGCCGAGCAGCCGCTGTATGAGTTGCACGGCGTGGAGCTGCAAAGCGGTGTCTGAGGTATTGCTGAGCAGGTACGAGAGAGAAATGAAGAGCCCGTCGCCGACGCGGCAGTGGAGCACGCTCGGCCCGTCCTGTGGGGACGCCGACGAGCCCAAGGTGAGGAAGCGGTGCAGCGTAACGCGCGCGTCGAGCTGCGCGGCTGGACACGGAAGGAGCAGCCGCAACGCGGTGAGTGAGGCGTCTGATGTCTTGCGCTTTTTCCACAGGAGGCTGCTCATGAGCACTGTCAGGACGGAGCCGTCGCGCAGAAGCAACGCAGCGAACGTGGGTCCACCCGTGCCGCTCACGCCGCTGCTCGCCCCACTCCGAGAAGGCTTTGTTTCCAGCCGCAACGCGCTCATCGCCGCAGAGAGGGCCGCACGCACATCGGGATTCACGCTGCTGCCGCCCGCCGTGACACGCCGCTCGATCTCGCGCAGAGCAGTCTTGCAGTTTTGGATGATGGACTGTTGCGTCGGCGAGGCCATTCTCTCTGTCCCGCACAACGTTGATTGTATTTGGGGTTGATTTGTGGGAAAAGGCGAACAAGGAGGGGCGTAGATGTGCTTCAATGCCAGAAAAAAAAGAAGGAGGGCACGAGAGTTGGTGAGTCCAGGCGATAGAGAGTGTCGACCACTTCAGCTTCCTGTGTGCGTGATCAACCAAGAAAAAGGACTGGTGAAAATGTGTGTGCGCGTGTGTGCGTGTTGCACCAAGCAATAACAAAAAGAAAAAAAGAGCAAAGCGAGTCGGATGCAAAAAAAAAAACCACGAATGGAGATAGTAACGACGATGTGTTCGACCCAGGTGTACCTGACTTCCAGAGTAACCACTGACACAGCTGTCGGGTCCCGCTGGTATGTGTATGTGTGTGTGTGTGTGTGTGCTTCCACGTGCCACTTCTAGAGGCCTGCACGCGGGTGAAAAGGCAAAGATGTAAGGAATGAAAGATGGCGAAAAGGAGTGACGGCAGTGGCGGTTCGTGACGGAGAGAAGGAATACGTGGAGGGATGGGGTGGCAATCCGAAGGCACCGGTGAATCGGCCACGCGCACGGACACTGTGTGTGTGTGTGTGTATTTGTGTGTGTTTAGACGAGAAAGGCAAGCGCGCTGTCGGTGGCGTACGCCTTGTTCAAGCCACGCAAAACAAGGAAAAGAGAGAGGGTTGAGGGTGTTCACCGTGCGGACCCACCTCTATGGGGTGCGCAGCGTGTATTTGGGTCGTACCCGTGTGGACCGTTCTCGTCCAGAATACGCTGTGCCGCAAGCCAGATCGCCTCCTCCTCGGCAGACCACAGTTCCGGGGCCTGCACCCACTGCGGGGCCGCTCCGTGCGGCGCAGTCTCTGGCGTCGGGCGCGGTAGTGGCAGCGCACAGCGCACAGGGCCACCCCCTCCGTCCGCGCGTGACGGGAGGTTGCGTGCCGGTTGTGATGTGGACTTGCCGCGGAGAGATGCGTCGATGTGCTGCTGCATGGGCGACGAGGCAGGTGGCTCTGCGCCTAGCATCATGCGCACGGCGTGAAGCTCGTCGCGCAGCTGGCGCACCTCCTCACTGCTGAGCTCCGATGCCGCCGGTGCGTGGCTGCTCGGCTGAGACGCGTCGCACTGCGAAAGGCGTTGCGGTACGCCAGGCGATGGCCTCGTCACTGCCGCCTGGCGATGCGCGCTCACCTCTTCCGCGGCGCGCACGCAAACGTGGTGTGTGAGCATGGACATCTGCGTCTCAATGGCGTCGAAGAGAAGATGTGGGACGTCATCGCCTTCCTCGACGGACACAAGCGCATCCAAGACGGCTTGCGTGGCGTCCTCAAGAAGCGGCGCGACGCACGATTCGAGTGCCCGTACAAGCGCATCATTTGCCACGGCAGTCTCGGAGAGATCCACCTGGGGAGCTACCGCCTCAGGCACGGGCGAGGAAGCCACAGGCACCGCGCCACCGAAGACTGTGCCGGGCACGCAGGCTGAGGGTCCCCCACGCGTCGCAGGAGAGGAGGCGCGACAAGACGAGGACGACGATGGCGTCTGGCGAGCCTGACGTGTGAGCGGCGTGCGGACCGGTAAAGCAGCCGTTGTCGGGTTGGGGCAAACGCGTGCGGGGGTGGTCGTGCGCGTCTCATCGCCACAGTCCCTCTTTTCCTCGTTGTCTGCCTCGTCCAGATTATAGGCTGCCTTGCGCAGGAGGTAGAGCGAGAGAGACGAGTCGCAGGGAGGATTTCCCGGCAACGGGGACTGCCGGGCCGTCGCACGGGCACCACGGTGTGAATCGCACGGTGCGGCAGCGCCGATGTACTCTGGTGCGGGCCTGCCACCACCAGAGTCGCACGTGTGCACTGCGTGAAGCGGTGGAGGTGGCCTCAGCATAGCGGTTAATGAAAATGGTGAAGGCGAAGGGGGGGGGTGTGGGGAGGGGGGTGCAGACTCTTCGCACAGTCGCTAAAAGGAAAGTGGGAAAAAGAAAAGACAAGAGCTGAGTGGAGGGTGTTGAGGCATTCAGGGGACGCAGCCGATGGCTCTGTCTGGGCAGAATGCCACTGTCCCCATAGAATGAGGCAATAGGTGCAGTGCGGGGTGAGCACGGCAAAGGCACAGAGGTAAACCACGTGCTTTGTGGGCGTGCGGCAGAGGGTCACACACACGCAAAGCACGTGGCCACAAGCGAGAGTATCTGCGCACGTGCAGGGGGGGGTTGCTGCTCGGATGGGCACGTTGTGTGTTGTTTGGCGTCTGTGAAACGAGGCCGCGGTGGCGAGAAGTAAAAAAAAACGGAGAACAACATACACACACAGAGAAACAAACAAAGTAGTGACTGGCGCAAGTCAAGACGACGACGGTTAGCGCGGCTCTGCCCCCTTCACGCAGTTCTACATCCCACGTGGCGTCTCGAGTGGAGGGAGGGGATGGGACAGAGTGAGCAAACGGCGAGTCGAGGAAAGCGCACACGGGACTGGCAATGGACGACACAGCAGGCAACACAGCACCTCAAAGCAGAAAAGGAGAAAAAAGGCAAAGAGAGAGAGTGTCCTGTAGCTGAGCAACTGAGGTGAAGGGGTGAAGAAAAAGAGAAAACAAAATGCTGCCCGCCTCAAGGTGTTTGTCAGCGCCACCGAGATTGTCGGTGCACGCCAAGTACGCAAGTGGGTGTCCTGTGTGTGTGTGTGTGTGTGTGCATGTGTTTCCACCGCCTTGCGACGTACACGGGTCGGAAGTGGGAGAGAGAAAAGAAAAAAGGAACAGTGTGTTGTGTGTGTGTGTGTGTGCGTGTAGTTCGGTGCTGCGCATGCGTACTCATGTTACGAAGTAGGCTACATCATTGTGCAGCAGCTTGGGCCCTTCTCCTTCCGCTGGCGCTCTGTTGAGTGGGTTGGGGGCTTCGTTGTCGCGCTCGTATGAGACACCACCGCACATGGTTCTGCAACGGACGGCGACGTGCGGGCCTGTGGCGCACGCGCCGCGGTGGCCGTCGGTCCTCCTATTGTTCTGGCGGGGGGTGAAGCGTTCTGGGAGTCGTTCACAGTCGGGGCCTGCTGAAGGACACTGCCTGCCCGAGAGAAGACGGCAGCTGTGTGGGCGCCAGCGTCCTTGCCGTCACCGTCACCGCTGGGGCTGGTGGTGGCGACGTTGTTGGCTACCCGTGTTTCTGTGGCGGGCTTTGTCACGCTCACATCGGGATCGGGCGCAAAGCTCCCGCGATTTCCGTCGACTCCGGCTGCCTGGGGATGACCTCGCCCCGCTGCCTGATCTTCCACACCCGCGGACGGTGCGGCCATCGGCTGGCAGGCCGCATCACCGGACACGATTGTTGGCTCTGTCAACGGAGGTCGTGCGCGGGCCTTGTGGCCGCGTGGCTGCTCAGGACGCGATGAGTCACTGCTGCGCACAGGCGCATGCTCGTCTGCGCGTGACGCCAGAGAAGACGCCTCGCGGTCGCGGGATGCAGTGGTGGCGGCGGTGGCAATGGGGGAGGACGGCACGAGGTTGGCGGCAGCCCCGCTGGCGCACTCCGTCTCGCGCCGTTCTGTTCGTCGCTCGCTCGCGCGTTTGGGCTTGTGTGGAGCCCCTGGTGGCGCTCGGCGCACGAGGCCTGAGACGGTCACCTGCCGGTGCGTGGTGCGCTTGTTGGGTGCTGTTGATGACGCCGGTGAGAGCTCCATGTTGACGCGGTCTCTCTCGTCGGAAGGCGGTTCCTGTCGTGAAGCGACGACGGTGCCGCGGCTGCTGCGGAAAGTGGTCCCACGGCTGCTGCCATCTGTGCTGGTGGTGGTGGGCAGTGGCTCTGGGGCGAGCACCATCGTCGACGCGGATGCCTTGAGAGAGTACACGGAGCTTGTCACCCGGTGGCTAGAAAAGTCCGAGTGGTACGACACGTTTGACTTCAACGGAGTCGGCCTCTCATGCATGCCCTTGCTCGGGGACGTCGTCAAGAGGGGCGGCGCAGGCTCGTGCGTCTTGCGCGGGAGAGAGAGAGGTGGTAGCCGAACCCTGGGCACGCGCGGGGCTGGAGCGGTCGTGAGAGCGGCCCTCACGTGCGGCCTGGTCTCGCTGGTCGTCGCCGTCGATGCGGCAGTCGGCGTCGATTCTGGCGAGTTTAGACGCGCGGACGGCGGTGACCGGCACGCGACGCTGGCCCGCACGGAAAATGGGATCCGGGACACGGAGGCGCACGCGATACGCTCGAACGGGCTGCAAGTGGCCTGGGGTGACGCGGAGGTACGGGGACTGCTTGTGTGTAACGGCGACGGTGGCGGCTTCTGCTTTCCTCTGCCCGCGCGGTTCCGTGGTGGGATGAGCGGCTGCGCGGATGCGGATGCCGTTTGCGCGGTCGGACGGTGTTGGTCGCTCGGCGACAGACCGGACGGGAGCAGCGGAGAGATCCCGGTCGTGCGTGGTGGTTGGCTCTCGCACGCGTGAGAGACGGTAGCGCTTGGCGGGAAGTCGGTGGACGTCGTCATTGCTGATGTCGTGGGTGTCGCGCCGTTCGCCGCGCCGGCGATGGCCGCAGCGGGCGGTGCTGCTTGGGTAACATTCGTCATCGTGTCGGTGTGTCGCAGCTGCGTTGCGGTGAACGGGTGTTCGAGCTCGTGTGGTGGTCGCCGCACAGGTGCGTACTCGGCACACCCGCTCGCCATTGCTGTGGGCGAGTACCAACCGTCCGTGAGTCCGGTGCGCGCGGTGTTCGGAGTGAGCAACGATGTGAATTCTGAGCTGTTCGCGATCGACGTGATGGAGTGTTCAGGGCAAGCAGAGTTGGTGGTACTCGCGAGAGAACGGAGAGAAAGAATGGGGAAGCGAAAGCCAGGCGTTTCGCGCGACGCGACCACTGTGGCATGCGAGGGCGCCACCGTCGTCGTCGTCGCCAGTGCCAACACGTTTTTGGACTTGTGTGCGGCGGCTTCGTTGAAGCGGGCGCGGCGCAGGAGACCCTTCGCGGTGCGCTGAGCGGGTGTAATAGTCATCTTCTCGTGCGGTGGCATGGCACCACCGACGGAGGCCGACGGTGAGTGCAAGGTGCGGCGGCGATGCGGTGATGGACCAAAGCTACCCGTATCGACCGGTGTGTGCGCCGACGCGGTCAGTGATGCCTGGCGGCTCAAGGGTGTGTTGAAGGCCGACTCGAACGCTGACGGAGGGCCTCGTGCGAGGGCCGTGGAGCCTCCCACGCTAGACAGGCTGACACGTCCCATCGCCCGCTGCACAGTCGTCCGCCGCTGCGTCCGCCGGGTCGCCTCGGCCTGGTCGCGCTCGCGCTGACGCTTGGTCGCGACGCGGTGCCAAAATGCCTCATCGTACGCCAGCTCCTCCTCCGTGGGACGGTGGACGCCGGAGTGGTGCAGCTCCGACACAATCATGTCCCAGTCAATCGCCTCCGGGGGCCACAGGCTCTCAAGCCGCGCCTCCTCAGTCGTGGGGTGCGGTGGAAGAAAGTGCGTCGCGTAGGGGCCTTGTTCCACCTGCGCGTAGAGCGTCGGCAGCCCGCTGTACGCCTTGGTCAGCAAGTCCACGTTGCGCGCGCCTGCGTTGCGGAGCTGCAGCACAGTCGGCGGCTGATAGATGAGGTGCGGAGCAGTGACGCTGAGGGTACGCAGGTAGGGCACCTGATTGAGTGCGCTCATGAGTTCGTCGGGCTCGTGCGCGTCCCCCGAAGGCATGGCCGCAACAGTTCTTGATGTCACCGCCAAAAAGCCCATCGCCGTTGGTGATAGCGTTTGTTTGCCGATGAAACCCATGGATAGTGTAGCGGGCACATACGCTGTCGCCGCCGGCACAGGTCCGTCGACGGACGCGGTGAGCGGTGACGGTGCCACCGCGCCAGACGCTGGGACGCTTGGTTGTGTGTACATTAACGTCGTCCGCAGAGCGAGGTGCGCAGTAGTCGCCACAAACGTCGCAGGAATGCAAGTGGGCTGACAAGTATGGGATTCCACCTCGCGCGACAGCACAGAAAGGAGAAGAAAGGACAAAAATAGAAAAAGATAGAAGAAATACGTATGTGTCTGTGTGTCTGTGTGCACTTTATTTTTCCAGCAATCGTTGAGCAGTCACCACCTCTCACTGTGCAGGTTGTGCTGGCCGACGAAACCACAGTGGGGAAAAAATGGAGGTGCAATGAGCAACAATGGGTGAGGGTGTGCGGTGAGGTCTGACTGGCTTTACTCTCTCTCTTTTTCCTTTTCACCCTTGAAACAGAGGAAATAAGGAGCTCTTCGGTGACGAGGTTTCGCGTTCAGTGAAGCTTGCCACGGCGCTGTCCATGCTCGTTCAGTTCACAACACGCACACGCACACGGGCAACACGCCTCTCAAGCAAACAAATAAGTAAATGAAAAGCAAAGAATGATAACGAAATGCACGAAGAAAACAATAGGTGGTGCGGAGTGGTTAGTTAGCACCACAAGCGCCACGGCGTGCAGCCAGACGACGCAGGAAGTAAAAATAAAGGAAAAGGGGTCGTGTTCAAGCACGACGGGGCAGGAGGGTGGCTGTGGGCGAACACCACAAGCGGCCGAAACGGGAAAAAAAAGAAGCAAGCGAGAAAGAAGAAGGACGCACAAACCCGTAACTAGCTACCAGAGAAGTGCTGTGGTGAGTACGAGAGAAAGAGAGAGGGGAGGACGGTGCGGCACGCGGTGAGGTGGACTAGGTGTTGGTGATCGGGGACCAGAGAGACTGGTTGTCGAGGATATCAGTGCAAGGGGATGAACGCGGACGGAGGGAGGGGGGAACCACCACTCGATGACGGGCAAATATAAAGAGAAGACGTGATAGCCCGTTTCACGGTGTGTACATGCGCGTGCACTGTCAACAGCGCTCACAGTTGTGTGGGTACCTCTCTCTCTGTCGCTGACAGCCACCACCTCCTTTCTTTGGCAGCACGGCGCATCATTTCCGCACCACGCGCTGCGCTGACCGACCTCGCACATCCACCTTGCTGCGGGGGGGGGNCCCCCCCCTTGAGGCTGCTGCTCGATTGATGTTTTTGTTTCTTCCTTGTTGTTCCTTCAGTCATTCACCACACACACAAGCACAATGCTCACAACAACATCCTCGCGCACAATGTTCTATTAAATTCATTTCTGTAAGTCAACCGGCTGGGGCAGGACACTTAAGACGAAAGGCGGGCGACCCCGCACCGGAGACGAGTGCAGTGGGGGTGGGATTACTTCTTGTCGTGGTAGGGGCACGGCCGATCGCGTCCGCAGACCTTGCCGCTACGCTGAATAACAGCCTCACAGGTGAGGCTGCGATTGAAGCCATTGACACTCGATGGCGGTGTTGCCGGCCGCGTGAACTGGTGGTGCTGTTGGTAACGAGCGGCAGATCCGGTGTCGTCGTTCTCTGTGTCGTGCCCCGTCTCCTCTTCATTGCGGTCGCCGTGCCAACGAGGGTGAGTGTGGCCGGCTGTCGTGGCGGTCGAGCTTGACCGCTCAGAGGTCGGGACTCGCGCGACTGACGACAAGATGGTCGACGGCCGCAACGCACGATCACCAGCGCCCTGAGCCGAGTGGGCTGCCACGACGGGCACGGCACCAGAAATAACCAGTCCGTGCCCCAATGCGCGTGCCGATGCCGCGGACGGATTCAAGCGTCGAACCGTCAGTGCCAGCTGGTGACGCAGGTCATGAGGAGAGCTCTCGAGAGCGGTGGGGGCGACGCGCGTGAAGGTCTGCCACGGGTGTGGCTCATCGTGTTCTGCGGGCCCACGCGCGCCACCCTCAGGTGTGCTCTCCTCGTTATCTGCGCGAGGGCCACGTGGACGTGCCCCTGCCTCGCCGTGCCGCGCCATGTAATCGGGGTTCTCATACGGGCACAGGCTCGCCAAGTAGGAGGCGACGACCTGGATACGCTGCGCCTCAGCAGGGGTGGCGCTCGCAATGCGGTGGCACGTCTGCACTGCGTCCGCGTAGCGCTGCGTCAAGACGTAGAACCGCAGGAGGAGGTATTCGCGCTGCAGCACATCTGTGTGCGACTGCAGAACCATCTCGACCATGTCAGCCTCTGGGCTCGCGACCGTGATGAAGCCGCGAAGTGGCTCAAGGCACGACTCCTTCATCAAGCTGGGGGTGTCTGACGGCGCTGCCGCCTCACGAGCTTGCGTGGTGAGCGCGGCCTGCGCCAGCGCGTGTGTGGCGAGGGCTGACCAGTGCGTGCGGTCACCAACACGCGGTGCGGCGGCGCCGCTCGCACAGTACAGCTGCTCGACCATAGACGTCGAGCCCGCCTGAACCGCGAGGAATAGCAGCTTATGCGCGAGTGGCGCAGGCAGATCATGTGCCGAGGCGGCCGGGTAACACGCCAGCACAGTGCCGAGAAGGTGGAACACGGCATCGAATGCGCCAGCCTGCATCATGCCAGTGACGAGCGGTGCCAGAAGGTCCTCGAAAGGTGGCACACCAAGCTGGTGAGAGAGGGCGAAGCGCGTGGCGATGCGCCGTGCGGGCGACACATGCGCTTCGGCGCGCTCGCATGGCGAAGTGGCTTCCTCGTCGACCGCCTCTGCACGCGACGCAGAGGTGGCAGGTGAGGGTGGCAGTGAAACGTTCAGGCGGTGGTCAGCCGCGTAGGCCAGAAGCGCCCAGCCACACCACGCCGTTGGCTGGTTGAAGCGGAGCAAAAAACCCTCGCGCAGCGCCTCCAGCTCCCTGTACGTCTCTGCCTCAGCGGTATCCGTGCCGTTGTCGGCCATGCACTTCTCCAGTCCGTGGTATGAACAGTAGACAAGAAAGAGCGCGAGGGCGGGCGTCATCGTCGTCGAGGCAGACAGGATGGAAGCGACGGTCAACCGGCTCTCATCCAGCACCGCTGTCGCCGCAGGCACGTGGGCGAGAAGGACATCGATGCAGAGACTCACTCGATCTGCTCGTGCGGTCATTGCGAAGGCGGGCGAGGCCGGTAAGTTCGCATTGCCGGTGGAAGCACCACCCGTGTGGGTCGGCTCCTCGTGCGCATCAGGGTCCACGCGTGCCGACGGTGCTGCCCAGGATCGCATGGAAGCCTCCAAGAGCGTCTGAAGCTCGTCCTGGGCGTGGTGCGCAGTCGCTCGGGCATTTGTGAGGTCCAACAAGTCCGTCAGTGTCCTCTGCAACACATCGGGACCGCAGCAGTGAATGAGGAGCAACAAGGCGTCGAGCCGCATCTCGTGGGCGTGAACGCGCTGGAGCAGTTGGAAGGGGTAGCTCTCCTTTGCCACCACCCCATCCGCCTCGCGGCTGCGGATCAGCAAGGCGTGCACATTGTGGGCAACCGTGTGGAGTTGCGCCAGTGCTCGCCGTACGTCTGAGGCCGATGAGCCATATCGCTGACCGGTGGCGTCGCCTTCGCCAAGCTCACTTAGCTGGGCAGCGCACCGCTGGCAGTGGGCGGCGAGCTGCGCCTCGTCGTCCCAGAGGATGTGCTGGTGTAGCGGGATGTCGGTGGTGGGGTTCATGCCGGCCTGCTCGGCGGCCTGTAAGGGGTTGCCTCGAGGCAGCCCAGAGACGTACAAGGGACCGCCGCCTCGGCGTGCCTGGGAGATTGCGTGGAAGCGACCAGCGTAGAGGCGAAGGCCGTAGACAGTCTCACTGAACAGCGCCGTGAACTCCAGCGAGGCGCTGCGCACCGGAACGGGCTCAAGAAGCGCGTTTGCGTCGCTGTTCGCGACGTAGGACAGCTTGAAGGAGCCGTAATGATAGTCCGCGCTGTCTCCACAGCGGAAGCCGTAGTGCAGGGTGGGTGATCGCGCATCGGCACTGAGAACGACCTGGTCTGGCGCGGTCGTCTGTGTGCTGCCGAGACGGCCGTCAAACACGATGCGAGCGTCGTAGTGATTCCTACATGGCTGCCCGTGGCTGTCTACGGTTGCCGTCGCGTCCGCAGGCCACCAGTAGGCGCGCACCGTACCGTCCGCGTACGCCACCCACAATGTCTGCTGTCCTGCCCATACCAGTTGTCGCGGTGGTGGTTGTACACCACCGGCGGCACACGCCGCGAGTGACCCAAGAACACGCACCGACAAGTTCGACGCGCGGTCTGCGAGGTGGGCGTCGTTGGTAAGGTGGTTCACCGCCTGCGTGTATGCTTCCGATGTCATGGGAACGCTGAGGGGAACGGGAGCAGGTTGGGTGGTGGACAGTGCGGAAGGCACGGTACCGGCGAAGCTCTCGCGCACACGGTAAAGTGAGCTCTCACGGCTATTGCTGTGGCTGTCGTTGTGTTCATCGTCGGCGCGTGGATCGCTTGGTTGCCGCTGCGGCGACGTGAGGCTGCACAGCAGAACGGTGCCGTCCTCCAACAACACCGTCGCCTCGCCACGACCTTGCCGTCCACCACCCACACACACGATGTCGCTGCACTCCACTGTCAGATACTGCTCCTTGCACGCATGCGGGGTGCAGACGCACAGCACACGCGGCGCCGTCACCAGCAACGCCGCATCGACGCCGTCGGCCGCGCGTACGCATTGGATGGGGAATCGTTGGGACACCGCGCGCCACTGCTCAAACGTCGCCTGCCAGGCGTCCGCGGTGCTGCCACCGCCGTCTCGCGCCTCGGCTGTGAGCTGGCTATCGAGCACCACCTCCGCCAGGCGCTGGCGCCCCGAGAAGAAGACCAGCCGGTGTGCTGTGGCGGCGTGCCACGCTGCAGCCCGGCAGAACCCACTTGAGGGCGGCGCTGGGCAGACACGGCACGCGACCACGCCGGCCTCGTTCGCGGCCGCTGTCAGCACGTACTCGTCGGTGGGGCTCAGCTGCACATCGACCTCCACCGCGCCGTGAAATGTGTGGGTCAGGAGACGCGACACGGAGGGCCGTGGAGGTTCCTCTGACGGCACCGGTGTCTTTTGCGGGTGGTCGGCGCCGTTGAAGACTGACACAATGTGGTGGAAGCTGCCCTCGCCGCCGCAGAGGATAGCGTCGTCGACGTGCGTGACGGTGATGCGTCGCTTGGAGAGCATATCGGTTTTGCTGTTGTTGTTTTTTGCCGAACGATCGAGAAGCCGCGCTGTTCGCCGGTACGAGCAAACCAAAGCAAAAAGAAAAGAAAAAGCAGATTCCTATCAGGAAGAGGTGAGTTCAGCATGTGTGTTTTTGTTGTTTTGTTGTTGTTGTTGTTTTCAATCCGCGTTTGACACAGCGCGTTGAGCGGTTTAGAAGGGCAAAAGGAAGAAAGGAAAGGTAAGTGTTAGAGAATAGGAATGGAAACTACCACGCACGCACATACGTAGGCAACCACTGCCCTATCGAGACCACATGTGGGTGTGTTGTCATCACCCTGGTGTTAGTTTGTCGCTCGGTCGGGGGGGGGGGGGGCACTGGACGCGTGCGCGTGGTCGGGTGATGCGCGCCGATGGGTGGGGTTCACCGTGTTGCACGACGCATCTCAAGGCGTGGGCCGGCCTTGGTATCCTGATGTTTGGGGGGTTCAACTAGAAGTGTTCTTATCACCGGCAAAAGCGAAAAAAAAAAGAAGGGGGAGTAAATGCTCTCTCGTTGCACAAAAAAAAAAGCATACGCTGGCACAGTTTCCACAGAAAAAAAAGAAGAAGTGTTACTTACGGTTATTCTTACTGCGTTGCCGAATGTGATCAAAGAAAAGAAGAAAAAAAGGGCAGTCACAAAAGAAATGGGGGAAAAACGAAGAAGCGACAGGGGCGATACCAACCATGAAGACACGATTTGCTTCAAATTTCCCAACGGGTCGCTCACGGTGTTCTGTGCGATCCAACGGTAGGGGAAACAAAAGCACGAGGGGAAGCGCCACATTGTCGAGCGGTAGTCAACACCTGGGGAGGTATGTTTACAGAAAGAAGGGCGGGGTGAGTGCATCGGAGTGTATCTCACAAAGCACCCGCACCCGTGCCGCACCCGCTTATCTCACCTGTTCATCGGCTATCGTGCAGCTCTGAACGGTTCAGGGATGACGCATCCGCATGATCTTCACTAGAGGAGGGAGGAGAAGAAGGAACGAAAAAGAAAAAAGCTGCTTTTTTTTTTAAAGAGGATCTTCAGCAGTACAAGCAGTGCTCGGTATGAGAGTGGTGCTTGGCAATGGCGGACCGGGGGCACACTGCTCAACACAGTGGTTAGCAGCGGCAGCAAGACGCCACACACGCACACGCGCGCACGGAGGTAACTATATAGCAACCACACGCCACGGAAGGGGGAAAAAAAAGAAAAAGGGTTAAAGAGGAGGAAAAAAACGAAGAGTGCGAGGGAGTAACGAAAGTAACGTGGTGGAAAGGGAAAAAGGGGAAAAGGGGGTAGTATTGTGCGGAGAACAAAAAAAAAAAAAAGAAAGTCGATAGTCTCTCGCTGACATGGCATCTAACCGACCACGCACATGCACGGCTACACACTCGTCCTTTTCCCACGCAGGCCACGCTGTCACCATCGTCAGTCACACCGGGGTGTTTCCTCCTTCTCTCTAGCCATCGTTCTTGCACTCTCAGTGGTTGCTTTGACGGCAAGGTGGCTGTCGACCGCAGAACATCAAAAGAGGAAGAGAGAAAAAAAGGTGGGGCACTCGCCACACGCGCTCTCACGTGAGCGCAAACACAGGTGGTGCGGTGCCAAGAAGGAAAGAAGAAAAACAAAAAGCACAACAATATAAGAAGAGGAGGGGAGGGAAGAAGGAAGTAGTGGAGATATTCACTCCGCTCTGATGGGAACGAAAACAAAAAAAAAATGGGGGTAAGGGTGAGGAAGGGGAAACAAAGGAAACAAAAGAAAGAGAAGAGAAAATGAGATGCGCCGAGACACGGACAACGCACACGCTGGCGGTTCATGAGGGAATGTCACAGGTCAGTGAGCAGAGGGAGAGGGCGTACGCAGGACGAAGAAAAACGAAGAGCAAAGCGCTAACGGCAGAAAAAAAAATGGCTGCGCTAGAGAGGGAGCGCAGCGGCAAAGCAGGGTCGCACTCACAGTGACGAGAGAGTCGAGTAGAAGGCTTGTGTCTCTCGGTCCTCTCCGTCTGTGGTTTGCCAGCTCACTATGCGCACTGCGTCCTTCGCGGTTCGGTTCGGTGAAGCTGATGTGGACACTGACGTGGAGCTCATCATCGGTAAATGGCCTTTGTTCGCTTCTCTCTCTCCCACTCTCCCGTTCTCTTGTTTCCCTCGCTCCTCCACTCCTCTCTGACCTCTTCACGATCTTCATGCGCTCATGTACATTTACGCACCGAGAGTCTGGTGGTGCGCAACCTTAATGTCCGCGAGGGACTTGGCGTTGATGGCGACCTCCACGTACTCCTCCTTTTCGAACTTGTCCCACAAGTTCTGGTAGTACTTGGAGTACGGGTTGCCGCTGTTGCCGCCGGGGAACATGAAGAGAACGTGATCGGAGTTGAGGTCGTACAGCTGGCGCTTGCTGCTGGCGTGCGTGGAGTCCATGTCACCGTCCATCTCGCAGGTGGAGACGGCGAGGGAAGAAAAGTCGCCGCCCTTGTCCATGTTGCGCTGAAACACAGGGTGAATGATTTTGGTGGACAGCATCTCGTGCAGAGACACCAAGCGATTGAGCGTCACGCCCCACTTCTCCTCCTTCGCGTCCGCCTGTTCAATGAACTTCTGTGCCGCGAAGCGCAGGCACGCATCCGCCGTGTCCGTATTCACGCCGATGGCCACAGCGCACTCCGCGATGACGCGAGGTGCCGTGCTCGTGAGCATCCGCTCCACGTACCCGTCATTCTGATCGGCGTATTCGCGCTTTCGAGCTGCGTTGGCGTCGCGCGGCAGGACCGACATGAGCTGCATCCACCGCCAGAAAAACGCCGCCTCGACGCTACCGATCGGTGCATCGCCGTCCCAGGCCAGCATGCGCGTGAGCCACTCTGCACCCTTGGCATCCACAGAGACCAGGCTCTGGAAAGCGGTCGTCTCCACAACGGGACGCACCACGCGCACCCAGGTATTGCTGCGGTGATCCATCTGAATCACGCGGTGTGTCTCCAGCTCGCCGAGCGTGGCCACGTTGGCGTCCAGCAGCTCCTGCAGCCGACGGCCGCGGTGCGCCATGCTGTAGTCGGCGCCGAGGAAGTACGGGTAGTTGTTCGTGACAATCTTCTGATTGCAGGCAGAGATGTGGGCCTCGGTACCATCAAATGGGATGTGGATGTGTGGGTTGGACGACTCCGGCACGCGCTCGTCCATGACGCCGGCCTTCCCGGACGGGTAGGTCTTCCATGCCTTCGTCGCATCCAACAGCGCAGGGAGCTGGGGCAGCAGTGCAGACAAGTCCATGCCAGCGCCGCTGGCCGCCGCAGACGCCTTCATCTGAGCAAGGCACTGGAGGATGGCCATGTGCGTCGTCGCAGGCGCCGTGCCCGTCATTTGCGCGCAGACGAGACCGAGGATGCCGGGACCGTCGAACGCCACGGTCGGGTACTTGCCGGTGTGCGACGTCTGCGTGCGCTTCGGGTGCCGCCCTGTCACGGCGTAGGCGAGATTGCCGTTCTTGTCGGCGATCGGGATGGAGAAGCCGGGGGACTGGAGGCCCATGATGCCACGCATAAGCTTCTCAGCGGTGTCGGTGGTTGCCTCGGACAGCTGCAGCAGTGCGCGGGCCGATGTGTTGTCGTCGTGGAGCAGGGGTGCGGCGTAGAGAGCCACCGTGAGGGAGGCCGGGAAGCCCAGCATCGTGGAGACGATGGGGCCGAACACGGTGTCGTCCACATCGAGCACAACATCCTTCTTGCCCTTGACCTTGATGCGCTCACGGCGAGCCAAGAACTGGCGCAGCTCCCCGTCGTACATGTAGGTCCGCGCGGGCAAGCCACTGAAGGAGGAAGGTGGGAGGATGAAGAGGTCCTCGAGGTCGGTCTTGCTCATGGTGATGCCCCACGCGACGTTGTTCGTGCGGCCAACGTGCACGCCGGGTACACCAAGCATCGAGACGCCGGCCGCATCAAACTGCACGCCGTTGTCATCAGGGTAGCTCAGGTGGTTGTAGTACCAGATGGACGGCATGTTGATCGTCAAGTGAGGGTCGGAGGCGACGATGGCGTGTCCGCTCGCATCACGCGCCGCCCAGGCATTGCTTGCATCGATGAACTGGAACGCAAAGGCTTGGGACTTCTTGGTGAAGTCCGTGTAAAACGTCTCCTCCATCACGTGCGTCACAGACTCCTGGACAACCTCGTGTGCACTGCGGAAAGGCATCGCGCTGGCACCTCCGCTCTGGCTTGAGGACGACGATGCCTGGGCTTTCTGTAGCTGCGTGCGCACCACGCTGAGCAGCATGTCGTAGATGGCGCCCTCCATCTGCTTGGCCACAGCCACGTTCTGCTGGGCCGCGGTGGCGACGGCGGTGACGTCCATGTCCTTGAATTGAGGGTCGGACTCGATCATATCTGCCATGAGCGAGTTCGTCTGAGCGCTGGAGAGGATCGTGTTCGCGTCGCTGGAGAAGTCAGGGTACAGTTGCTCAATCTCGCTGTAGGTGCGGTTCGTGGCTGCCCAGGTGGCAAAGCGGTTGCCCTCAGGGCCAATGTTCGCCGCGAGCTGCCACTGGAAAAGGCGCGCAGTGCGGCACACGTCGATCGCATGGAACGGCTCCGGGTCGTGGAAGTACAGTGCCTTGCTGCCCATGAAAAAGAACTCAACAGGACGCTTCGAGACCCGCTTGAGGTACAGGTTCACGCCCTCCGCGAACGCCTCGAAGGAATCCAGGTCAGCCGGCTGGGTGTTGTTGCACAGCGCCTCAGCGGCGTCGCGGATATTGAGGGTGCGGATCTGGCGGTCCGTGGCCGCGCCGTCCGTGCCGACAAGGCTGCCGAGACGACCCTGGGCCACCATGCGATGGAACTCGAGCTGGAAGAGGCGATCCTGCGCCGTCGCAAAGCCTTGCCCAACGTACGCGTCGCGGCGGTTGCTCGCCTTGATGTGCGTGAGGCCGTTCTCGTCGCGCAGAATCTCCACCGGGCCGTAGAGGCCGCTCACCTTGGTGTAGTTCTTGTCCAACGGCGGCAACTGCTGGCTGAGGCTGAAGAAGGTGAAGCCAAGGATGCACATGGCGAGGAGGACAATGAACACAATGAAGGGGAACACGCCGAGCAGGCACACGCGGAAGCATCCCCGGCATCGGTTCGTGCCGAAGCAGCACATGCCGTACTGCTTGAGACCCATCGCGCACACAGCAATGAAGATAATGACAAAGAGCGACACGGCGAAGCAGATGCAGCCGATGATCACCGGCGCCACGCCGAACGCAAAGAACATGGAGAAGTGGTTGAAGGGCTTGCCGCTCAGAGAGGCCAGGCAGCAGGCGCCAGCGGCGATACTGATGACGGACGTGATGAGAATCATGAAGAGGAGGGCCACAGCGATGATGTTGCACGTGCGATCTTCGGTGCTCACGAAGTCGTCAGTGGTGCGGATGCGCTGCATTTCGCGCAGGCCTGGGGATGACGGGCTGCCCTGCTCACCATCGTAGGCGTAGCCCTCCTCGGCCGTGGCCGTCGGCTCCACGCGGGACTTCTTCGGGTGATCTTCCTCGGACATGTTCGTGAGCGGTAAGCGCGCCTGTGGGTGTGTGGGCACGTCTCTGGCGAACGCACGATGAAGTGGTGTATCGGCGAAGCGTGGTACGCGAGGCTTCGGTCTCTACAAAAATGTGTCTGCGTATCTTGTATGTGTGTTGTGTGTGGGACTTGTGTAGTACCGACAACAGCTTTCCGTCCTTCTCACGTGCCAAGTAGGTGTGGATGAAGGCGAAAGGCACGTCAACACTAAGACAGGGTCGCAGAACGAAGCAAGCAGAGCAAAAGGGAAGGATGCAGGCACCGGCTCGCAATAACTTATTTTGTTTCGTCCACGTCAGCTCGAGGTGAGGAGGGTGGAGACGACTGTGTGGTTAGAGCTCTGCGAAATAGGGGAGGAGGGAGAGCAAGCAAAGAAAAAAAAAGAGAAAAGAGGAGGGTTCTCAAAAACAGTCAGCGAAGTACGTGGCTGCCGAGAAAATGACTTAACGTGAATGATGAGATTTTTTTCTTAATTCGGTGGCTGGGGGTTAAGCGGGACGAGTCGCACAACGCGAACGAGGAAAGGGAGCGAAATGGAGGGAGAGGGAGAGAGGGAGAGAGGGAGAGGGGGGTGGCGTGAAGGATGATGCCACTGTGTGTATGTGTGGCCACTGCGCGCGGGCATTCGCGGGTGGGGCCGCTGCTCCACGTACGCCGAACTCGCACACACACACACACGGAATTTGTCATGTCGGCCGACGAGGCGGTATGTAGTCACGGCGCACTCTCATGTTGAAGTTGTGAAGGGTTTATTCGGTTTCTCGTCGACACGGTTACCGATGTTCTTCTTGTTTTTTGTTTCGTATGTTTGTAAGTGTGTGTTTGTGTGCGCAATCGTAGGTGAGCTTATAGAGCGAGGTGAGCCGAAAGCTGGATCAGATTGAGTAGCGGCGAGAGTCGAAAAAGCGTATCGTCGAGGAGTCGCGCTTATCCCACGTGCTCACCCTGACGCGCCATGTCGAGCTGCTCGCGCACCCGCCCCTCCAAGCGCAGGTAAAGCTGTGCGCACAGGGTGGCATCCAGTAGTGCACCATGTCGTGCACGCTCGAGTCGCTCTTCGATTCCAAAGAACTGGCAGGCGGCATCGAGGTTCGACGGCTGCTGTGGATAGAGTGACTTGCACAGCTTCATGGTGCACGTCACGGGCGCTTGGGCGTGCCACTCCACGCAGAACCCCGCGCGGCGAAGGTGTGTTTCTAAGAACCCCTTGTCGAAGGCCGCGCGGTGTGCGACGAAGGGAGGCAGATGGACGCTGGTGGGAGACAGAGAGGGACTGCTGTTCTCGCTCTCGCTGTCGGAGTCGTCATCGTCGTCAGAGAATGGGCGGCGCCGTAAAAGCTGCTCGCAGAACTTCACCAGTGCAGCGGCCGCATCGCCCCAGCTGACGCCGTGTTCGCTTAGGAAGCACGGATCAAGGCCGTGCACACTCGCAGCGGTGGTGGTTGTGGAAGTGGCATCGCGTCGCTGCCGACGGCGCCACCACCGCAAGTCTGTTTTGCCCGGGTCCACGTAGCGGTGGAAACTGCGTGTGCCGAAGCGCCACTCACCACGCGCTGAGTCATGACCGCCCTCAGGACAGTGGGTTGTATCGCGGGTGCTGCGGCGGCCGGTCCACCGCAGCTCCACCGCGCCGACCTCGACGATGTGCTCGTGCGTTGCGCTGAAACCCGTCGTTTCGAAATCAAGCACCAGAGCGCTGAACGGGGCGTCGCCCAGCACGCACTCGCTGGTATCCACCCCAGCCATGGTTGGGGTCGGCGTTGACGAAGACAACAACGGTGACGGCGCGTGTGAGGCAGGCGGTATCACTGATTCACTGCACACGGTATCGGAGTGACACCGCACCGTCGTCAGGCTCAGCAGGGGCGGGAGACGAGTGGCATCTTGACCTCTGACAGCACGCGCGGAGGCCGGTGCGTGGAGACCCGGTGCAGCCAGACGCAGCGTGTCCGCCGAGGCCGCGGCCTCTTCTGACCTGTCGTAGCGCCGATGGGTGGGACCGCACACAGACAACGGTGACGGCGGCGCTTCGGCCTTCACCGAAGACGCCCACGGCCACTGGCTGGTGTGTGCGTGATCCTTGTTCGGTGCCAGCGCTGAGTTGAAAAAGCCTCTCGACGACCTCGCCGGGACGCTCATCGCACCGTCATAAAGACCTGCCACGCTACTGTCTTCGGTGCACGTGGGGTCGGGTGCCGTGTGGTGTGCCGTGAGAGGCCATGAGGCTGGTTTGGGGTGCCACGCAGCGGGCAAGAATGTCGTGACAACTTCCTGCGGTGAGTTCGCGACCAGCACGGCAGTGGTAGGGTGGGTGCCAACGTGGCGCTGGTCCCGGCGGGGCAACGGGTGCCGCTGACCTCGTTCCCGCCGCCGCTGCTTTGCGCAGTAATTCACGAACGTATCCATGTCGCGCAGCGGTGCTCCTGTGGGGGTGGGGGTGATTGTTTTGCTGTGATGCTCTAGACGGATTGTGGTCAGAGGTGACGAGTTCCCGTTCACGCCAAGGCGTGTGTGTATCGACGACGCCTTTAGCAAACGAAGTGACGGAGACGGGAAAAAACGAGAAGAATCTAGCGCGCCCGCCACTGAGGGTCACCCCTGGAGCGCGTAACAAGGCAAATGAACAAGCTGTGTTGGGCCGACTGTGGCACACGGAGGCGCGACGTGGCGCTTGAGGCCGCCACGCACGTGCTATTGCGGTGAACTGGCTGGTGCACGCTGTCCTCCACGCCTGGAGGCCCGTCTTCACCACAAGGCCAAGTCACTGTGTGAGAAGGGGCAAGAAAGAAGGGCAAAAAGAGGGAGAAGGCAAAAAGGAATGGTGGCGATGCCAGTGTGGGCGTCCAATCGTGAGCGTGTGGGCACGGGCGTTTGGGGATGGCGTACGCGGGCACGCGTGGTTATCACGTGCCACCTGATCGCTCGCGCAAGCGCGCGCAGGCCAACCGCGGCTGCACGCGACCAACAAGGAAAGCGCGACAACGTGGCACCAGCAAAAAAAAAAAAAAACGTGTGCACGTTGCGCAGGTGTGGCAGCCACCCCTTCCTCCTCCTTGCCAGAGTGTGGCGGGGGTGGGCACGGCTGCAGCGAAGCGTTCTTGTCCTGGGGACCTCTGTTGACGGTGTTGTGGGGGTGGGGGAAGGACGTGGAACAACAAAACAAATGGGAAGCACGCGCACCAACAAAAACCAGCCTAGGAGGGTTCACAACCGTTGTACGTGCAGCACGCGCCCGCACGCAGCAAAAGAAAAAAACAGCAGAGGCGCAGGGCTACCTGCCGAGCCAGATGCGCCGGGAGGTCAGCTGTGGGTGGTGCGAAAGTGCCGGTCACTGAACGTGCACACACACACACACACACACACAAGCACACCTCGCCGTAGTCTAGTCCACTTCACGTCTTACGTGTACTAATGATGTATTACCGCTGTTACGGCGATCGACGGGAGGGGAGGAGGAGGGAAGAGTCAACGTGCGGACCACATCACACACGTCGTGTACTACGCGTGGGGAGCGGCCGCGGCCCACTTTTCCCCGTACGCGTGCCGCGCACAGTGTGCTCGCCGAGACGGTGTGTGAACAAGCGCCAGATCTGACCTCCGCACGCCATGATCGCCATCCAGCGTACACTCTGCTGCGGCGCCAGTACCACCATCAACGCACTCAACACGCACGTGACGAGCACCAACGCGACGGAGTCCCCACCGCGTGTGCGGCCGAGGTAGAGGAAGCGCAGCAACGAACCCTGTGCAGGCAGCGTGAGAAGTCCACAGAGAAGGGCAAAGCCCACATTCTGGATCTTCAGCGGGAGAAAAATGGCGGTGCGCCACGCGTGGTAGACGGTGCAGAACCAGAGCATGCTCAGTGCGAACACGGCCGGCGGGAAGTAGCGAAACTGCTCCTTGTGCAGTGCCTCGAACAGCTCACCATCGTCCACGAGCATGAGGAGGAAGAAGGCAACGACAACGTACAGAAGCGGCTCCGAGTCGTTGGCGTAGAAGTTGAGCACACTCGTGACGCACACCGTCAGCATCGTCGCGTAATTCGCAATGACGCTCACCCCGCGTCGACCATCCTCGGAGAGTGCTGTACTGCGCGGCAGCAGCGGTCGCTCGTCAACGCGGAACTTGAGCAACACGGACAGGAACATGTTCGACGCCATCACCACCGCCAGCAACTGAAGCCGTCCCTGCTCGTGGATCTCCCACATGACCGAAACGTTGCCTCGCGAGACCTGATCGAGGTTCACGCGGTTAAGCGAAAAGAATGCCATGAGGATGCTGCAGATGGAAAGCCCGTACACAACATACAGCTCCACCGCGTGCAGGTGTCGATAGTGTGCCAGGTCCACGCACATCATCGTCAAAAAGGTGAACAGCCACACGAAGAGGAACAGCTGCACCGTCGGCACCGGCAGCAGCACCGTGACGATGGCAAACGCCAGCGCAAGGCCCGCGGCGAGCCAGTACACCGCACGCAGCACAAGAGGCAGGTGCGCCCGAGCGAGGAAGCGGCCGCCAAGAAGCAGCGTGAGCCCCACCGCTGCGGCCCAGCGACCGTAATCGGCGAACTCAAACTCGTAGTCGAGGAAGGACACGTGCTTCTCCACCATGCGCGTCGGCTGGACAAGAAGGAGCATCACGCTGGTGGCCCCAATAATGCGCGACAGCCGCAGTGCAAGGAGCGCAGCGGGGTACTTGGTCTGGAGATGTGAGAAGAGAGGCATCGTCAGCAAGGTAAAGGCCGCGCAGGCGGTCCCGGCGCCTACATGCGCCACCTCCTCCGCGTTCACGTAGCTCTGCGTGACGAACTCGTAGACGGCACGCTGCACATTGCGCACCGTGCACAGCGAGAGTACAGCGGCACAGACCCCGTAGAGCACCACGTAGCGCGTCGCGTGCGAGACGTCAAGGCGACGCCGCGCTTGCAGAATAAACAGAGCGGCCACGTAGCTGGCAACCAGTGCGCTCCACCACGCAGTCGACGACTCCAGTGCGTAAAGCTTGGCCGAACGATCCCACGCGCCCGATGCCGCAACCGCAGCAGGGTCCGTGCTGGCAGCAGTCATCGATGGGGCGGGGGACGCCGTGATGGGCTGTCGGAAGTGATCCGGCCTCGGGCGACGCGTGCCCGCCCCGAAGCCACTCACCCGGTCGCCGCTCTCGATGCTTCGGTCGTACGGTGAACTCTGCGAGGCGATGAGCTGCTGTGCCTTGCGAGCCCGTGAGAGGGTGATCTCATCGTAGTAGTAGGAGCTCGTCACCTCAATGAGAAACGTGGGCAGCTTTGCCACGAAGCACGAAGCGACGAAGGCGGCAGCGGAGATGCTGAGCACCTCATTGTGGTAGAGCCGCCGCGCAAGCACGACACCAACGACGGTAGTGGCCAGCACGAGCACGCCAGGATACGTGCCGCTCTCTTTCTGCGAGTACAGTACGTGCTCAATCCATGTCAGCTGCGAGACGTACATGAAGAGGAACAGGACGAGGGTCGCCTTGCTCGGTGAAAAGGAAAGCGTAAAGGTGATGCAACCGAGCACGTACATCCACAGAACACTCACGCTCAGCACTGGCGTGGGCACGGAGGCGACCTCACCAAGCACGTGGAGGTCGACGACGAGGAAGGAGAATGTCCGGTAAAGCCACCACAACAGCATTAGTGAAGAAAAAACGGTGAAGGCGATCATCGGGCCCGCGTTGGTGCGGTCGAGGAGGAAGAGATGGAACGCTGCGATGCTGAGCGAGGCGGGCAGGAAGAACGTCGGTGGCGCACCGCTCACCAGACAAAGGGCAATCGCCGCCACCTGCGCCGCGAGCACCACCAAGGCACGCCGTGTTAGGTACTGCGGCTGACGGACATCAACGCCTCGTCCATCGAGGTCCAGCAGCTGCATGGTCTCGATCACCACGAAGAGGACCAGGTAGAAAATGAGTACGAGCGCGATGAAGTTGCCGGGAAACGGCAGGCCATTGAAGACGTACGCGTGCCGTGACGTGACAAGTCGATACGCCGCCCAGAGGACGAGCACCGTGCAAGACGAGCTCAGCACGGTCAAACGATGCCTGAGGGTGAGTTCCCGCAGGCCGAGTGGGTCGTACTCGAGTCGGCGCAGCGCCTCTTCTGCGGCCAGTGCCGCCTTCACCGACTCCGCAGTGCCCTTCGCGGCCGGCGGCGCCGCACGCGCGGGCGGCACAAGGAACCATATCGACCGCGAGGGGTCAATGCACAGGTAGACCAACGCCCCGCAGACAAAGCCGAAAGAGTTCATGATGTTGGCAACAATGTGATCACTCCAGTTACTCTGCAAGGATTGGTACAGCAGACAGGGAAGCGTGAGCAGCATGAGTGTGAAAAAGATGGCCTCTGCACGCCCGTTGAGCTGCTGTGGCTTCATCTCGTCTTCAGCTGTCTCCGGATTCTCGTCGTCATCCAGCTTGGCGCGGCGCTGAGCTGGCTCACTGCCGCGAGGCCCACTACGTGCACCGGTGCGGGAGGCACTGGCGGCCAATGCCTTCTCGCGTGCCGCCAGTTCGGCCGGCGACAGACGCGCGCGCAGGAAGGAGCTCTCCAGAGGGCAGTAGAAGGTGTAGTGCAGTCCACACATGGCGAGGAAGAAGCAAACGGGTCCATAGCGGGACCCAGTCATTGCCAGGCACGTGGTGAAGATGGACGGCATCGAGAGCAGTGGGGCGGCCGCCATGATGGTGCGCTCCACGCTGCAGATGAGTGCCGGGTACGTCTGTTGCACCCAGTGGAAGTGCAGAAGCCCGGCCGCGACAGCGACGAACAGCACGCCTATGAGGTCAATAATGAGCAGAGTGGGGCCGATTCGCGTGATCGCGGCGTGAAAGTTCGAGAGAAACACCGCTGCGCCAAAGCAGAGTGCGGTGACAACCATCGTTAAGATAGTCGCACGCTGGTAGTCGAGGAAGTCCATGACATACATGACGACAGCCCCGGCGAGCAGCACCACGAGAGCCATGGTCGACATGAGTGGCAACGTGCCAAAGAGAGCCACGGCAAAGAGCAGCACAAGACGAAGCTGGTGTTTGGGTTTGCCACTGACGACGAAAACCAGCTGCGCCTCGGCTTCCGCCTGCTCCCGCTGTCTGACGGCGGCAAGGTGGCGCTGAAGCGCCTGAGGGTCCTTTGCAGATCCGCTGCCACCGGCTGACCCGTCTGCGCCGCTGAGCAGCCCCTCCACACCATGCAGTTCATCCAAGCTCGCGCCTGTCAGTGCATCGCTGCGCAGGTAGGTCGCATCTGATGTGCCTGGCAGCGCGCTCCCACCGCCCTGCTGCTGTTGCATGTGACGGCGGTACTGCGTGTCCACCCAGTGTTTTGTCACCTCCTGCACCGCCTCGTCCGCGTACTCCTCGCGCCCAGGCTGGGCGGGTAAGCGCACGTGCGGCGGTACGTAGACGTCCTGTGGCACTGAGGTGGCTTCGGTGCCGGCGGTGGTCGGCTCTTGCGGGACTGCAGGCGCGAGAGCCGCTGAGTGGGTCGTGGGTGGCTGCACAGGCGTCTCGTTCGCGTAGCCATTATACGGGTTAGACAAGGGCACCCTTGCTGCCACGGTGACCGGCGCAGGGCCTACCCACGACTGCGATGGTGGCGGTGGTGGGGCCTGTGGATACTGCGGGGTAGACTGGAACGGTGAACCAGCCACATTGGTCGACTGTGTCGGCACGCCAGAAGCACCTCCAGTGCTAGTGAACGGCGAATAAAGCGGCGGCGCGGCTACCGATGTCCACTGGCCGGTCCGGGCATCATTGGTCGGCACGGTGCCTTGAGGGTTGGCGACAAGGCCTGTAGGGGCGGTAGCGGTGGAGGAAGGACCTCCCTCGCGCCACTGCGTCGCGTACAGTGAGTGTGCCGCCGCACCATTGCCCTGACCCGAGGAAGGCCACGTCGCCATGGGACCCTTGGTGAGAAGCGCTCAGTGCAAAAAAACAAAAACAAAACTAACTCTCTTAAGCCGGTCAAGAAAAAAAAGCACAGAGGTAAGCTGGAGCCCCAAGCACTTCTTGAGCGACGTGCGCCTTCTACCTGCTGTCGTGCGTTGCTATTACGGGCACCTTTCTTTTTCCTTCTCCAGTTGGAATCGTGTGAGAGTAGGGACGGCAAGAGGAGAGCGTCGAAGCCGCGGAGAGGGAGAGAGACAAAAGAAGGATACGGTGAAGGGGGGAGGGGGGAAGGGCGTGCATACCTCGCAGACGTGTTGGGGCTATAGAAAGCGAAGCGGGAGGGGGACACTGTGTGTGTGAGAGAGAGAGGGTGTGAAGGTGGCAGGCGCTCTGGGCGGTGAGGGTATACTGTGAAGGAGCACTCGCTGAGTGGAGCAAAGACAAAACAGAACAAAAAAAAGGCATCTTCACCGTCAAGTGAAGCGGTGGTGGAAATTGAGGTTTACATCGGCGTGCGCCTGTGGATGGCCACCGCCAGGAGAGTGGTGCAGCGTGTGGGGGAGGAGAGGGCGGGAGCCGGCGGCTAGAAGTCCACTGTGCTGTCAAAGGACTCCGCCCCCTCGCTCCGCAACGCACGCAGCAGATTCTCCCTTCCCACGCGCAGCTCATGGTCCACCAGGTACTTGAGCTTCGTTTCTGTGAGTTTCATGTGCATGTCACGTTCGCTATCCTGCGCGGACGGTGGTAGGCCGGTTGAGGCAGCTGCTGCAGAAGACGGCACCAGAAGACTCCATGGGGTGATGGAGGCGGAACCGGAATTCATCGCGTCAGCCTCGTCCTTCCACCCACCACCCGCGTCCCCAGAAGGCCTCCCCTCGTCGGCACACGTGCGGTTCTCTTCCGACACGGCGGTGCCTGCTTGACGACCAGCGGGCGTCTCCGTCGAGGTGATCATCGCGCTCAGCCTCTCCGCGCGGTCACGCACCGTGGCGAGTGCGGGCAGCGTGGCGACGGCCTCCACTGTGCCGAGCTCCTTGGCAAAGGCAGACACACCGTCCTTGGCGCACTCTTGTTGGAGCTGGCCCTTCTCGTAGAGACACTGGAACAGCGCCTCACCGTCACGCGCCCACGTCGCGTGGATCGCGTCAAGCGTGTCCAGCAACGCTGCCGTCTCTGTTGCACGAGCCTCCGCAGCAGCACGCATTTTAGGCGAAGCGGAGGGGCTGAAGGGGTTGACATAATCAGTGTCGTTGTTGCTGGGGTCGTCCTCGTCATCACCGTCGGGGAGCTCGTGGCTTTCCTCGCCGTCCAAATCCGAGTCATCGCCATCGCATAGTCCGTTCACGCCAGGCACCGTGTGAGCCGCGCCGTCTTTGTTGGCCCCTTTGCTGCGCGCTACAGAAGTCGTCTTATTGGGTTTGAGTGGGTGCCGAAGAGCATCACAGGTCAGCTGCTGTGGTCGGTCACCCTGCTTGCCCTCCGCAGAGGCCGCACCGTGGTGATGGGCAGCGGCCAAAGGGGCTCCACCAGACGACTCTGCCCTTGTCACCGTCGGCGACGCGGACGTGAGTGATGGGACTTCATCGGCGCCAGTGGTTCCCTGCTGTGCCAGCTTGACATCGCGTCGGAGAAGCCGCACGTACGCCTGTTCAGGGGTCAGTGCGCCGCCCTCTGTGCGCGTGCGGTTGGTGAGCACGCTGGTGTCGAGGTACTCCTTCGCGGAGGCGCGCACGACATGGCGGGGCTCACCCAGACTGAGCGTCGGCACCATGGGTGGTGGGACCGTGTCCGGTGCCGTCACGAAGAGGTGCGAAGACGGGCTGTTCGAGCTCGGCGACTGGCCGGTGATGTCAACGCCGAGGGGAGAGCCCGCACCGGAGACGTCCTTCAGCAACTTCTTCGGTGCACGCCCCAGCAGGCGCGCTGGGGCTCCACTCGAAGACTGCGATGCCCCGCTGCTCAGCTCCACCGTGTCGCCAAAGCCAGTAGTGTGGGCTTTCCAACCGCGAGTGCTCGCGAGACTGCTGCTCATGGCGGAACCAAGAGAGAAAGGAAGCTGTGTCCACGAGGAGACGTGAAGGATTGTGTGGTTCCTTGAGCAAGTCAAGGCGTGTAGAGGAGAAGGAGAGAGAGAGAGAGGGAGAGAGGTTAAGCGGTGGGGAGGACTGCACTCCTGTTTTTGTCGTTCGTCGCACAGCTGTCTCCACTCCCCGTAGTCGCTGTCATTAAGCTGAGCAACCGCAGACAGGAGCAGCGCAGTTGGTGTGGCTAGTAGTGCTGTGCCGAGCGGCAAGCAACAGGCGGGTGGTGCGACGGCGTGTAACGTGAAGCGGCAGGTCGTGATTTGTCGTCACAGCCCTCGATGCACGTGCACAGGTGACCACGAAGAGTAGCTGTGTGTGCGCTCACAAAGATGTGCGCACGTGTGGTCGGCCGATCTTCCGCACGCTGACATCATCAGCAATTGTCGTTGTTGTTGTTGTTGTTTTGTGTGTGTGTGTGTGTGTGTTCGCTTAGGTTGTGTCTTCTTGTCCTTTCCTGAATCAGCGAATCGAGAGGGAAGGGGCGACAGGGAAGAGCACAACGGCACGCATAGCACGGTGTTACAGTTAATCGATGGGGAAAAAAACAAAAGGGCAGGTCAGAAAGAACACAAAAAACGGGCGTAGAGCACCTCGACAACATCATCGTCCACACCAGCTCCCCTGTCTCTGCACTTGGGGGGAGGGAGTTGCAGCGCCTTTACTAACTGTTTCCCACCTGGCCGTACTGCTTGCGTCGGATCTCCTTCATGCGCTGAAGCTTCTGCACGGCGCTGATGTTCTCCACCGAGAAGGACACCATGAGGCGGCGGTGGTCGCCGAATACGGTGGGGTTGTTGTTGAGTGCGCGCAGCACGTGCAGTGCCACGTTGTGGTTAACGAATTCGACGAAGCCGTAGCCTCGTGAGATGCCGCCATTGTCGCGAAGTACCTTGACATTCTTGATGGGCCCGTACTTCCCCCACTTACCCTTGTCTGTGTCCTCTGGGTGTGCCTTGAGGTACTTGCGCGCCTGCTCGGCGAACAGACGTCGCACGTCGTTCTCGGTCAACTTGCGCGGCAGGTTGCGCACACTCAGACGTGTGCGGCTGACGTAGAAGTTGCTATTCTGCAGCTTCTCCTTGCGCGCCTCGTAATCGTCCAGGATCATCTGCATGTACTGCGGGTGCAGGTCACGTGCGGCGGGCATATCCGGAAGGATGAGGCCCTCCTGGAGCAGATAGAGATTGCGTGGGTCGTCGGCGGCCACCTTCGTGCGCTTCTTCTTCTTCACGAGCGAGCTCACGGCCTCATGGGCATCGGACCGAGAGAGCACGCGGTGCACAGTGAACATGGTGTCTCGGAGGTTCAGGAACGGGTCCTTCGCGACGAAGTTGCCTGAGCGGAGCTTGAAGAGCATGCGCTTCGACTGGTGGTGAGACATGCCTTCGGTCTTGCTCTTGACGTCCTCGCGGTTCGTCGCCGCCACCTCGCGTGCGTTCTTTTGGGCCGCGCTAAAGATTTTCTCCGCGAGCTCCTCGGTGCCGCAGTGGACGAAGGCTGTGCCGGCCAGCTTCTGGCTGACGCGGTTCTTCACGAGGAGCACACGCTTCACTGCACCGAAGTGCGTGGCGAACAGCTGCATGAGTTCTGCCTCGTTCGTGTCCAGAGGCAGGTTCTTCAAAAACAGCTGTGTTGTCAGAGGATCGCGCTGGTTCATGCGTTCCTGCTTTTCCTCGTCCACGTCGCTCTGCACCTCGCCATCCTCCTCGTCTTCGCCCTGCCGGAAGTCGAATGTCTTTCCGGCGTCTTCGTCGTCGTCGCCACCACCGGCCTCGGCGCGACTACGTTTGCGCGACGGCTTCCCCGCCTTTGGTGCTGCCTTGTCATACGCCTTGGTGATGGCTTGTCGCCAATTTGGTTTCGATTTCTGGAGCTTCTGCTTCATCTTCTTGCGAATACGTTGCTGTGACTTCTTCTTCCGCAACGCGGAAGGCGTTGGCTTCCGCTTCAGTACGGACCTTCCCATCTCTCAGTGCGATCAATACGACTATTCGCACTTGGTCGACGTTTGTTTGTTTGTTCTTTTCTTTCTGTTTCCTCTCACGTCAGCTGCCTTGCTCTCACGGCGGGCAAGAGCAGCGGCAGTAGTCGGGGAGTCGTGAGGACGCTTATGGTAAAGATAGGGGGGAGTTGGGAGACAAGCACAAGCACAAGCACAAGCAAGACGATTTAAGAGGAGGAGGAAGAGGGAGTGAGAAAAGCTAGGAGTGACCGCTCAGAGAACATGTTCGCGCCACGCCCAGAGACGGGGCGAGCACAGAAAGTGCACCGTGGGGGGCGGGTGAGCCAGCAGTCGGCACTCCGTGGTGCCCGTCAAGACGCCGTCGACCGCGTGTCCTGTGCGCACACACGGCCAGCTTGTTCACGTTCCGCCACACACGCCAGCCGCGGTGGAAGGCTTCGCCGACAGGTGTGTCCAAGGATGATGTGCGTACCAGTCAGGCCAAGTGGACCCGCGAGGGGAGTGACAGGATCCATTTACGTGGTCTGACGCTGTCGCTGCTATTGATACCGTGTGTTTTCTTCTTTTTTTAAATAATAGAACGCGAGAGTTCAGTGTGGTTGTTGTTCTGCATCGGCAACGCGCGCAAAGACGCGATCAGGACATCAAAGCACACGCGATGTACGCCAGTGTGTGTCTGTGAGTGTGAATCAATGACAGCAAACTATGTGTGTCTCCAGCGTACACACACACACACACACAAGAAGAACGTCAACAAAGGGCCAAAACGAGGCGGGAGCCAGGCAGAAAACAAATGGGAAAGGGAGGGACGAAAAAAAGATCAGCTACATATCCACCAAGCGAGAAAGCTTCTGCACACGGTTGAGGAGCACATCGCCGTTCTTGACGATGCGGTGGTAATCAAAGTTTACAGTGTCGCCACGGTAGGTGGTGATGCTGTTGTTGACGCGATCGACCTTGCACGCGAGTTTTTCGTTGGAGATGAGCGTCTGCAGCATCTGATCAAGCACCGAGACGGGGATGCCGAACTTGTCACCCATGGAATCGAGCGTGACGCTGCTGTAGGAGTCCAGAAACTGCGTGAAGACGAGCGCACGCACCGCACGGAAAAAGAAGTTCACGTGTGGGGAGAGATAGACAATGGTGCGCATGTGGTGGCAGACAATATCCATCGCCGGGAAGACATCGCGGTAGCGGCACGTGTAGATGGACGTCACGAGCTCATAGATGTCCGCCACATCCGCGCTGATCACCTCGGGGCTGTCAACAATCTTCTTTTTCAGCTCAGGACGAGGCAGCGAGGGCAGGCTGGCGACGATCGTGACCATGATGAAGTCCTTGAACGAAATGAGTTCACCCGACGCGAAGGTGGTGATCGAGTCGAGCAGCAGCTCCGACCCGCGCTTGAAGTTGCGCACAAACACCTGGTAGAGGCCCTCATACACCTTGAGACGATTGCGACGCTCCCAGTCAGCGTCCTTGATCGTGCGGTGGGCATCATGAATCGCATCGGCGGCGATTTCATTGTCGGAGAACGCCAAGCCCAGACGAATGCGCTGCAGGTACAAGTCAAAGCGAGGGCCGGGGGCGAGCGTCTTGGCGGCGCACTCCTTGTTGTACTTCAGGCAGTTCTCAAGGTCGCCTATGCGTGCGTAGTGCGCGCACAGAGCCTGCAGCGCGTCGCGCACCTCGGTGTCACCAAGGTTGTCTTGAGCATCCTTCATAGTGGCGTGGATACCATCACAAATATTGGCGTTCGCCGCGTCCATGGCGGCGAGGATCGATTCGTCAATGTTCCAGTCCAGACCTTCCTGCACCAGGCGAATGTACGGTGCCATCTTGTGCTCCTCGAGCTCCTTCCACATGGCCTCCTTCGCGGCCGCCTTCTCCTCCACCGTGCTGTGCTGGGAGGCGATAGTGTGGCGCAGGTACAGCAGCGAGAGGAGTGGGTCGAGGGGAACATCCACGACGACGTCGTCAAGATCCGCGACGGCGTCGTTCTCCATGGCCGGACTGCCCACTTCAGGGAGCGGTGACGACATGGTGATAGAAGCAAAGAACAACTGAGGAAGGGGAACGACCGCGAGACACAGGTACCTGCTTGGCCTTCAGGGCACGTCGGAGAGGCAGACCAGTGCACACAGGCAAACGTGTACAAAAGGCAAAGAAAGGTTCCCGGCGAGGGATCTGCACACTCAACACAAGACTGTCTGTTTCTCTGTCTGTGTGTGGGTTTGGTTGCTAGGTGCGACAAGCGAAGGACGTTGACCACAAAAGGACAATAAATAAATAAAAACGATGCTCACTTCTGTCGAGCAGACGCGACACGTTGGCCACACACAACCGTGGAGGAGAACGTAGGAAGGAGGGGGAGAGACAAGGGGGGGGGGCGTGCATTGTGCAAGCGTCAAGGTAAACGTTGAGCCCATTCAAAAGCGCAAAGCGCCACCATGCGCGGTGGGGGCTGCACTGGCATGAGTAGTCTGTGGCAGACACGACACGCGCACAGCTCGCAAAAAAAAAAAGGAGCGCACCTCCGTCTCCTCATCTCAACATTTCTATTGAGGGGGGTGATCACTTCCCCTCAAGTCGTATTTGCTGGTGACTGGTCAACCTATCCCTGGCACCGTCCAAGGAGTGCCGTGACACACAGCTGCAGCCCCAGATAGCGGATTGTTATTGAAGGAGACAGCAAGCAAAGGAAATTGGAGAACGAGAGGGAGTACAAGTACACTTGGTCGCATACGGACCAACGAAGAAAAAAAAAAGGGCCGACAACCGCAGAACACGCGGAGTCGCTAAAAGACAAAACAAAAGGGGAGTAGGGAATGTCACTCTCACGGGAATACGTGCACACCTCCGCAACGTGCTGTTGACCGTGTATTCCCCCGCTCCCACGCCTCACCTGGGGGAGCCTTCGGGATTGACGTCGTGTGCGGCAGCGATGCGTGAGCACGCAACATTTTTTTTCTCTTTCCTCATGAGAAGCTTGGGCGATTCTGTTCGCGGCGCCTCAGGATAGCGTCCGTCTGCGCGTCCAGCGCGGCCCATGGGTCCAACAGCTGGGAGGTCAGCGCCCCGTCACCGCTGCTGTCGCCACTGCTGTGTTGCCGCTGCTGCGTGCCACGGCGTGCGCGGTCCGCTGGCGGTGAGGTGAGGATCGATTCCGTCTCCACGCGACGGAGAGGCCACGGTGAGGACGCTGTCAGCGGCGACCGACCGCCCGCAGGACGCTGCACGGCAAAGTCGGCATCGGTACTGTGTGTGCTGCGTGTTGGCGCGCCGTCAGACGAGTTGCCTTGAGCGGTGTGCATGCGCTCGAGGGCGTCCATCATGTTCTCGCGAGTGGGTGAAAGGGATGGAGCAGTGCGGTGGTCGCGGTGTGGGTGGGAGGAGACGGCCTGGACGGGTGACAATGAGAAGGACTGCAGTTGCGTCGTCAGATCCTCCTCGTCATCGTTCACACTGTACTCCAGGGAATCCCCCGGGTACGCCCGCTCCCAGCCGGCCAACGCCTCGTCAGGCAGACGCGGTGCATCGCGCAGGGTGAGGCTATTCAGCAATCGTCGCAGTGACTTGGGGCTCCCTTGCCCTAGGGCGCTAGATGGAGAGAACTGCTGGTAGTGGTCCGACGTCTTGTCAGGACGGCGCGGTGTGCCGTACACATCTGAGTGGCTGTTCACACCCACCACCCCACGGCGGCCGCTTCGATCGAGGCTGGCCGAGGTCTCACCGTCGGTGGCAGGGCTGCGGGCGTGGTAGGCTTGCAACACGGCATCCAGAAAAGCCGGGTCGTTCACGGCCGCGTGCGATCGCAGCATCTCCACCTCGTTGATGAGTCGCACATCGGAAGAGACGGCGAGCCCGTGGAAGGCGGCATCTGAGAGGACGCTGGAGCGCCGCCGTGCGGTACGGCCGAGGTTCCGTGGGCCGAGGGGGCCGTCGTGCGCGTCGCTGTGCAAGTCTGCTTCGTGGGGCGTGCCGTGCGCGCGGGAGACATCACCAGTGCTGTCGCCACTCGCCCCGCCGCCGCCGCCACCGCCGTGCGCGGTGATGCGTTGTGGCGTGAAGGTGCAGCCCGCTGTTTCCTTTTCAAACTGCTCCTGCCGGGCCTTCTCGAGCCGCCGTTCACGGTTCGCCTGCCACACATCACCGCGGTCCAACACCCGCTGCACGTCCGCCCTGGAGGTTGGCACGTGCAACGGACGCGCCTGCCTTTCGCGCTCGGCGACTTCTCGGTGTGAGGAAGCCGGAGGGCGTTCGTAGATCTTTCGTCCGTTGGTCTTGCGCAGTGCCATCTTCTCGCTTGTCGCGGAAATCTTGGGCTGAAACGTGCAGTCGACCTCTTGCTCGGCGCGGAGGCGGTCAAGGGTGCGCTGCTTGCGGGCCTGCTCGACGTCGGTGCGGTCGACGATGCTTGCGTGGCGGCCTTCACCAGGCCCCACGAGCGTGCCACGGCGCGACTGTTGTTGGCGGAAGTACTTGATGAGTGCGTAAGCCGCGTGCTGACGCTTCAGTCGCTCGAGCACTGCCGCCCGCTCCTCTGGTGGAAGCTCGTCAAAGGGCACACGCCTGCCGTCTGCGGTCTCCACGGTGGGCAGCGCGTTCGGCGAAAAAAATGGTTGCCCCGTCGTCGGCTCGAGCAGAAGGGGTTCGTACTTCTTTCGCAGTCTCTCCGCCTGGTCCGCACGCCGTTCTTGATCTTGCGCCACGCGTGTGAGGTAGGCTTCGACAGTTTTCTTCTTCTCACCGGGTGACGTCTCCAGTAGCAGTGAGCGGGTGTGTTGCCCATCGCCGCCGGCCTCTGCGTCTCCCGTCGTGGCCGTAGTGTTCGCGGACACTTGGGGCGAGCTGTGTGGGCTCAGCTCACTGCTCAGCTCATCCGGGTCCCGTTGCAAGAGTTGTTTCAGCGTCGCGACGGACCTCCTCTCAAGCGTCGATGTCACGGGCACGCCGGTCGCCGCGTCCACGCCTTCATTCGCCTTGCGGGCTGGGTTGACTTCCCAGAGTTCGCGGCGCGTTTCCAGTGGCCCTCCGCTGAGCACATTCACACCCTTGGCGGCTTCCTCCAGCAGGCGGCGGCTGCCACGGCTCATGTGCGGGCTGGTGCGCACAGCCACCTCGCGTTCCTGCTCAGCGTAGTGGGCATGTTTGGCCGCGGTACGACGCCTGGCCTCCTCCTCCCACTCCAGGCACTTCTCCATGAATGACTCTTGACCCTTCGCCGGCAGCTGCGCGGCGCGAGACGACACCTTGGGCGTGAAGGTGCACTGAGCGAGTTCCTCCTCGGCCTTGCGCGCGAGGTGGGCCCGTGCGCGTTCCGCTTCCCGTTCGAGTTTTGTGAGGCCACTGGTGTACAGCACCGCGCAGCGCTGTGCCTCTACCTTCTTAGCCTGGTGGATCTCCGCTCGGCGGCGGGCGATGGCGCGCTGCTGAGAGAGGTCTTCTAGAAGGTGGGTGAGTCGCTCCGCCGCCACGGGTGACGAGGCAAGCGCTGTCGCCGCACGGTCGCTGCCCTCCGCGGTGGTAGGGGAGGAGGATGCGGGTAGGGACTGTGTCTGCGACTTACCGAACAGGCGCTCGTCTTGTGCGGCGTAGTAGAGAACGCTCAGTGCGATGGGCAGGTCGGGTGGCTCTGCGGATGGGGACGACGCCGCCCTGCGACTCCAGGGTCGCGTGTAGCGGTGTTGCTCATACAGTCGCTGAAGCACGGCGCGCTCCTCGGTGGTTGGGGCGGGTGGGGCACAGGGGCACGTGCTCGATGACGCCGTGTCGTCGTCGCTGTCACTGCGTACAACGGCGCCAGGCACGCCCTCGGTAGGATACTCGACGGCTTGCTCCATCGCGATGAATGGGTCGACGCTGTGTGCCTGTGTGCTGGGGAAAACGAGAAGCCAAAGGCGGGGCTACAGCGCGGCGACGGGTGTGGGCTGTTTGTGTGCTCCTGTCGATGAAAGAGTGCCGCCCAGTGTCACTGTATTTTGAGGGAGCGAACGCAAGGAAGAAAAGGGGGCGTCAAGACCGCGTGGCGTGTGGGCACCAAAGCTGAACAACAAGATGCGCGCGCCGGCTACCCACGTTGTCCCTGCTTTACTATTCAACTTTCAACTAGTGCTTCTTGCCTTCGCGTCGAAAAAAAAAAAGAAAACAGAATGTGTTGAAGGAGGCAGAAGGAGAAAAGAGACAGTGGGACGGGATCAGTGATATGCATTCGTCGGGGATCAGGCGGCAAGATTCCCGTGTGGCGCGCTCCTGAGAAGGCGAAAAGACGCACATTTTTTAGAGAGCGTTCAAGTACGTGTGTGTGCGGCAGTGGTGTCAGCGGGTGTGAGAAACATCCGCTCACCACCTCACCACTGATGCGGTGTTTGCTGTGTGCGTGCCTGTTTCTGTTTGTTTGTGTTTCTGTATGTGTGCATTAGTTATCCCCGCCAAGTTCTCGCATAAAGAGGGACCTGCGCTTGCTGGGGGCAGGGTGGGGCACCACCGACGCCGCCGAGTCGGCGCGCTCGTGTTCGACAATGTCACCGACAGCGATCGTCTGTCGGCCTGCAGTGGCGCTATTCCACCGCGCAGATGACGTGTCCGCTGCGAGCAGTGCCGTCGTCGTCGTCGCAGAAGGCAGACGTACGTCAACGGTCTCGGCAAATCGCACGTGCCTTTCCGGCTTCGGCGCAGCCACGGGAGTGACATCTGTGCCCACCGGGCTGACAGCGGCAGGCGGAGCGGTGCTCCCTTCCGTCGCTGCAGGCGGTGGCGGCGGCGGTGGGCCGTCCGACGAGGTGACAATCACCCGCCCAATGTCGGCTGGGGAGGTGAACTGCCGGGGTGAAGCGGCGGTCGCCGATGCCGGCTGCGCGGTCTGCGGTGGTGGTGCGCCAGACAGCGGTGGTGATGGTGATGCCGCTGTCGTGGCTGGCACCGCTGCGGACGACGGTGCCTTGTCCTTCTCACGTCTCGCCGCACGCTGAGTCAGCTCCGCGCGTAGTCGCTGCTCTTTTTTACGCACCACACGCTCCATCATGACCTTCTCCACGTAGTCGTCGTCATCGATGCGGTCAGCCAGTTCCTTCTCAAGTGCCATGAGCTCGTCCTCAGTGAGATCGTCTGATTCGTCAATGACGCTAAGAGCTTGGAGTTCATCCTCGCCGATGCCGGAGAGAGCGGCGAGCGATAGGATGTCCGCCGACAGGGCAGCGCTCGACGAAGAGCCAGCCGACGATGCTGACGGTGGCAGAGGTGCAGTGTTCAGGGTTGCCTGACCCGCGGCCTCTTCAGCGCCGGCGCGTGCCGACGGTGCGGACTGTTGCGTCGGAGGAAGAGATGGAAGTGCAGCCGTGGGCAGCGGAGTTGTGGATGCAGCACTCACCGCGATGGCCGGTGAGGGGCCCGCTGCGTCCGCACTCACGTCGCCCCCCTCGCGGTGGTCCGCGACGGTGACGGTCGGTGCCAACAGTGCGGCCTGGTGGGCCCGCTCCATGCCCCTCTCCTTCGCCTCCAGAATCTGTGCCATCGCGACATCAGAATCAGGCACTTCAGACAGGAACAGGTCCCTGCGCGCTTCGTAGCTCCGCCGCTCTTCATGAAGCACTTGCAGCTCGCGCTTGAGGAAGTCCACGCGCCGGCCAGCAATCTCCGCCGCTTGGCTCGCACTGCGCTCAGCGAACCAGCCATCGCCGAGCAGCACGAGGATGTTGTTGGTTGCGGTGAGCGTGGCCTCAAAGTAGGCTAAGCCGCCCGCAACTGGCGCCATGAGCTGCCGGCGCGGCTTCTTCACTAGATCCAGCAGGTTGTCTTGAAGGGCTTGGTAGTCCGCTCGCTTCTGCTGCACCTCACGGATCTGACGATCATTTTCTGTCAGAAGATAAAAATACAGCTCGGCCCCGACAAGAACCTCCTCGGGGCTGGCGCTCTCATCCGGAGGATAGGAACGTCCATCCATCGTTGCACAAGCGGAGTCTGCCTACGCAGCGGCACGAGGAAAGAAGGAAAAAAGAAAACGGAGGAGCGAGTGTGAGGGAAGAGGAGACAGAAGAGGGTGGAGATGGGTGTTGCGCACAGTGAATGATGCGCTCAAGGGCTGCAGTGAGTCTGTCATCGACGCCAAGGCGCAACGAGGCAGAACGAGGAGACAAGGATGGTGCCAGCCTGTGGTCGCGAGACGCACGAGCTGACACTAGTCCGTCGGGCAGTCATCGGTATGTGCGTTCGCGTCCCGGAGCAACTACGGTGCTGAACACAAACTTTTTCCCCCAAAGGTTTCGCTGGAGTTCCTTCTCTTTCTTTTTTTTTGTTTTCCTTTTTTAAAAGTTGAATAACGCAAAGCGGTGCGAGGGGTGCGACCGAGTAGTTAGATACATGCCCCAACGAAAGGAGGGAGGCGGGGGAGGGGGCAGAGAACAGAAAGCCAGAGAACAGGAGAAAGGAGAAAGGAGAAAAGTGCGTCACAGATTCGCTTGGCACTTCCTCAGGTCCAGTCATGACTGTTTTTCCTTCCTTCTTTCTTTCTTCTCCTTGGCACTGACCCGCTTTCCACTAGGCAGAGACAGCCGGTGCGTTGCTGGGTTTCGCCGCATGGCTCTCGGGGCCGTCCTTGGCGCGGGATGCGCTTGTGGCCGCGAGCAGCGTCTCCATGCGCACCTTCTCTGCCAGCTGGTTGCAGTCATCGAGAAGATCATTGTCATAGGGAGTGATGCGGGCTGCCTTCTCAAGCCACGCATGGGCGTCGCGATACTTCTTGAGTCCGCACAAGGCAGCCGCGCCACGCACGTACGCCTTCAGTAGCACATACACGTGACCACTGTTCTCAAGAACCTTTTTTGCTGCCTCACGGCGCTGACGCACATGCTCGTCAACGCCGGCCGCACTGCCACTGGCGTCCCCGTCCGCAGCCGCCGACCCCTCTGGTACTGTGGGCTCGTCCTCGTCATCGCTGTCCACGGTGTCCAGGTAGTCTGGCTGGTTCAGCGCCTCAGCCACCTCTTGGCAAAAATCAAGCACACGCTGGCACTCTTCCAAGGCGGCGGTAAACTGCTTTTGGTGGAGAAGAACGGCGATGAGGTTGCTGCGGGCCTGTGTGTGGTACGGGTTCGCCTCAAGTACGTGACGGTAGAGCGCTTCCGCCGCGCCGTAGTCGCCCTTGTAGTAGTGCCCGGCCGCGCGTTGCATGTCTTGCGAAAGTGGGTCGACCGCTTCTTCGAGAATGCCCTTCTCCTTCATCAACTGCTCCACGCGTTGCAGATCCAGAAGCACGTCGGCGTCGTCGTCGGGGTTAGCGTAGGCCGCAGCCATGCGAAGGTCCTGCACGCCGGATTTGAGGTCATCGGCCCAGCAATGCGCCGCGCCGCGCCGGGCGTGCAGCCGTGTCATGAGGTAGCGGTAGCGGTCCTGTGTGCACTCGCTGGCGGGGGTGTTGGACAAGAGCGTGAGGGCCAACGTGCAGTCTTCGATGGCCCGCTTGTACTCGCACAGGTGCAGGGCACAAGCGGCGCGGTTCATGACGCAAGTGAGGAAGACGCCGTCGCGCTTGATGGACTCCGAGTAGGCGTTGGCAGCCCCTCGCCAGTCGCGCGATTTAAACAGTGTGTCACCGCGATCCTTCCAGAACATGGGGCTATCCTCGACTGAGACGGGCTTGTAGCGGCTGCGGCGGTAGTAGTCCTCATCGCCGCGCGAGCGTGTTGGCATCGTGTGCGTTTGAGGCGTAAAATCGATGGTAATGTTCACTGTGTCCGTCTGGCGCACCGTTGGCACCGCATTGCCGGACGGTGAGCCCGACGAAGACGAAGTTGCCCCGCCGGTGGTGGCCGTCATGGCCACAATGTCAGCGGGCGAAACAGGGACCGCACGTGGTGCGGCTGCCTCCGCCGCCGCTGCGGTCTGAGCCTGGCGTGTGGCGTCTTCCCAATTGTACAGATCTCTTTCCGCCTCGTCCTTCTCCTCCTGTACCCTTCGCTCAATCGTCTGGCGTTGCGATTTCTCCACATTCCACTGCTCTTCCTGCATGCGTCGCTTCTCTGCGTCCCGCTGCCGCTGGCGCGCCTCGAGCTTCGCGTTGTACCGCGCTTCCGCTCTCTGCATGGCGGCCGTGCGTCGCTCCAGCAGCTCGTGTTTGCCCAGCGTGGTGCCCTTGAGGCACAAGGCGTCCCACAGCTGCTCCGGATTCGCCTTGGACAGCTTCAGATGCAGCCGAAGGGCGTGCGCGCCGTCGGTCGCAGCAGCTGTGGCAGCCACAAGACCGTCATCGACTTGGCTAATAGGAACCTCCTCAAAGTAGTGGGTTGACTTTTCTGGGTCAATCTCGTGGAGAAGGTCAAGCGAGAGCAAGTACGTCGGTGCCGCGTTGACTTTCACAAACAGATCAGACACAAAAACATCGACGGCATCCTTCTTGAAGCCCTTGAGAGTCACGTGAATGTGCACATCTTCAGCGCTCTGATCCCAGTTAAACTGAGGTGTGATGGGCATTATGCACAATAGCGACGACTGCGCAGGGCCGCGTACGTTGTTGTCAGACTTGGGACGAGGAGAGATGGTCAAAGGGCGGAGGAGCGGTCGGGTTCGCGGAGAGGAGGGGGAAGAAAAGTTCGCCGCCGGTGGCAGCGTCGACAAAGACCCGAAAAAAAAAAAAGCAGAAGCGCAACAAGGTTGGGGATGAGGAAGGCAAGGTTTCACCATGCACAGGTTCGCACCTGGCCTCACCACGGTGTACAGCAGAGCTCGCTTGTCGATCCTCTTGTTCTTCACCCGCGCCAGCGAGCGAAGTCAGTCACGCCCCGCCTCAGACTGGACTGAGGACTGGTTTCTTTAAGTGACTCCGAGCTGTGTGTGTGTAATGGTATCAGCATTGTGAAGCACTGTGGTCGATCAAGTTGAGCCACGTCACATCATAAAAGGAAAATAGCTCGGAGAGGAAGCGAGGGTGAGCGCCAAGAGGAAAAAAAGAAAAGACTGAGCGGAAAGCGCTGTGGTTTTTGTGGACAACAGAGAACTGAAGGGGGCACTGGTGAAAAAAAAAAAGAATGGCGGTGCATCTCCAGAGCACCCCCATGCGAGGTGCGGGGGCACACACTAGCAGGACTGTGCCTCTGGTAGCGTCCCGACACCCACGTGAGCCCTCATAGAAATGGGCAGACAAGGAGCCGCTACTGGGGGTGGGGCTAAGCGTGCGCTGTCGGCTGGTGGCGATAGCTCCCCAACGCCATCTTGATCCTGGTGAAGAGGTTACCAGTCGCAGTGCCGGTGCCCTTGAGCACGTTCTTCCATCTGCCGGTGGACTTGATGCAGTAATAGCTCACGCGGTCAGTCATTGTCAGGCTGCGGTCGCCGGCAACGTACACGTAGAACGGTGGGAAGCCGTCAGCAGCCAGCCCACTGGTCTCGCCGCTGTGTGAGAGAGAGGGTAGTGCCCCACTCGCACCGCTGCCAGAGAGAATAAGGTGTTTGAGCGGCACACCGTTGGCGCTGCCCGCCCGCAGCGGCGTTTGCACGGGCGGCGTACTGCTGGCGTCATCCGTGTGCGTAGAGGCATCCGTGAGGAGGAGAGGCTGCGAGTGTTGCAGTACAGAGAGAGCGTAGCTCGCACAGTGACGATAGCACACCCCGCACACTGGTTCCCAGCCGAGGCTGACGTAACGGGTGCCGCCCTGTTCATCCGTGCAGCGGACATCAGGTCCAATGCCGTAATCACTCACGCAGTCGGGGCAATAGAACTGGCCGCATCGTCGGCATGTCGTGCGCACTACAGTCTTCGTAAATACGGTTCGACAACCGCTGCAGCAGAGCGCAAAGCGAGGTGAAGTGATCACCTGCGTGGGGTCGGAGGCGGCTCCGGCGAGTGCCTCACGCCAGCTGTGCAGTTGCACGTCTTGCACGGTGTCCAGAAGACTCTCGGCCTCGAGCAGCATGACCTGCAGGCGCTCCATGGCATCGCCATCACGCGTCGCGAAAGCAGTGATCTCCGCATGCATGGCACTCGCCGCGGCTGATGCGGTGTCTTTCACCCCCTGCGAGTAGCTGGCCTCCGCGACCAGGAGATCCCGCACGCGCTCGCGCAGACGGGCCTCGAGGTCCTGCACCGCATCCGCCTGAACCGCCGCGGAGGCAGCAGTGCTGTGCGCGGTCTGCAAGAACGACGGCACCTTCGCTGTCTCCGCGACGCCGTCCTGCGCGCCGACGGTCCCCAGCCCCGATGACGACGGTAAAGGCCAGCTCTGCCCATAGCGCACAGCCGGGCTCAAGGCGTCCAGCATCACATTCGCGTTCGCATCCCGCAGTCTCGCGTCGGCAAAGGTGGAGAACTCTGTCGGCTCGAACGCCATCGCCGCATCGGCCTGCGGGGTGACAACAACCGCTGGTGGCGTCGCTGCCTCACCAGACAGCCCTCCACGCACCAGCGCCTCTTCACTCTCCTCCGACGACGCCGACGAGTGTGAACGTCCGTGCCGGTTAGTGAGGCCACCTCTACGGGGAATGACAGGCGGGGGCGGTACTGCCCAGTCATCGGCAAACAGCGGCGTGGCAGACGGCTGCGTCATTGCGCCATCGTCCGCGTCACTCATTCGGGTCAGCACGAAGTGGCGGTCCGGTGGCGTCTGCGCGGTCGAGCCATCGACACCGCGAAGCAGATCAAAGCCCCTGTCCATCTCGGCCTGATCGCGGTGATGTGGTTCAGCGAAGGAGTCAACAGCGGGTAGACGAGTCGCCTCGGCTGTGCCGTTTCCACCAGCCGGTGCACTGTCATCGACGCTCTCCCCTGAATCCCGCAGCTCATAGGGAACGGTGAGTGTGCTTGGCGCCGAGGCCTGACTCAACGCAGGTTCACGCGGTCCGGAAGCCGCAGTCGCGGGAGGCGGACCAGGAATCAGCAGTTCTCGCTCAAGTGCAGTGAGTCCCCGCAGTCGATCGTCTATAGCCCCGGCAGCTGGTGTGGGTGGTGGGCGTAGAGCGCTGTAGTATAGTGGCAGCGGTGGAAAATCTGCGGGTTGTCTCGGCGTATGCCCACACTGAGGCTGAATCCCGCCGCGAAGTTTGGCATACCCAGGGACACTCTTGAGTGCGGCTTCACTATGCTGGGTGATGACCTCCATTATCTTGGAGATGGCCGTGGTCTCTGAGGTCTGCGCAGCTCCGTCATCGGCCCCTTCTCCAGCCGTGGCGACGGGATGGATGGCATCGTTCAATGAAGCCAGCACCTTGTCGGTGGACTCTGCAACAGTGCCTGCGAGACTCATCCAGGTGTGCGCGCGTGCCTGGAGCTGGTGGAAGGAAGCGAGGACATCTTCAGATGACTGCGGTACCTGCAAGCGGCGGTCGTGCGTCACGTCCACACCGAGCGACGCGCGGTACGATGCCAGCGGGTGTTCCCGCGCAAGAACGAGTTCCAAGGACACGTGAGTGCGTGGCATGGGCCTGAGAGAAAAATTCGAGGGCAGATGCCCGATGGCAAGAGGGCGGTAGGTGTGGGTGGTGGTGGGGCGACGCAAGCGGGTTGTCCTTCGGTGACGACGCCCAGCTGTTGCCGCGCGAGGGCACGAGGTGGGCTCAGGTTCGTGGGTGTCCGCACCGCCAAGGAGGATGGAGCAGGCTGGGAAAGAAGGGCCAGAGCAGCCAGACGGGCAACAGGCTGTGGTACATCATTAGCGCATTGTTTCATCGTGGCAGCGTGCATGAAAGCATGCGCATCCGCTGACTACAGCCGTTAGGTTCAGTTCAGGCTCCGTTGCGCGCAAAAAGTGGGGCACTGAACAAACAACAGTAAAAGAAATCGAGAGACTGAAGGAAGGCGGGTGAAGAACGCCTGACACAGCAGCCGTTGTTGTGCACATACCATGGAGGCATTCAACCAACACAGTGCCACACCGCTGGTGCCTAGGCTTGTGGAGAATGAAGGAGGCCGTCTGCCACGGCCAGGGAACAGCAGAAGGTCATCAAGTGGATGAAAGCGCGGTGCCATTCAGATGCGTGATGGCGAGTCATTGAAAAAATATGCGAGGAGCCTGTAGACGAAGTGTGTTTTGTGGGTCTGCGTGGGTGAAGAGAGCTGTGGCCTCATACGGCAGCAAGAGGAGGCCCAGAGAGGAGGCTCGTTGCCGCCAAGACGGCGTGCACCACGCAGTACATCACCGGAAACGCTAGCAGCAGACCGTCGAAGCGATCCAACACACCGCCATGCCCGGGGACAAAGAAACCCGCATCCTTGACGTGCGCGACGCGCTTGAGAAGCGACTCTAGGAGATCGCCGAGGACGCCAAGAACACCGAACAGCGTGCCGACAGTAAGATAAAACGGCGTGGACTGAAACAGCGGATGCACCAGTGCAGCGGACGGTGCGGGGAAGAAGACCGTGTAGCACAGCTGCATGCATAGGGTGAAGCCCACAGCGTTTGCCAAGACACCCGCCAAAGCCCCCTCTACCGACTTGTTGGGGCTAATGGATGGGCTGAGCGCGTGCGGTCCGGCGAGCACCAAGGAGGCAGCCCACCCCCGGCGTGGCGTACCACCACCACCACTGGCCTCGTCCGAAGCCACCGGTGAAGCCACTGCTGGTGCACCTTCGCGTGCGGCGTCCGCCTCCCGCATCGCGCTGCGCATCGCCGCAAGGGTGCGACCAGTGACGAGCGCGAAGATGTCGTTGGCGAAGTTGGCCAGCAGGGTGGAGAGAATCCACGGCTTGCCCACAAAAGGTGCGTCGTAGAGCAGTGTCACGCTGGCAAAGGCCGAAATCCACAGCAGACCGAACATGTCCAGGCACACGTTCAGCGCGCGGTCGGCGAGCGGACGCTGCGCCGTGACGTGTCGCTCCCGGAGAGAAAAGCGCTCCGCTGGGCTGAGTGTGCGGTCAGCCAGCCGCACCTCGAGTGAAGCGTCCGCTGAGGCCTCGTTCGGATGACTGGACGGGCCTGCGCACCGGCCGTGTGCCACCAGCGTCGACGTCGTCATGACCACGAAATAAGCCCACAGCACGGTGACGACACCGTTGGCGCCACCGTAGTACGCAGCCCACGCGAGCAAACCCCAGAACAAGTATTTCAGCAGTACGCACAGGGTCAGCGGCTGCACCGGTGCGGCGAACTCCTCCTCCCACGCACACGACGAGGGCGAAGTCGCGTCACTCGCCAAACGACGAAGAAGGGACACCTTGAGGTGCCTCTTCAGTCCGCCCCACTCAAGGCCACCGACGACACATCCGATGGTCACCAGGCACGTCGCACCAAAGTTGGAATGGAGGCCCACCGCGACAACCAGTGGTCCTAGGGTGATGATGGTCAGCGTGCGAACGACCATGTTCGCGGCCGTGCGTTTAGCCTTTGTAGCCTCAACGGGGTTTTGCGCGGTGGTGGAGCGACAAACCGACTCGACGCTCGTCTCGGAAGAGTTCATCGTGGCGACCAAATCCAGTTTCTTTCTGTTGTTGTGGGAGCGTCCAGGCTGTCCCTCAAGCTTGTGTGTATGAGTGTGTGAGTGTGTAGGTGTGTAATTGGCCGGACGCCGATATATTCACTGGCGACAGCCGTGGGGCAAGGAGGCCACTGTTTCACGACGTCAAGCACGGAGGCTAAGACGAACAAAGGGGGCAGGAGAGACGGAGGGTGCGCAAGGTGAGTGCATTGGGAGACTGTGTGGGAGTGCGCGACAGGTGAATCAGACACCACGAAGAGGTGACACCAAGGATGTATTCTCTTTTCATTTTTTGTTGGTTCAATTCAGTGCCTTTCTTCTTTCTCGCAAACTGCCCAAGGCTGGTATTCTGCAATGAGCACATGAGAGCGCACGACCGCGTGCAGATAACTCGTGCTCCGTTCCTGCGACTCGTGGGGTGTGTTGCCCCGTCGTTGGTTTCTGTCTCTGTGAAGGAGGTGACCCCTACGACCCTACTGCGTCTGTCTGGCTTGCCGTTTGTTTGATTGTTTTTGTTTTTTGCTCAACGGGGCAGATACAATTCATTTCCTGCTCCTGAAAAGGTGGTGAGCGCAGGAAGTATCGAAAGAAAAAAGCACAATGCGAGAAAGGCGGTTTGACTCGCAGAGGAACACGAGCTCTAATCAGTGAAGACGGACAACAGTGCGGTGAGCGAGTGTCATCAGACGCACAGGCGTGAAAGAGTGACGACGAAGTTCGACAACCAGAAAAGAATAAAAACAACAAGAACAAGAACAAGCTCTCGCGCACTCTATCAGCGGCATGTGAGTCCTTCATTCCCTCCCTTGGGCTCACGGTGTCGCCTGGACGGAAGACGCCGAAGAGGTGGGTTGGTCACTGTGGCTAGTGGCATTCATCCACGACAACCACACGCCACGACTGATGCTCTGCGCGAGGCCGACCAGGGCACCCCACTGATGCGGAGGGAACAGGTAGTAGAAGAGGAACGCCAGTAGAAGTGCCCAGAGCAGAACAGCAGACGTAAAGCTTCCACCGTGGAGCACACGCCGCGCGCGGCCGCCGCAGCGGTACCACTTGCCAAACATGCTCAAGTGAATGCACAGTTTGACAAAGCCCCAGCTCGTCTCGTGGGTTTGAGTGACGTCGTCCTCGTCGCCACTGTCCGCGTGCTTCGCCGAGTCCGTTGCACCGGCGGCCCCCGACTTCGTACCGGTGATGGTGGGTGTGGCAGCCATCGCGGGCGGCTGCACGGCCAGCCGTGGCGGCTGTCGTGGGCGCATGGTGCGTGGGGGCGGGCTGGCCCACCCACCCACACCGCACGCCTCAAGCACAAAGCAGACGAAGGAGAAAGAGTTGAGTTCTTCCAGGAGCCGCTCCGACTGTGTGCTGCCGCCGTGCGGACTTCCGCGGAAGATTTTGATGGTCGCCTGGAGGTTGCGGTTGAACATGCGCGCTGTGCTGGCGTCGAGGAACTCGTATGGTTTATCCTCGTCCTCCGTGACGCCACCACTGCTGCCGCCACTGCTCATGGCCGCACGGCGGGCGCGCGAGCCGGACGCACTGTAGTCGCTGTCACTCGTCATGCCGCTGTTGTAAACGGCGTTGTTGAGCTCTTGTCGCAGCAGGTTCCACAGCGTCGCGGCGGGACCAGAGTGATGACGACCGCTCGGCGCGCCGACAGTGTCACCGCCCGCACCGACGGCGTCACTGTTGCCGGCGCCACCACCCTGCCCCCGTCGGCGTGAGCGCGCCTCCATAAGGAGCGGTTTCAGATCCCAGATGCGCACACAGCGTGCGTGGGCATGGCCCTTGGACGATGCCGGTTTCGCCTTGCGTCGAGGACTCTGCTGAGGAGGGGCCCCAGTAAACGGTGTGCGCGGCGCCATCAGCGGGGAGGTAACGTATCCATCCGACGAAGGCTGCAAGTGCGCGGCGCACGGGCTCGCCACACGCCGCGGGGCTGGTTGCGCCGGCTTGGGGTCCTCAAGCAGGTCGACGAAGTTCTCGTCCTCGGCCAGCACGGTATCGAGTACTGTCAGCAGACGCTCCTCGCGCACGTAGTAGGAAGTTTCAAAGGTGTACAGACGAGAGCCCTCGGCGTTGGTGATGGCCACGTTGCCAGTCATCGGAAACAACCACGACACTACCGGTGAGGGAAAGAAGAGCACGCAGCAGCCAAACGCTTGCATTTTGCTGCGCAGAAGCTCGCGACGTTGAGCCTCTTCGAGCTCATTGACCTCCTCCACACGTGAGTCGCGCACCACCTTTGCCGCTGTGGCGCTGCGCAGGGTTGATGCAGAAGACAAGTCCACGCCGGCGTCGCAAGCGCGGTCGCTATCCTCCGCGTTGCGAGGCGTGGGAATGCTCGGTGAGGGGGGCGTCGTTGAAGGTGCAGGTGCGGGCGACGGCCGTCGCTGCGCCGCCTGATAGTCTGAGGCGATCAGTGTCTCCGCCCGTGCGGGCGGAGGCGGTGAGTTCGCCACAGCGCCAGTCCTTCGCGCCTCTGCCTCGTCTGAGGTAAGGTGTGAGTCGGCGCCGCCATTGCTGCTTCCGACGCGGCCGCACACACCGCCATCCTCATCATCGTCCTCGTCATCCTTGTCGCTGGCGGTGGTGTGGTGGTGGCCGGCACGGGCACGCTCCCTCATGAACTCAGCTCGGCTGTGGCGAGAGGGGAGCGCAGGTGCGGGAGTGCTTCGCTGAGACGCGGAAGGGGTTGCAAGGAGTTTGGCGGAAGCAGGAGCTTCATCGGCCTCATCGTCGGCGTCCAACGACGAAAATGAGTCCCGTCGCGTTGGCAAGGCCACGTGCGCGGGCTGAAAGCTACTCAGGCCCGGTGGGTCACCGGAGGTGGGCGCGCTCATGGCAAGCGAGGGTGCCCACAGCAGGTCGTTGAACAGATCGCAAAAGGAGAGCGGTCTCGTGTGTGTGTGCGTGCGTGTCTATCGGTCTGGCCAGCGGAGTCAGCTCCTGTCACCGGTAGTAATGATACAGACTAAAAAAAAAAGAAGTCAATGCGTGAGCAGGCCGCGCTGCCCACGTGATACAAGAAGAGCAAAAGAAAACTTTCTGCTCCGTGTGTGTGTGTGTGCCGAAGTCGCTCGTGACGGTTTGCCTTCTATTCCCCTGTTTCGTCACAGCGGTGGCGACAGTTGCCCAACGTTCGGGTGTGGCAGACTTTTTACTCGTGCTAAGGTGAAGATCAGCTTTCTCAAGCTCATAGGGCGGCGCGACAAGGGGTGTATGACAGAGAGAGTGACAGCAGGGAAGAGGGTAAGAAGCGAGCGGTGTGTGGGGAAATGTCTGTCACGGAGAGGAGAGGAGAAGAGGGGGACAGAGGCGGTGCGCTCAGCACGTTGTTGCTGAAGCAGTGGTAGACACGCAGCCATTGACCCAGTGGACCTTCTCCCTCTCTCTCTTTCTCTCTCGCTTGAACGGCGCACACCGACGGGGGCTTGTGTTGTATGCTTGATACCATTCCGCTCATCATGTCGCTATCTTCGGTGATTGTGCGTCGTCAGCGGGTGTCGTCAGTGGGTGTCGTCGTCTGCGAGTGTGGCCCCTCGTTTCGACTGAAATGTGGCCATGGCGGCCGATTCGTCTCACGGGCAACGGGAAAGAGCAAAAGAGCAAAAGCACACGCTTGGTCGACGACAAGGGGCCCGTGAAACTGTGGGGCAAAGAGAGATACGTGGCTGCGCGAAGTGAGACGGCCCCGAAAGTCTGTGCCGCTTCAATCATCGTTTTCGTCGCAGCAGTAGGGGCACATGGGAGCCGCTGAGCTGCCAATGACCTCTGACGCCGAGCGTTGCACAACCGCGGTGCAGTGAGGGCACAGCCAGCCCATGTACGCTGTTGATGCCGCAGCCGTCGCTGCCACCCTTTCTGCTGCAGAGGCGCGTGTTCGTTTCCGAGAGGCACTCTTCGTCGGCGCCGGCTCCTCTCGGGTGAGGGGCAGCATGACCGGCCGCAAGACATAGTGGTCCACCAGCCGCTCTCGTCGGCACTGCTTGCTGAGGCTCAACGGGTCGGACGCTGCGTCCACATCGTGTACGACCGCATTCGTTGGTATGATCGTTGTTGATGCGTGTGGTGTGTGATGGCTGGTCTGAAGTGCTTCGTCTGAGTGCGTATCCAGCAGCACCCCCACGTGAGCGAAGGAGAATCGCGGTGCGGTGAAGCCGCCTAGGCTTGTCGCGAGTGCGTGGAGCCGCGCGCCGCCCTCATTGTCCTCCGGCGGTGGCACCGTTTGTGTGCCGTCCCCCGTCTGCTTCGGCGCTGATGCCGCCACCGCCTGGCCAAAGGCGAACAGTGGCGTGCCGGTCTTCGAGAGCTGCACGGCCGCCACGGCAAAGGCGCACTCGTCTGCGAATGTTAAGGCAGCACGTGCGGTAGCGGGCTCGACGGTTGGCTGAGGGCTGGCGTCGCCGTCGCTGAACACAAGCACCACCGTGCGCGGCACGACGCCTGTGGTGGTGGTGGCGCCGCTGGTTCCGGTGGGGGTATTCAGCCCGTGCTGGTTCATGTAGCAGAGCGCACTCAGCAAGGCGCCAGCCAGGCAGCCCCACGGCTCGCTCCTGTGGCGGTCTGTCAGCGCTGCGGCGTCGGGTGGCTGTGCGAGAGCCTGGAGACACTCCTGCATGTACAGAGGCGAGCGCGCACGGAACGCTTGTGTCACCGACCACGCCTCGTCGTCACTGTCCTCTTCGGTTCCGTGACGGGACTCGCCCCCCTTGTCGTCCTCCTTCTCACCCTTGGCGCGCAGGGGGCGTGGTGCAGACCACGAAGCCGACCCTGGCGCACGCAGAGCCACTGAGCTTTGTGAGATGACATGGTTGCTGTCGGGGAGCACCGACTCGTAAAGGTACTGGAAGCCGACAAGCGGGTCGGCGCGCAGAATGGTCATGGAGGGTACCCAGTCAGGGGCGGCACCGCTCACGCTCTGTGCGACTGCCGTGGTCGCGTGGATGGCATCCGCCAGCACTGTGGGGCTGTACAAACCTGTCGTCGAATGGACAACCACGACAAACGATAGCATGGCAGACTCACAAGAAGAGAAAATGGAGGGGAGAAAAAAAAGAGTATCGGGCAGGTGTTGGGGGTAGTGAGAGCAATCGGCATCGGCGCCAGTGTGTGTGTGTGTGTGTGTGTATGTGTGTGCCGGCGCTTCAGTGGAAGCTTAGTTGGGCAGGTAGGGAGATCCTGGTGTCCGTCATCCCTCACTGATGGAGAGGGCTGTGATCACCCATTCATCTCACAGCCCCATGCACTAAGCCATGCTTCGGGCGCGTAGTGTAGACTGATGGCGCTAAGGCAGCGCAGAACTGTTCCCTCGTCCGGGGCACTCCGTGCGCAAGAAGTTGCCAAGGTGTGTGCTGGTTAGCGATAAGGGAGGAAACAGACGGAGATTTACAAGAACATAAAAGGGAAAAAAGGAGAAAACACACTAAGCAAGAATGACGCGCGTCCGACTGCCCCCGTTGCTTCTTTTGTTACCAGCTCGCGGGGTGTCGAGGGTATCCTGCGCGCCACGACAGCGACAAGGGTTATTGCGGGGAGGGGCGGGTAGTTCGTGTGGTGTTCTCGCTCTCGTTCCCTTTGTCCTACTGCATCGTTTCTTGTCATCCTTCAGCTGGTGCGCTACCGGAGATCGTTCTGCCGGGCGCGCAGTGCCTGCTTACCCTTGAGAAGCATCTTTTCGCGGGTTTCGTCCAGCGGCACAATGTTGTCGTACTCGCGAATAGCCTCCTCATACGCCTCAGCGTCCTCGTTGTGGATGGCATCAATGATGGCTGTGATGAGCATGTGCTCGCGCGTGTGCACGTTGAACTGGGTGTCCAGCTCCTGGTATTCATCGAAGCGCTCCTCCAGAACGCCGACGTCCTCCATCAACGATGCGCTAGACATATTGGCAATCTGCGCGAGGAGGGCGTTGAAGAGGAGCTTACGCGCGTTGCCGCGAGAAAGGTGGTCGTCGAGGGCCTCCCGTCCGAGCTGGTCATACATGGCCAGTGCGCCGGCATAGTCGCCGGACCGCGCCTTGGAATCCGCCATCTTCACTACAATCTCGTTGGCCGTCACCTTTGATCCTTGTGTACGATAGTACTTGACTGCCTTGGCCAACCACTGCATCGACTCGTCGCCGACAGTGATTTCACCGACAGCTGTGCACGCCTTGGCGGCGTTGTTAAATTTTTGCGCCGCGTCGTACACATCGACCGCCTGCGAGAAGGCTTCCTTGGCGCCTTTGGGATCGCCCGCCTTGATGAGTGCGCGACCAGCCTCCTCCAGCTCCGTGGCGTAGTCCATTTCATTCTTGTTTTTCTTTGACGCCTCCGACGCACGCTTGTACGCGCCGGCGACCTTGGTGAAGTTGCCTGCCGCCTTGTACTGTGTCGCGGCTTGGAGGTACTTCTCGTGGGCCTTGTCGTACTTGTCGTCGCTGGAGGAAAAGAGGGAAAACTTCTTCAGGCTCTTGTCGCCTTCCGCCATCAGCTGATCACCCTTCTCTTCCATCGAGCCGGAGTAATAGGGTTATATGCGGATAGTATGAAGAAGAAGAAAAGGAATGCGGAACTTGCCACGTGCACAGTGAGGCGAGTAGAAAAATTCAAGCGAGGGCGGGGAAGAGTGCTTTGTGAGAGAGGCGCTGCGAAGCGTGAGACTGTGTTTTACGTGTCAGTGGCGTGACAGAATCGGCAATCGTCACATAATAAAAAAAAAGAAGGGGAGATGTTGAAGGAGAAGGTGTAGGGAGAGGAGAGAGGGGGGCTGACATGATTAAAAGGGTACCGCGCGCAAGCAGGCATCGCGTAGGCGTGGACGTTAAAGTCGTCCACCAACCACAAAAAAAAAAGGAAAGAAAAGCTGAGAGAGACAGCGCAGCAGACGCCCACCGCCCGTCACATGGCATAGCACGACGGAGTGGGTGGGTGGGTGTCGTGCATCGATCGCACGCACCTACCAGTTGCCCCGTGTCTCTGCCTCTGCTGGCGTCCTCACACGTGGTGAGACTCTGGCACGGCGGGAAACCGCTCAGCGACTCTCTCCGCTTTACCGAAAGTGTCGCCGGGCTGGCATTGGGGGCCTCTGTGTAAAAGGAGGAAAGGGAAGAACCTCATTGGGTGGCACTTTGCATTGTTGGTTTGGAACGTGTATGTACTGTAAAGTTGATATACATCGCGATGGTGCATGCCGCGCGTGCGCGTGTCCCTCCGGTCACTGGAGGCCAATTCCGAAGAGAGAGAGACATAACAGAAGAAGGCGAAAAAAGGGCGGAAGCGATGGGCTGGCGCAGCCAAAAGTGCAGCGAAGAGAAGAGATTGGCGCAACAGAGCAATCAGTGCGAGCCGTTTCCTTCCCCCAAAGACACCAACGCACAAGAGTGCGGGAGAAGGGGCGGACAAAGAAAAGAAAAAGAGCCTGGCAACAACACCCCAGCATGCGCGCATTCAACATGACGATAACGGCAACAGGAGAAAAGTGTGGGAGACGAGCAGAAAAAAAAACAACCAGAGCTGCGATTGGTCGTGATGTTGTTTAAAGCTCTGGTGGCTACCGTTGAGCTCCGCATGACTGGGGTTGACACTGTTTTCCTTTTTAGTTTCCGCTTTCATCTGTTGGCGTCCGTTGTTCCCCGACTACGTTGCGCGTGTGCTAATGTTCGCCGACGACAACGACGAGAGGCTCTCGAAGAAATGGGGGGGGGGCAGAAGAAAGCCGGCCATCCGGTCCTGCGTTCACACCATCCTCTTTCGTCGGTCTTGGCCTCCAAAGTTCTGCTTCACTCTGCACAGCTTTCCTCTTTCCTTCTCGCCCCCCACGCACAGGCATACCGTGGTGCGCAGCAGCTCTCTACCACGTTGATGGTGGTCTCGTACATCTAATGAAGTGAACCCCAGAGAGGGGGGACGGGAGGCCATGGGGGCACCGTCGCTTGCATTGTCTTCGCAGAAAGGAGTTCACCTGCCCATAGCATGTCTCTCGTACATACTCCCATATATATATATATATATATATATTTCTGTGCATGTGGGTGTGAAGAGGTGTGTGCGTTCTGTGTGTGGGGGTGCCCCACTCTTTTCATCTCGGTGTATTCATCAGTTGAGATGAGAGAAGGTGAGCGGCGAGCCGCACGCGTGCTTGTCCCTCTGTCATTCGCCCTTTCGAAGGCAGCCACTGCGTGTGCCCCTGTGATCACACTGCCTTTGGTGGGCCTGCCTTCCGTGGTGTGGGGGACTGAGCCTCCTTCTTGCGCTGGGCACGCTCTTCACGGTCGCGCTTAGCGAGCAGGCGCAACTCCATCTGTCGGCGCAGTTCCTCGTGTGAGACGACAGCGTCGTCGGAGTCGCCAGCGAAGCCGAGGCCAGTGATGCCGGCGTTGTCATTGGCTCCCAGACTCGCGCTTGGCAGGTCTGCCATCCTAACCAGACGCTGCGCACTGACAGCCTGAGCGGCGGAGGCCGGGGCCATGGGTAGCAGAGGTGCGACCTCGTACTGGACAGACTGTTGAGCTGCGGTCAGCTGGGGCGGGTGTGCTACCCTCGCCGCCAGACTACCTCCCTCTCGTGTCTCGTCCGCACCCGGCAGGTCTTCACCGTCGGCATCCCCCCTCTCCTCGTCCTCGTTGGCCGCAGCGGTCTCGGCCTGAGCAGCGATGATCTGCAGCTCTTCCCGTCGCTGCCGGCGCTGCAGAGCACACAGAATGTGAATGGCGCGCTCCTCAATGGTGCCCAGGAAGCTCGTGAGATTCTGCTCGGTGCACCGTGCGTCGCGCGGGTTGCGGTTGTTGGCCATGCGAGGGCAGCCGGTGTGTGTGTACACATCCTCCGTCGCGGAAGTGACTTGGTTCATGGCGTGCTGAAGGACGTCCACCACATCCTTGATGTTGTCCAGCTTGCGCTCCGTCGTTGCCAGTTGGCCTTCCAGCTCACGAATAAGGCGGCGTTGCTGGGACTCGCTGGCGTTCTCTTCGTCGAGCAGCGTGTGTAGATCACGGATATCATCTGACAGCGATTCCTTCACCGACGTCCGCTCGTTGATGTACTTGTACAACGAAAAGTTGTTCTCGCCGAGGCGCACGAACTCAGTGCGCAGAGCCTCCAGATCGTCGCTCCCAAGTGCCTCGCGGATCTGCGCAACGGCGTCATTGATGGTGTTCAGCTCGCGGTCGGACGACGCACCCGCCTCGGAGTCACTGCCATCGAGGCCAAGGCCACGGCGAGAAGTGGTGGTGCCGTCGAATCCGCCCGCAACACTTGCGGTCGTAGAGTTGGCACCGGTCGGCCCCGCCGTGTTGTTCGCGGCGGCCTGCATGGCGTCGTTCAGCTGTGCCTCAAAGTCGTACTCGCGAGCCTCCAGCTCAACAAGCAGATTATTCTGATCCTCGCGCATCGTCTTCACCTCATTCATGGCGAGATCGACGTCGCGGATCTGTTCGCGGTACTCTTGTTGCTGTTGGTCGATGGTGCTCTGCACCTGCTCGCACTGACGCACGTAGTCGTCGCGCTCGTCCATGTCGCGGTTCGATTGCTCAATCAAATCGGCCATGAGACGCTTCTTGCGCTTGAGGTCATCTTCCATCTTTTTGTGCACACGCTGGAAAACGCGGCGCTCTTCGCGGATGATGTCGATCTGATCACGCAGCTCCTTGTTGTACGACAGGGCATCGTTGAACTTGCCCAGTGCCTGATCCAGACGGTTCTCCAGAATGTCGACCTGTCGTTGCACAGCCTCGGACTGCTCCTTCTCAACGTTCACGCCACCCCGTGCCTTGCGGCTGTGGAGGAGATCAATGCGGGCGAGTTGGTAGCGCTTCGTCAAGTCATTTTTGCGCATCTTTTCGAACTGATAGCGTCGCTCCAACGCATCCACCTCCGACTGCAGTGTCGCCAGCTTGTCTGCCTTGACGTAGTCATAGTGTTCGCCAGAGATGGCGGCCATCTCCTTCTTCAGTTGGTCATTCTCGTCACTGACGATTCGGATTTGCTCTTGCTGGCGCGCTGTTTGCGCTTGGCCTGCGACGATGTTGTCAGCCAGCTGCGAGCGGCGTAGCGTATCCGTCTCGCTCGCCCCGCGCTTCGATGCTGCCTTGGACATGACTGGTGTCGCGGTGAGACTAACAACGGGGGGGTGGGGTTAAGAGAGAAGAGAAAGATTGCGGCACTCAGTGAGCCGAACAGAAGGCAAGATAAAGCGACGATGTGTGCGCCGGTTGACTCCGACCACCGCGTTCGCCTTCAGAGGGAGAGAGCAGGGCTGTAAAACCGCACCGGCAGAAGAGGGAGAGAGTGAGAGAAGGGAAAGTGTTTAAGGAACACAGCTTCTGTTAAGCACGACCGTTGCGGCTGTCACTCTTCCGTTTCTTCCCAAGGGTGATCGCGCGCGCGTGCGGACTATTCCCGGGAGCGTGAACGAGGGGAGTGGGAGGCGCTGATGGCTCGCGCGGCGAGATGGCAAAAGAAGTTTTCTTTTTGAGAGAAAAGTACGAGAGTTGTGAGCAACAACAAGCACAGAAAGGAGTGGAGAAGGAGGAACAGAATGGGGAGGGGGGGGCGACTGTGGGCAATCACAGCTAGTCCTGCGCGATGAGCTTGGGGAGATGCGAAGCCTAAAGCAAACGCAACGAGGGCACGAGGTTGAGCGGCTTGTCACCTTTTCCTTCTTTGGCAGGCATGGGCGGCGCCGCAGCCATTGGAACCGCAGAAATCGAGTGAGCGCACGGGCCCCGAGTCGACGTTGTGCCTTCCCGTGTGTGTGTGCGTGTGTGTGTGCGTGTGTGTGTGGCTGTGGTTCACTTGGTGTGAGGCGCGACGGTTCAACGCGTTATCAACGGCACCGGCCTGCTGTGGTCTTTGATTTATCGAGTCACAATCAACTAATACGTTCCTCTCTCTCTCTCGCTGTGTGTGTTGTTGTTGTTGTTGTCCTTCGTGTTGCCTGTGGACTCTCTAGTGTCTCGTTAAAGGCGCTCGTAGCACAGAATGTAGGCGCCTGCAGCACCGGGTTCTTCACTCTCCTCCACCGTGGCTCGCGTATCATTGTAGTAAACCCACTTGTTGACCGAGTCATTGAAGGCAGAAGCAGTGTAGTGCCCGTAACTGAGGGAGCCAGTGTGGTAAACAACGGCGCGAAGTCGGTAAAGAAAAGGTGCCTCGCTGTCTTTCACAGACTCGACGTCAAGGTGAGGTGTCATGTCTAGCTCCGTTGGAAACGAAATCAGCGTATTGTTCTTCTCCGCACGAAGGCTATGCGTCTTGAAGCGCTTGAAGCACATGATGAGGCAGGGCGGTAGCCGAAACAGTGTCCGCTCCACCACCGCCTCCCGTAGTTCTTTGCAGCGTGGACAGTACCAGGCATCATCATCCGACAGCTTCTCCACTTGCGACGCGCGCGCCAGACAATCACTAAGCGCACACCGCGGAGCACAGTCCTTTCCCAACGGCGGGTGTGTGATGACCACCGGCGAGAACTCTTGCACCACACGCGCGTCACAGAAGTTATAGCACACAAATACGAGCACGTTGACCGGCTCGGGCGACGTGACAGTGAGAGAAGAGGCATCGGCCGTGGGGTTCGACACGGCAGCGCCTTGTTTGGCATTGATCTCTGGCTCGCGTTTCTTGCGCGCATCCTGCTCGTACGCCCACTCCGCGCACAACCAAGCGTCGCTGCCTTCGGGCGGTGTGGACGCCACCGGGCGCAGGCGAGTGTCTCGGAGTGACGCAAAGCACACGTCCACAGGATTCGGCAGAGGCGTCCACACAGAACTCTTCGCCTCCCGTTCATCGTCGCCATCGCAGCTGCTCCCGCTGCTGTCCGCCGTTTCAGCAGGTTCGGCTGTGTCAGAACTTCTGCTGCTGCGGGTGCCGAAGCTGCTGTCGCTGTCGGTGCTGGTGCCAGCTCTCGTGTCGGCACGTGCGGACTGCCATTGGCGGCCGCCGCTGCCACCACCAGCTGGCTTATCCCCCGCGGAGGGTACCACCGCGCCAGTGTTCGCACCGCGACAGCGAGTCGACGGCGAAAGCTCTGGGTCCTTCGTTGGGCCTGCGTTGCTCACGTTGTTAAACATCAGTAAGGCATCACCAACGGCCTGCCCGACTGCGAGGATGTGCCGTGAGAGCGCACCCGCACTGTGTGACGGTGCCACAGACGAACTCTCCTCCTCTTCCTCGGAGGCAGATGTGCTGGTGTTCGGTGGTGCAAGAAAGGCCGGAGTCACGGAGAGCTCCTCGACATGTGCTGGATAGAGAAGGGTGCTGCGCTGGAAGTCGTTAAAGCTCGTGTGGTGCTGCAGAAAGTACCAAACACGGAGTTGCGGTGACGTGCACACGGCGGTGTCCCGTGCGGTTGCACACGGTGGTGGCGGCGACGGAGTACTAGCCGGTGGCGCAGCAGCCGGGGCCACAGAAGGCGTGGCGGCGGTGCTGTTCCCTGGGCTGGCGTGCCGCGCCGTGCAGCGTGCCCAAACAATCGGCTTGCACTGCATCGACAGGTCCTTCTCCAGGTAGTGGAAGCTGAAGTCCAGCGACAGCGCGGGAAACCCTTCCGCGACGGTGCTCGTGTCCACTTCGGGCGAGATGCCCGTTTCATCGGTGTTGTTCACAACGACATCTGTAGCCGGTGGGCACGACGCGGACGACGCCGCGGGGGAGGACGCTTCCTCATCGACAGCAGAGCTCTCGTTGGCTCGTGGACTCTGCGCCTCCGCCACGCATGATGTGGCCTGCAGTTGAGCAGCGTATGCGTGGATACGCGTCTTGAGCGACGCGCTACGCTGTAGGGAACTCGTCAGTGCTGCGGAGAGATCAGCCGGGTCGATGCCGTTGTTGGGCTGCACAGCGACCTGCACGGAGGGGCATACAGGGATACGAACATGGGTAGTGGGAAGCACGGGCGGCGGTTTCGCGTCACCCAGCTGGCAAGCGTGGTCCTGCTCCGCCACGGTGGTTGTTGCCGCGCAAGTAGGCAGCAGCGCAGACACATCACAATCCACCAGCACATTCACGCGCACAAGCTTCTGCACAGGTGCCTCTTTGATGGGCAAGCCAAGCGTGAGGTTATTATCGAACACGCGCGTCTTTGTGCCGCACGAGAGGCACGTGAAGACCGTTTTAGACTGGTGAAAGAACTGGCGTGGCACGAAGCTTTTGTTGTTGAGGAGGAAGTCCTCCCAGAATATCTGGGCCAGCTCACGGGTGGGAATCGCCGCATCCGAGTCAAGTCGCTCACGGTACGACTTGGAAGACACCGTGTTGAGCTCTTCGCTGAGGTGGTCGAGAAGAACCTCGACTAACTCGTTTGCGTCTTGTTGATCGTACCCTGCGAAGCGAGGCACGCACTCACCAAGAATACGCTTCAGTGTGTATGTCTCGGCGTAGTCAAAGCGCCCCGACCACAGAGAGAGCATCAGCATCATGTAGGCCTGCGCGATCGTGGCACGCGGGAAGCGTGAGATCAGCGTGCCGAAGAAAGCCTCCCGGAAGCACCTCACGTTCGATAGCGCCTGCAACGCGCTGTTCATGTAGCACGTGTTGCCCACGTTCGTCAATCCACACACACCGGGCGCCGACACGGCGCTGTTGGCCTCATCGGACGCAGCTCCGGCCCGCACCTCGAGAGTCATTTGCAGCTCAGTCGCGTTGGGGACAAACACTTTGCCGTGCGCACTGTACGCCGTCTGAACTGCCTGCAGGATCGTGCCAGTTCCCATGAATGCGGTGGAGTCTAGAAGTGTGTGAAAGGTCTCACTGGCTCTCTCCGTGACATCGCCGTGCGACTCTTCGTTCTGACACTCGCTGGACTGTGGTGGAGCGTGTACAGTGACTTCAATCTCAAGCTCACGCGTTTCAGCCGTAAGGCCGGCTTGCAGCCACCAACTGAAATCACGCCGCCCGGCCCCGGCCGCGGTCACAGTGACATCGTTGGCGTCCGTACGCGACGACGCTGGCGTCACGTGGCGGCATAGTGCCACACGCAGCAGCTCGTTGAGTGGGGTCCGCAACAGGGCATCGCCAACGACAGCGGTGATGTGCGGCGTTGGGTCGCCAACGACGGAGCAGCGGACAGTTGCCCGGACCGACTGTGGGCGTGTTACCTCGACCAGCTGTGCCAGGCATGTGCACGGCGCGTAAGTCATGTACTTGGGGCCACATCCGAAGCGCAGTGCGAACACATCAAAAAGACCCTCTGGTACCACGTCATACGCCTCCACAGCCTCCGCCACACCGTGGCCATTCAGCTTACCCTTCGCCAACCAATGGCGGTTCGGTGCGCCGGCAGCCAGTTCGACACACTGAAATGTGTTGAGCGGCCCAGGAGGCACGACGGCGGCTGCCGACTCGTCTTGCTGTGCCGCAAAGAGATCCTCATTCGCTTGTGACGGTTCCCTCCCTTGCGCTTCACGGTGGCGCACCGCCGCAATGAGCCATTCTGTGAACTGTTGCAACCAGCGACGTGGCACCACGCAGCCACGCGGAGAGCCGGCGGCATCGACCATCCGGTTTTCGTAAGAGCAGAAGGAGTACACACTGAATAGGAAGTCATCGTCTGGTAGGACGACAGCTGGGCGCGGGAGCAGCCCACCGTCCTGGGTCCACGGTGGCGGCGGCGACGCTGTGGGCGTTATCGTGTCGATCGAGTCAACAAACGTGTTCGTACTGGGGAGACCACTTGGCGCCTCGCGATACCAGAAAAAGCGAATGTCACTTCCACCGCCTTGTCGTTTGAGGGATTGGCATAGCGGGAAGAACGACGTCACCCACACCATCATGGTCTGCATGAGCAGCGCGTCGAGATCATCGACCGACTTCACTTCGTCCTCGACGTGTGTGTAGTTTGCGCTTATGTCGGAAGGAAGAGCAGGCTGGCTCGCTACCCAGCGGCGCATCATCTCGGCACTGCAGTCTTGGATGCTCTGCGCGTAGGAAGCGGTGCTGTCATGGCTGTAACGACGAGAGCCGATCACGTCGCCGACACACGGCACAAGGGCTTCGGCAGTCCGCACACGGGCGGCGTGCACGGAAATGCCAAGCGACGCCAGCTCGCGCACCGCCGCCTTGTCGGGTAGCTCATCAGTCAAGATTTTGCGAAACACGGCGAAGGCGATGCCAGACCAGGCGAACGTGAAGTCCTGATACCCCTCTGGTGTCTTCAAGCCTGGCACGGACGGTACCGAGGCACCATGGCAGAAGCGCAGCGTCGCGGACGTGCCATCAAAATAGGCAAGGTACCGCTGCACAAGGTGAGCGCACGCACCGATGTACGTCTCGCACGCCTCGCTAGTGCTGCTGGCAAGCACCAGACTTGCGTTGTCCTCGATACGCTCACCGCGGTCGTCTGAGACGAGTGCGGTCAACGCCTCCGGTGCGGCTCCTGTGGATGCATACTGCCCACCCGCAAAGCTCGCCAGGTGGCTGTTGACCCGTACCGATGACGAACTCGAGTTGGACCCTGCCGATACCTCCAAGTTGTTAATAGAGTTCCTGTTGTAGGCGTTCTCCGGTAGTGTGTTGAGCATCGTGCCTGCTGGCGGTGCCGGGGGTGGGGACGGGGGCGACAGGTTGGACTCCGTCGCATTCCACGTCGTTGGTGGTCCCTCATTCATTGCTCAGGGTTCGCGCACGTCCGTAAAGGGAGCTGTCCAGTCAATTTGTGAGGGTTGGTAAATCAGGTTTATCTCAAGCACCGCGTGTCAATGCAGCTTCGCAGCACACGGGTGATCGGTCTTGTTGAGTTATCACGCTTGTCGGCGTTTCTGTAGGCTCTGGAAAGAAAAAAGAGAGAAGAAAAGGCACTTGAGTAGGACAGCAGCTTTGTGCGGCCTGGGGAGAGAGACAGCAATAACACAACAGTGGGTGCGACGATAGGAAAATAAGGGGTAAAAGAGTCAGCAGCGTGCGTTTCTCAGCTATTTCCACGTTCGGGTACAGAAGACTCTCAACGAAAGATATACCAGATCGGCACTGCGGTGTAAAGGGCGGCGCGTTTGTTGTCGCACTTCACAAGGCCAGATGTCGAGTAGGGTCAAAGCAGGAGAGAAAAGGTGGAGGGGGAGGGGAATGGCGCCAATGTTGTGCACGGTTGCTTGTGTGCGTTGCACGTTGCGAAGGTCGCGTCGAGGGAATGGGGGAGAGGGAGAAGTCGCGAAATGGGGAGGGAATGGGAGCTTGCACACTGCCGTGTACGGAAGCGTCGGTGTGGCGCAGAAGGCACGAATGGTCACTTTGTGAAAGGTGGATCGAAACCTATCATGTCGGAAAGTTGCGTGCAGAGGCAAGGGAGAGGCAGCGTTTCCGCTGTGGACACAATGCACGCTCCGCCCTTTTAACAGCGCGTTGTTGAGTGTGTTCTGTTGCTGTTTCATCTTCGCTTTGCCTTGTTAACGCACACGACTACACACGCACATGCCCACACACACACACACACACACACACACATACACAGCCAAACGGTCTGCGACAATTGACTGTTCTCTGTATCGGCAATCAGTCTGAGGCTCGCTTGACGGGAGGTTTCGGGAAAGGCAAGGGAGCTGCGGGCGTGTTGCCATCTTCGCCATCGGCTGCGCCAACCATGTCCACAGCCGTCTCGCGTGCAGCGAAAAGGACTAGGAGAACAGCGATCACCAACACCATCAGTGCGGTGATTGTGTTGGTCGAGGCCTGTGTGCTGCCCAGGAGTCCATAGATGTCAGTCGCAGTGACGACAATGATGTCGTTAGTACCGTCGCCACTGAAGTCACCTACAATCACCGGTGCGATGGGTGCAGAGGCCAGCTCAATGTTGCGCACGACATCGCCGTTTTTGGTGTTGACGATAGACAGCACACTCTCGCCAACGGCAAGCACAAACGGATCGGTGCGTCGGTAGCGCTTACTCCCGCCGCGGACCAGAGCGACGTCGTCCTCGAGGCTGGGTTGGTGCAGCGAGTACGCAGCCAAATGAGGGAACGGTCGCGGACGGCTGTCACGGTCGTCATCGTCGGACAATCTGTTGTGAATGGACGCCACAGCGGAAGCGTGCCTCTCCGAGTTCGAAAACTCTGCCATAGTGGCTGTGCGCCACTTGACTCGTTGACGAGACACATCGAAGCACGTCAGCAGTCCCGAGTCGATCATGAAGATTGGGAATCGCTCCACTTGCAGCAGCCCTCCGCCTTGTGTGGTGTGCGTCTGCACGACAATCGGCATCACAGCGCGCGTCGTCTTGCTTACCTCGTTGGTGCTGCCGAGGAGTTCAAGCGCGGTGGACGCGCGGCTTTGACCGAGCGATGCGTCACCGTCCAGGAAGTTATGGATGAGGTCGAGGTTGCGAAAGAAACCCTGGGTGTCACAGACTGTTGCACTGTACAGCGCATTTTGCGCAGCAGGGACATCAGTGGTGACGACGCCAAGACAGTCGAGAAGCATGTCGACACCGTGCGTGTCGTGTGTGCTCACTCGCGGGCCGATTTGTGTGGAAATAGACTCAATGTGGTAGTCATCGTTCACGTCGTGATAGTACGTGTTGTACGGCTTGAGGGGCTCAACGACCGTGAGCGCACCACCAGTGTACAAGTGCAGCACCTCAATCCCGTGACGGCTATGGTGCACCAGCGCGTTGGCCATTGGCCTGGACTTGCGCAGGCGCGGCTTGTTCTTGCTCAGCTGCGCCGCACTGCTCGACTTTCCTTGCCGGCGCCAGGCCGAAAGAGTTTCGCCGAGGGTTCCATAATCGGCAGAGTTCATGTGGATCACACGGTTCTGAAATGTCATGGTGACGCCTGAGCCACCTTTTGAGCGGCTCTTGCGTGGATCCTCTTGGCCTTTGGTGGGATAAATCATGTGTGAAAGCAACTTCGAGTCCCAGGGGTGGGCGTAGTGGTGAGGGAGGGCCGCCATCACTGCTTCGCGAAAGCTCGTCCACGGACGCTCGTATGTGCGGTAGGGCTGTGCGTGGTGCTCATCCGCTGCCTGGTGAACCCCCGGCAGGGGAAGCTCGCCTTCGCCAAGGGGACTGCTTGTCGGTTGCGAGGCGTTCATCTCTCGCAGCACGTCATCCATCTCGTTTCCGTTGTCTGAGTGAACCCTCCACCGCTCTTCGCCGTTCTCACCGTTAAACGCGACGAACATGGTCACATCAGCCCCGAAAGAAAGGCGAGCACGGATGCCGACCACGATCACACCCATGTCTTCGGCGTACACTCGCTCTGGTCCGACAAACACAGAGGCATGGTGGGGGTAGTTGCGGCCCTCAAACGGCTGCATGTTCACACGCCACTGAAGTTGCATCGAGCCATCCTGAGAGAGGGTAAGTGCGTGAAGGGTGTAGTCGTCCGTCACAACAGCCACGATCTTCTCTGGTGCATCTGGCTTACGCAGGCCTGCGCTGAAGCCAATGATGGGATATCCAAACGCCTCAGTGTGGTGGGGTTGGAGTGGCACAAAGCTATTCTCGAGGTTTCGTCGCACGAGATGTGTCTTGTAGGTCGCCAACTTGTAGGACGAAGCCGTTGCGATCAACAGCGGCTGGTTACGACCCATTGGGTCCACAATGAGTGGCTTTGGCATCATGCGCGACTGCAGCGCCTCATCCGTCAAGGCGATCTGGAAGCCATTCTGAAAGTTGACAACGCCCTCTTGCGACCAGCCAATGATGCACGCAAGAACTGCAATGCAAACAATGGCAACGTCACGAGCACGCATCCTCCTCGGTTGAACAGCGGACGGGGCACGCGTGTATGGGCGCGTATGCGCGTGAGAGTGTATCTGCCAACACCAACAGGAGCCGCACTGCAAGAAGAAGAAGAAAAAGGAGGCTCACGTTGCTATCACGGTTGCTTGTAAAAATGAGAGCAAGGAAGAGGAAGAGAGTGGGAAAGACACTATTGTGCAAGAGGTGCGGTGAGACGAAAGGGGGGAGGGGTTGCTTAGGCAGTGCACGGCCCTTATCGAGCCTTAGGCCTTCTCTCGCTGCAAATGTGTTCGTGTGAGCGGTGGGGTAGTCAGGGTTTCAGAACGAGCTGTCGGTACAGGTTTGCGGCACCATGAACTTTGAAAATTTGCTGGTAGCATTCCGAGGTGTTGTTGTTGTTGTTTGTTTAGTAGCCTGGAGACTGCTACAGAGATGCCTTCACGCTCATTGAATGCGCATGCCTCGGCCTCGTTTCACGCCTCGGCGTGCTTGTGGGTTCACCAAGTTGACCGGTGCTGCAACTTCGTTGGCGTCCTTCGTCCCTCCATCCAGCGTCCCTGCGAGCGCAGATTGGCTGTTCAGCGGTGGCGCACGACCGCAGTCACGTGCCATAGTTGTGAGTTCCGCTGTTACGCGCTCCAGTTGTTGATTGACGTTGCTCACCTTTCTCTCCAAGTCCGCAACCTTCTCCGTTTGAAACGTGAGAGCGCGGGCAATTTGTGAGCACGACCACATCACGACTTTCTGTGCATCAGCTGGTGTGCGCACACGCCGCAAGACTGCGCGGCACTGAAGGTCGGGGAGGAAAAGCACAGCTGTTCCAGCTCGTTCATTCACATCTTGCACTCGCACCGCACACCTATGCACACAGCGTAGCAACGTGCAGAAGAATTTGCGCCACTCGCGTACCGAAGTCTCAACCGTCAAATCTGCCGCCATCTTCGTTGTTTGCTCTTGATGAGCCGCAGAAGTGGCATGGGTGCCGCCACCACTTGTGTCGTGTGATGTGAGAATGTCTTGTAAGGAAACCACGCACAGCCACGCTGGTGGCATCCAGTCACTACATATGGTGAGTACCAGTGCGTCGAGGTGGGTGGAAGTCCGCACGAGTGGGGGTCCGCCGCACATCAGCGCGCCAACCAAGGGAGCCGTGGTGAGGGCATTTTTCTCGTACATGCCACAACACTGACCCAACAACGACGCGGTTTGTCGATCAACTGCAACGGCGTGCACCACGACATCACGCGAGGTGCTAGAGACGAGTGCGCTGCCACTCGCAGCCACCCCTCCATCCCACAGACCTTCAACCGCGTCCTCCAGGTCTTTGAGCGACATGTGCCTGTTCTTGTGTTGTCCTCCTCAGCGGAGCTGCCTCTCTTGATATCGGCTCAAAGAGCCAGTCGAGGGGAAGAAGACGAACACGCAGAGAGGCAGAGCGAAAGAGAGAGAAGGAAAAGAGGTCGGGGGCGGCAGCATATTTGGTCGAAAGCTCTGTCCGGCACGGAGAGTAAGTGCAGAGACCGGTGTGGTGTGTCGTGCTTTTGGGGTCCGCGCTCTCGCGCAAAGTGGGCAGATGTGGCGTACTCGCACCAGAGCCACAGCCTGCCACCGATGCGGCGCGCTGTGCACCTGCCTGAGTGACTGTCAACAAAGTGCGTTGTGGTCTCCCTGTTTTGTTCTGTTCGTTCGTCTACGCGAAATGCACATGTAGAAAAAAAAAGCCCAAGACGGAGACTAAGCGGCGTCTCACGGCGGCGCGAGCAGGAACAAGTGCATGCGTCACTGACATCTCACCTCGGGGGGTACACCTTCACGTACCCATTTGGCTCCGTCCGGACTAGGCCGTTCAGGGTGTGAGGGAAGTGCGGGGCAATGGCGAGCTCAATGGTGTCGCCCATGATACGCGGTAGTAGCCGCTCTGCTCCACCGGGCGCGCCGTTAATCTCGAGAAGCCACACTTTGAGGTCCTCGTCGATGAGGAAGTCGTACCCTAGAACCTGGAAGCAATAAGTCGGTGGTGGCTTCGCGTCGACCGGGATCTGTGGTCTCGCTGCAAGCAGGGTATCCACGACGATCCCGTGGATCTGGGGGCTGATTGTGTTGCGCAACGTGGCGCCACTACCATGTTGGCTAGCATCGCCTCCACCGCCACCGGTACTGTTCACGAGCGAGCCGTTTCGCACGGAGGGGTATGGCGAGTTGCCGGACGGTGACAGTCGTTGTGGCGATGTCCCGCGACTGCCGACGGCATTTGAGGTCACCAGCGGGCTTTGACGCGACGGCGACGTGGAGCGCGACGTGCGAAGATTACGCTGTCGTCCCTTGTATCGAATGAGCCCGTCTAGGTGTTCGCGCCACAATTCGTTACCCTCCTCATATTTCGAGTACTCTTCAGCCTCCGTCTGGACGCAGTGGTTTGTGATGTGTGCCAATCTATTTTTGGGGTTCGTCGCGCTGCCAGCGCTGTAGGGAACGCTGCTCATGCGCATTACCAGCTCTTCGTGTACGAAGATTTCGAAAGACTCGCGCAACAGCAACACCCAGCATCGAATGTCAAACTTGCGTTTGTGGTACAGGAGGGGTCGGTCAATGTACTGCTGGGCAACCCACATACTGCCTTTTTGGTTGTCGACGAAGTTCAGCAAGTCGTTCACGCCCTTGCGATCGCCTGCAAAGATCTCGATGTTGTCGCCATGTGCTCCAGACGAGCTCTTGACAATCCACAGCGCATGCGGCGGTCGTGCCTCCGCGGTGAGGCTGTGTGGATGTTGGGGGCGTGGGCGAGTTTTGTTGCATGTCGCAAGCAGCGCCTCGCGCTCATCCTTTGTGGGTCGACCTGGGCACAGCTGAAAAGTCATAGGCAAGTACTCCCCGAGGGTATCCCAGTTGTAGTGGTGGTGCTCGAGCAGGGTGGCCACCATGGTGCCCTTGAGGGTAATGCACCGTGTGGCCTCCACAAAATCAGCTACCCGAGGCAAGTTGTCGCTGCCCGTGCCCATAGGCACGCGGCGGGCCATTTTGAGATTTGACTTCTTGGAGAGTGCACTGCGTCTTTGAGCCACCATGCGCTCTGTCGGGATTTTCTGACCAAGGAAAAGGTGCACATCTACCTCCGTGAGTTCCTTTAGCTGGCTCGGGATGAACAGGGTTTTGGTGGACGGCCGCTGTTTCACATGCAGTTGAGTCCACACACCTGTCGCCAGTAACTGGCGCGTGAGCTCCTCGTAGATTGAGCCGCAGTGTTTCATCGTACCAACCACGTACACTTTGCGGGGTCGCACCTCGCTCACCTTCAGCGGTGAAACGGCATTGCCGTAGTACGCGGGTGTGTCAGTGGTGCTGCCGCTTTGCATCTTGCGCGTGGCGTCTGCAACGGCTCTCGGACGCGGTGCCGCGGGTGAGGAACTCGTGCTCGCGGCACGGGTCCGCAAGCCAGCGGGTGGAGATTTGTGAATCACACCGAGTTTCGCGGGCCCGCGCGTCGGGGCACTTTGTCGCGTTGTTTTTTTATCATTGGCGGGGATGGTAAAGCAAAGCTGGGAGGGTGGGATCGCAGTGATCTGCCCACGGGGAGGAGGTGCCGCCGCCAAATCAGTGGGCCCGCCACCGCCACCTTCGGGTGCCGTGCTCATGGGACCGAACAAAGGCAAGGGCTGAGTAACGGCTTTTTCGCAGTTTCTTGGTTTCAAAGCGGGTAACACACTCAATACGCGCGAAAGCGCCTCGAGTCAGTGTGCGCACAGCACGACGACGGAAGGAAAGAATGTAGTGTGGAGTCGGTGGAGGCTCAGCGGCTGCGATCTAGGGGCAAACGCACGTGTTTTGAACGATATTTAAAAGTGGGGAAAGAAAATGCAGCGGCACCAACAAAGCAATGATACCGTTCCTCAATACACGCACGCACACGGAGGAAAAACAAGGCAGTCGCAGCGAATTCAGCGCAGAAAATGAAGCAAAAGGAAGAAAAGATGGAGGAAAGACGAGGAACGGAAGCGTGTGTAGCGACAACTTGTTAAAGACGCCACATAAGCGGAAGAAAGCCAGTGTTCTCGTTGACAACACCGCTGGGCATCGCCGACACCGAGTTCCGAGAGCAATCGTCACGCAGCCTTGAGGGCCTTTGTGTGCGGTGTCAACAGCAACCTGGGGATGCAGATGATAGCTAGGCTGTGGGGCACGTGCGGGGAGAGCTTTTTGTCTTTTGCGTGTGGTTACGGTAAGTGAGTTCTATTTGAATGTACTGTTTAGTTTCTGCTGATTCACAAACGCAACTGTCAGTTCGCAGCAGAAACGGGCCTCTTCTCCCGAAGAGGGGAAAACACTGACACACACTGTTTGTTCGTTTGTGCACCGGCGAAATACGTGCATGTGTATGCATCTATGTATGTGTGTGTGTGTGTGTGTGTACCAGCCGCAGTCTGTGAGGCAGCGCTGAGACCCTCAGATAGCCGGTTGACGCTGACGCGCAGGTGATGATGAGAAAAGGATGCTGCAGTGTCACTGCATCTTCAATCCTTGCGGGCGTACGAGCATGGTGCTCAGCCCCAGCACACGAACAGGATCGGATGTTTGTTGGGAGTTGTACAGCCGCAAACCCTCTTGTTTTTGCTTTGTGACTTTCCGAGCGGGGAATGACAGAGATTTCACCCCTGGCTTCGGTTCAAAGCCCGACATCATGCACTCGTTCACCGAGACCCACAGTGGTGTGCCCCTATTGAAAGTGCTCAAGTAGTCCTGTCGCTGCTTCCCAAGCACAGGGCGCCACTTGGCATCGAGCATAAAGTGAACATTTTTGCTTGCCTTGGGAAACTGTGCGAGGATTTCTTCGGGGTTCGCGAAATCTTCCAAGTTGTAAAAGCCATCAACGCTCTCCTCTTCCGGGTTGACTTCGGCCGCAGATGCGCCAATGGTTACAAACTTGCTCTTCTGGTTTTTGCGAATCGTCACGCCCAGGCGTCGCGCGGCCAGCTCAGACACCCAGAAAGGGCTGGAGAACTTGTGCTTGAGTGCAAAGGTGCGTAGAATAGCCTGGTCCCGAGGGCCCGCCAGGCGTTGACCGTTAACCACTGCGATCTGTCGTGTGGGTGGGAAGGCCAGATGCGGTTTAGTGAAGCACTCGGCGTTGTAGTAGCGCCGCAACGTGGCATCGTCGGCGTAAAAGAAGGAAAGCCGGCGACGGGATTGCACGGCGCACGTTCCATCCTCGAGTTTTATGCGACCCTGCTTCCCCCCGTCCTCAATGGGATCGAGAACAGAACTACCGATCGGCGCAGTGCCTCTGGTGAGACCCGCTACGACACGACTGTACTGAGGCTTCTGGTGCAGAAGTTCGTGCAGATTCACAAAATAATAGGGGTACAAACGGTCGTTGATGATCGTCATGTGTTTCACCAAAATACGCGAGCGCATAGTCTCCCATCCGTTTGCACCAAAGATGTAGAAGACATCCGTGCCAGACGAATCTGTGTGCTTTCCCTTCAGTTCCCGCAGCAAGTGTTTGCGGCACTCAGCAGGAAGCGCAGACAGAGGAACGATCATTCCAATCATGTTCGGCGCCGTGACGCCCTCCCCGGCGCACTTGTCCTTCAGCTCCAGGTTGAGGTGCTTTGCCTGTCGGTCGCTGACCCATATCGGCGAGATGTATCCGCGCATAATCCCTGTGCCCAACAGGATGTCGTGTGCGGGCTGCCCGAGCCGCTTACCTGTGACGCAGTCGAGCGCGGCGCCTTTCTGTGGCTCGCCTTTATAAGGATCGTCCAGCTGCTCCGCGTTGAAAACGAACGCAGAGCTGACGCTGCGGATGTCAACGACGCTTTTCGGCGGGATTGTGATGTCCAGCGTCTTCGCCATGCGAACATCAACGAAGAGGGCACGCTCATCGTCCTCTTTATTCAAGAAGTGCTCTAGGCGCGCGGCCGTGACGACACGCCACTTCTTTCGGTCCGAGAGGATGCCGACGCCATGCCCAAAGAAAGGCGGGCATTCATCTAGAATCCGACGCTGAACGGGTTTGGCCAGCGCCTTCAGGGGGATGACCTTTTCGACTTCGAGGTAGATCACAGTGGGCTCCTCACCTGGAACCACCTTCGCATTTGCTGTACGGCGTGCCTGTGGTTGGGTGATCCAGTAGCGGCTCGCAAACTCACGTTGTTTTGCCACGGCGCGCAGAACCGGCTGCGTTTGTGCCGCAAACGCAACGTTGGTCACGGACGACACCATAGTCATGCCCTTCTCAGTAGTTTTTGTCGTTCTTTGTGGGGCGGTCGATGAGGCAGTTTTCGCTCTGGCGAGGAGCACTCTGCTCACGCCAAATGGCCATCGAGCTCTCATTCGAGTCTAGCAAGTGTGTGAAGGTCGGGGGCAAGGCAGAAATGTGGCAAGAGCTAAGTGGTGAAAATGATATGAACGTCCTCCTCTGTGATGATGATGATCACGCAGCACAGTTTATCTATTCTTCGTCTCTCCCCGTTGACTGCGTTAATCCACAGCGTTTCGCTTGACTTGTCAGAAGATGAAGAGTTGTAAGAGGTGATTGAGCGTGGGAAAAAAGCGTGTGTTTCATTGCCAGGAGCGGATGCACGAAGAGTGATACATCCTCTACGTTGGCTGTGCAGGGTGGATACGAGGGGGAGGAAAGATGCTACGTAGCGCACGAAGCACTCTGCTTGGCACACACCGCGCATTGCACTGATACCGAAGGGAACAAGCACCGCCGTGGGTGCGGTACAACGCGAAGCTGCCCACGAAAGTGCGTCAACAAATGTGTTTTGTTTTCTTCTTGTTTCAGCGAAAAACTCCGGACAAACGGCAAAGGCCGCGATTTGACTTGGTTACGGAAAAGAAGACATGGAGAGTTTCTTGAGAGGTGTATATAATGGTTGTGTTACGCTGTCAGCCGACAAGTGACGCAGGTATTTGCTTGCGAATCTCATCGTTGTGTGGTTGACTGCTTTTTTTCATTGTCTTTTTCTTTTTTTTAACAGTACTGAGCGGGGTATAGCTTACTCGTAGATCTGGCCAGCGGAGTGGGAGGTCCAGTTGGTCAGCTCCTCGGGCTTGAACCAGTACGCAATCTCGCGGGTGGCGCTCTCCACGGAGTCGGAGCCGTGGCACACGTTGCGGCCCACATCGACGGCGTAGTCGCCGCGGATCGTGCCGGGGGCAGAGTCAGCGGGGTTGGTCGCACCGAGCAGCGTGCGGCCGCTCTTCACCACGTTCTTGCCCTCCCACACCATGCCGACGATGGGGCCAGAGGAGAAGTACTCCACGAGCGCGGGGAAGAAGGGCTTGGAGGCGAGGTCCTGGTAGTGGCCCTGGGCCATCTCGGTCGTGGGCTGCACCATCTTGAGGGCAACGAGCTTGAAGCCCTTGCGCTCGAAGCGGGCGATGATCTCACCGACGAGGCCACGCTGGACGCCGTCAGGCTTCACAGCGATGAAGGTGCGCTCGGAGGACATGATGGTAGAGTAGGTGTGTGGTTTGGTAGAGAGGGTGAGCTCGTATTTTAGCGGGGCATGTATGTGTTGGGGTAACGTCCAGAAAGAGAAGTTGGAGACAAAGCGCGGAGAAGCAATCATTGAAAAGGTGTGGGTGGGGATGCGTGGTAAGATAGCCCGGGTGGACGGATATTGTTAACTGTTGGGTGTTGTTGATTATTATTACTTTTTTCGTCGGTGCCGGCGAGACACGCGCGGCACGACAGTTTTGGAAGGTTCGCCGGAAAATTAACTGATGTGGAAGAACAAAAGCGCGGACAGGTTGTCACAGTCATGATAGTCCGTTGTGATAGTAGTGGCATGTCTAATTGTGAGTTGAGAGTCACTCGCACCGGCTTCTATCGGGCAAATGCGGCCGCGTGCGCGTGCCAGGAGAGTGCACACGGTGGTGAAGAGAAAAAAAACATCGCAGATGGCACGGGCCTTTTCTTCTGCTGCCACCTCCGGCTATTCGCCAGAGAATTCTATGTTGTTTCCGTTTACAGACCACACGCCGACCTCGCTGTATGTTTTGAGGCAGCGCTGCAGGTGCGACTCGGAGATACCTCTCATCATGAGCACTGGACGGACGTCAGCAAGGCTCACCACGCTGCGATCGCGAGCAACTTCCTTGATGATTGAAAAGATAGAGGCGTCGGATGTCGTGACAGTTCGGCGCGTGTCGGAAACCGGTCTATCCTGTAGTGACGCCTTGCTACAATCGAGCAGACGCCCCGCTTCGCGCACATCCATTTCCATGACGCGCTCAGAAAAACGCAGTCTTGCGCACGCCTGTGAGAGACGAATGAGACTAAGCAACGATCGGGCAGTCACCACGTTACTCTGTCGTACACTCTGCGCGCGCATTTCACAGTAGATGTCGCTGATAGCCTTGGCAGCGGCGGGGTCGACAAACGGATGAATGCGCTTAACCTCGCCGACGTAAGCGCGTAAAAACTCCTTTCCAAAGTACTCCGTTGCCGGTCCACTCGCACCAGCGTCAGAAACGGTACCGGGTGCGACACCATGTAGGTGGACATAGGTCACGTGCATAGACAGCTCGGCATCTCGTTCACGGCTCGACTCGTCCAGCAACAGCCACAGCACGTCAAAGCGCGACAAGAGTGCAGGAGGGAGGTTCACATTCTCGCTCGGTGTCGCGTTTCGCCTCCAGCGGCCATATTTAGGATTAGACGCTGCGAGGATTGACGTTCGGGCGTTGAGAGAGGTGATAATGCCGGCCTTGGCAATCGACACCATTTGTTGCTCCATCACTTCGTGAAGCGCAGTGCGGTCAGTGTCGTCCATCTTGTCGAATTCGTCGATGCAGCAAATTCCCTTATCAGAAAGCACCAGCGCGCCGCCTTCAAGCATGACCTCACCAGTGTGTGAATCACGAGTGACAGCGGCTGTCAGTCCCACGCCTGAGCTACCCTTGCCAGTTGTGAACACAGACCGTGGTGCAACAGACGCGATCCATTTGAGTAGCTGACTCTTCGCAACGCCAGGGTCACCCATAAACAAGATATTCAGGTCACTACGGATGCGAATGCCGTTTGCGATAGAGCTACCTCCAATCAGCTGGCACAAAAGAACTTTCTTCACATCCTCCATGCCCCAAATCTCCGGTGCGATGCTCCTCGTCAGTTTCTCGACAACAGCGTCTCGGTCCGGGTACTCACGCACATCCTCTACTTGTGCACGCAAGTCCTCGGCAGCCTCTTGGTAACTGCGTTTCTCCAAGTCAATGTGAATAGCGCGGAAAAGCGTCTTTACCATAGTCGACGCCCTGAATGCCTCGTTGCCTTGTCCTGTGGACGGGTCGGGGCAATAAGTACCAGTGATGCGCACGACCTGGCCAGGTGCGGCGATGCGCGTTTGTTCACCTTCGCACACGACACGGATTGTACGAGGAATCGCGCCTCGCGGAACGTCTTGTGGAAGCTCCTGCAGGCGCAGCTCCTGATACTTCACGAACTTGCTGGCCTTGTACTGCGGAAGCAACCGTCCTACCGCGTTGTTTGTTTTGCACCGTTGTGACTGGCACACCTGTAACGGTGTCAAGCGGTCACCTACGACTTGCTGAAATGTGGTTTCCGCGCACACTTCACACACCGATACCAGCATTGCCAGCTTCGGTCGAATTGCTGTCGCGGCGATGCAGATGCCCCGCAGAACAGTGAGTGTGCCGATACGACTACCTTTCAGCTCACGCAAGGGAAGCGGCTCCGAGAAGGAGCTCAAGGGAATGATTTCGAGCTCATAGCGGCGAGCCAAAAGCGGAGGCAACTCTTGGCCTAGAGAACGCGCCTCAATCACCAGCTGATCCACAACATCGTCCACGCGGTCGGTTTGGGGAATCAGCTTATCAATCACCTTGAACAGTTCCTCCATGTAGCCGACAACATTCATCTGGATGCGCTGCGCTAGGTACAGCTGTCCAAAGGAGGCGAGGTCGTTCAGTTCAACAGTAAAGACGTTGATTTCTCTTGTCGCAATCCTCTGTGCAAGGTTAACGTACTTGAGACTGCCGGCGGCATCCGTGTAGCCCTGGAGGAACTGCTCGCAAAGATCTCTGTCGGCTAGGTAATTTGGGTATTTGCTATTCGCTGCCGCAGCAAAGCTCTTGCTGGCGTCAGCCGACATCAGACCTTGATACAAGTTGGAGTCTATGTGTAGAGGCTCTTGCCTCGCGCAGTTTAATCAAGCTGTCTGTCTGTATTCAAAACGAAGTCGGTTAGCCGAGAGGACTTGGTGGGAAAGAAAAAGAAAAAGAGCAGCGGTGTGCAAGGACAGTGTAAACGGTGATACTGGAACTGTGGGAAGAATTGTGGGTGTCTGTCCAAGTTCATCCCATACAACTGTGGGTGTTGGCAAAAGCGTTAGCAGTCAGGTTACGAAAGGTGAGTGCCGCGGCCATGTGTGAGGCCGTCGGCCGATTTTCTTTTTTTTTTTTTGGCTGACGGTCAGTGCGGCCACTAAGCACCGCGGGTGTCGCCGTTTTACGCTCGTGATTAGTAACAAGCACCATGAGAAGCAGCGGGAAACTACGTCAGAAACTCTGTGGTAACCTCTTCTGTCGTCCGTGCATACTCCCCTCTATTTGACTCCACTGCGGAGGGATAAGAGCAGATACCGAAAAAAAGACTTTTTTGTAGCCAACGACCCTCGTTCGGCTCGCCACTGTGTTGTTTCTCAAGATGCAGCAACTGCAGATTCGCCTGCTTCGATTGCCTGTTGTGCCTCAGCCTTCAGCTCTTCGTCGTCAATTTGAGGGCCTTCTTTTTCAAGGTAATCTGCCAGATCCTTCACGCCAGCACGAATGCGGTTTCCAGAATGAGGCACCATCATCACTGACTCACTCACAACATTCTCCTGCTGAGGGACTTTGTCTGGGTTGGTCTCCTTGAAGGTTTGCAGACGCTGCTGCTCGACCTCGACCTCCTTTTTTGCGAACTCAAGGTCCTTGATGGTCCTCTTCAAAGCATTTATCTTGATCCTCAGTGTTTTCACATTGGGTGCCTCCGTCTGGTGCACCTTTGTACGAAAGCGGTTCTCCAGTGCCGGTTGATCGGCCATTCTTTGCTATCACGACTAGTTGCTGTGAGGTACTGGATTGAATTAAAGCGCCACCTGCAGTGCGAGTCATCGACAGTGTGTGAATGTAACAGGCGAGGAAGTAGTGGCAGGTATGTTGGTGAGTGCGGATGCTGTGTTGAAGACTGCCTGTACAGCCTTGTCGACGGCCTGTTTCGAAGCGACCAGTGTTGCTTGTGTTTGCGGCGGGAAGAGAAGTGAAACAGTTTTCTGGAAAACAAACACATCTGCGGTGAATGCGTCCCCAAGCCAACGATGCGTAGTAACACCACCTATGCAAATAGGCAACTGCGCACGCTAAAAGGGGAAAAGTTGTGTCTCCACCCACCTCCCTCCTTCGTTAATGCGTTCATGTCATGCCTCACACAATGGTTAACAAAAAGCTGTTTGGCCTGTCATTAACAGGGGTGAAAAGAGAAGAGGAATCAGTGTACGGAGGAAAGAAAAAAAACCGTGCGGCGGCACGTGGACAGGTTGCGTCTCTTAACCGCTACAGCTACTCTTCTGACTGATCAGCAGCAAACATTCCATTCTCGTTGATCATGCCATAATGCGCCAGCACATGCTTGACCGTATCGGTTGTGAACTCGTCGGTGCCTCCAAACTCATCGAACCCGATGATGCTATGGAACGTGTTCTGTTTCTCCACCAGCATCAGTGTCGGCAACATCATGACGTTGAAACGCTCTGGCAGAGAGGGGATGCGTTCCACATCAATGTAGCAGAAACGAGTCTCAAAGTGCTCTTTGGCAATAATACGCAGATGACGCTCAATGATCTCGCAGCGCGGAGTACTGCGACGCATAAAATGAGCAACGACACGCTCAGACGCCAAGACCGCGTCAAAGAACGCCTTGGGATCCGTGATTTCCAGGTACTGACCATGCCCTTTTTGCATCCACTCGCCCTTGCGTTTCTCGACTTCACGAAGCTGTTCGAGTCGCTTTTTGCGGATGGCACGGAGCTCATCGTCATCCATGTTGTCCAAGGACTCAAGCTGGTCGTCCACCGCACGCTCGATCTGCTCCGCAATCCGGAGAACGGCCTGCTCGTTGATATCCCCCATCGTTGAAAGCGTGTCTAGAGTATGTAAGGGTTCGTGTTGGTATTTGCAGGGGAGAAGGCAAAAGAAAGCAAGTAAGTGCGCTGAATCGCTTCGGATTAGCCATGTGCAAGTGAGAAGACAATGAAGGCGAGGAAGCGGAAGTGTCAAGCTTGGCAACGGCGAACAGTAGGAGACACCTTCAGCCGTACACAACGGCTGGCCTTCGAAACCGATTACGCAGTGCCGGGAACCGAAATCAAGACTGGCAACCGTCTTTCTCAATCGACCAGCAACAGGCGGCCGTTCAGACCACAGTCGGTGAGGCACGAACGCGGTAGCGGCGGCACAAGGGAGAACGTCAGCCTGCGGCTGTTGCCGTTTGAGCCCATGGCAGCATTACAGAATAACAACAACAATGACAGCCCAGACAAAAACAAAAAAAGGAAGGCACCAACAAATTTGTCACCGGGGTGCGTGGCAATACAGGGTAGGCCGGCACACGGGCCTTACCCCTGCATCCTGTCAAATAGCTTGTTCGTGGTAGTGCACGTACCAAGAATCTGGGAATCTGTCTTCCCTCGCACTTCGCGAAGAAAGTTGTACGAAGGGCACTGCCCAAACAGGAACGGCATCGCACAGTCCCGTGTTTGTTTCAGTGTTAGCAACGTGCGGCGCAAAGTGAGCCGCTTTTCGCGGAGCATAACCTTCACGTCACCGCGCAGGGCCACGGGAAGATACCTGAGGCCGTGTGTGTAGGCATCGCGCAGCTGCAGCAAAAAGTCAGTAAGCAGCGGGAGAGAACCGTCCCTTGACCGCGAATACCGCCGTACACTAGCCCGCATGGTAGAACACAACTCTGCACGTTCCGTCTCGCTGGTGTAGGTGGAAAGCGCCGTGATGGACTTCGCCACGTCTGCGAGTAGATCGTGGTACAGACGGCGCACCTGCTTGTGAGAGTAATTGCGGGCGTTGCCGTACGACTTTTCCAGCATCTGGTACCCATACTTGTCGAGCACGCGCTGCGCGTAAGTCGTGGAAGGTTCCATGATTTCGTCGTTGGGCACCGCGGCCAAGATGACCGCGACGACAACGGTAACCAGGATTAGGCAACGGAAGAGACGAGCCATAGTGCTGAGCCTGTCGCAAGCACGACGCAGGTAAAGAAGGGGGGGGGGCGATGTGGGGGAGGGGGTTCGTAACTGGGTGGTTGGCGGCGGTTGTCCCCAGCGGAACGGTTGGGGGTCCGGTGGCGCGGGTTTGCGAAGGCCGTGCCCCATGCCCCAGCGCCCCACACCCCTGTGCCCTCCTCGCCACACCATTCGCACCGCACCGCCCCCTCCACCCAACGCAAGCGCACGAAGCCACACCAACAACTCTTTTTGCTGCCCACGCATGCAAGCCCTTCCGTACACTTACTGTTACTGCGAAGAGAACGTCTACCGGCTGCTCTCCGAGACGCTGGGCAGCGACTGCCCGTTTGACGACGCGTACGCGGTCGTCGTCAGTTCGTACTCGTGCGCCCCGGTTGCGGAGAAGGTCAACGTGTGGCAGTCGGTTGTGCCTTATCGCCCGTGCCGAGTGGCGAACCCCGCGCGGGATGCCACTATCTGGGATTACCACGTGATTGCACTGGTTGGGAACAAAGGCGCGGGGAAGTACTACGTTGTGGACTTCGACTCCCAGCTGCCCCGCAGTGGCGACGTCACGGTCCCCCGATGGAAGGATGTGTGCGTTGCATTTTCTCGGTACGTCAATGAGACGTTCCTCTCTCTCATGCACGCGGGGCTTGCGTTGGGAGGTGCACCTCTCGCCGCTGTACTCGACACCGTGCGGTTCAGGGTAGTGACGCGCGGCGATTATCTGTGCTTTCTCCGCACCGACCGCGGGCACATGCGTGACGCCTCGGGCAACTACAACAGTCCGCCACCCCCGTATGAGGCCATTCAAGATTTCCACCCTAGCACGTCCGATGCTGCAAAGCGGCGATACAACGAGGTGATGGGAATGTTTTCTCCAGAACACAAGCGAAATAATCTAGTGAGCTTTATTAACACGCTCAACGACAGTTTTCCCGGAGATGTGCTAGGTGTTAACGACTTCATTTCGCGCTTTAGTTGAGAATCAGCGATTTTTCCACAATTCTTGTGTGCACGGCGCGGCCGGTACCCCATCACAGGTAGGTGACTCGTGTGGTCGAAGGTTCGCCGCGTGTGGCGGCCCGTGAGCCGTTGTCGTTTCCGCGTTGCGTCAGCCACCTCACCCTGTTGAGCGTTCAGACCACGGCTTGCATTATGTGGCCAGGTGCTTACGTCTTCCCATATCCCCCGGCAAGAAGCACAGGTGGTGAAAGTGAACGTCGCGCACTGACCAATCTGTCACAAATAACCTTATTCCCCCTCTTTTCCTGGCTTTGCTGATACCCGCTTCCAGCGCCAACTACGTGCGTGAGAAATAGTACGCCTCTAAGGAAATCCGTAGTACCGTTAATCTACAACGCACTTCGCACAGAGACCTGCTTGTGCTCGACAATGCTAAACACTGATGGAACGGTTGGCTCGTTCAGCGACGTGCCTTACTTTGGCCCCGTTGAGTCGATGAGCTTTTACGACTTGGTTCGAGCGTTACGACTGCACAAGCTGCCCACAACACTCTTGACCGGCTCGCGGGTGCCATCTTTTTTTGCGGAACCAGAACTCACAGAGCGGATCAGTGATGCCGCTGTGTACCGCAGTGGAAAGAAAAAACTGAGCTGCAAATTACCTGATGCGTACAATGACTTTGACTCGGTCCAGTATCTGTTCGGTGAGGATGGCCGATCACTATTCACTGTCTGTGAGACTAACACCAGAAACAGCAGCTGTGAGAAGGATACTGTGCATGTCACTGTCGACACGCACGGCGCAAACACGCTCTGGACGACCATGATTCTTTACCTGCTCGGTGAACACTCGGTATCAAGCTTTGTCGTCCCCAATGTGGATAACTACTTGAGCGAGTCATCTGGAGGCTGTGACTTTATGCTTTCGCTCCTTCTCGTTGGTGCCAGCAACATCGCCCACTATTTCTCTTCAAAACCGGATTATGTCGAGCGCTTACGCAATGTTAGCGTATCCCTCACAGTGCTCAATACTTCGGCAGGGGTACTTTGTGGAGATGCTCTTCAGTGCTTCCTGGAGTCAAAACTTAAGGTCGCTGTGAATCGAGTTCATCTCGAAACACCCATAGACGGCTTTTCCGCTGAAATTACCTCTCACAGCGTCGTCTCCGCCGATGAGTGGCTGGACACGGTAAAGAACCATCTTGTCGAGGCTCATGAGGATTATTGTGATGAGGAAGACGAGGACGGGGAAAGACAAAAAACCGTTAACGCTCCCGTGGTTCTGACTATTTTGCCGAAAGACGCAGCCGTCCGTCAGGCGCTGCGGGAGAGTTTGCTAGACTGCTACACGTCGGTGCCGATCCGGTTCGTAGAAGAATCGCAGCTGACGCCAGAGTCGTTCTCCGGACACAGCCCAGTGATTTTCGCCTGCTCGGCTGGCTGGCTCTCTGAGCAAGCACGCACTCCTTCTCTTGCACGGGTTCTGGATAAGCTCGCCGTTCGCCAAGTGCTTCACACCGGTTTTAGGGAGTTCAGCGGAAATTACAAAGAGGAACTCACCCACTGCTTCAGTACGGTGAAGAGCCTGTGTGAATCTCAAAATCTGGCGTTGCACAGCGTCGAGTGCGAAGAGCCATCCTTTTCGCTGCCGGACACGGGTGTGAACCAGTCAAAAACCCTCGAATCGTGTAACATGGTGCTACTTTTTTTCCGTCGTTTTGCGATGAAGTACTCTCCGTCTTCGTTGCAGCCTTTTACTGCGTTGTCACGAGATTTAGTGTTATCTGAGCGTGGCTGGATGCACTGTAATCAAGTCATTGAACAAATGACTCTGGCTGGCGTTGTGGTGCGTCCAAAAGGCACACATTTGACCGACCACGTTGAACTCACAGTGCTGGGCCGCTGCCTTTCATTTCGCTTCCGGATGAAACCGATTATCCCCGCGGAAGAACTGTCCGTCGTAGATGCGAAGATTATCCTGTGGGCACAACTTTTGCGACAACCCCTACACGTCGTGATGTCCTTACTACAGCAGAGATACCCTTTTGGTAAGGACATGGCTCGTCACGTTGAATCTTTTTTGAGTCAACACAAGCTGCGCCTGGACGGTGACTCGGCTGTGGTGCGCGCAGCCCTCACAGAGCAGTTGGCTGTTTTTGGGTTCAACCGGATGAAAACAGTGAATCGTACGCACCTTTTTCTCAGCAGTCCAAGTGGATCGCGGAAGCCACTGCAAAACCACTATGTTAGTCCGCCTCCGACTGTGTGCCGCGGGTGGTTTAGGCAGGCGCCACTCGAAAGTGGCTCGTTGCTTGAGAGAAAAGCAGTTGACGTGTTTTGCCTTCCGCCCGTATCACTGTACTGCGAGATCGACGGCGCTGAAAAATCGTCTGGGTCAACCGTGCAGTGTCCTGTTGAGATTTCTTACCCACTTGTTATCGCGCATTCAATGCTGCACATTGCTTTGCACAATAACTGCGTGTTTGTCGAATCCGCGTACACCAATGAAGTTGCTGTCTCATTGCCCACCTCGGCGCTGCAGTCGAGCGTCCTGAACACGATTTTGGACCACACAGAGTCGAATACTGCTGGCCTGTGGCTAGATAACTGCTGCACCGACATCGCCTTGACCCCCTTGGATGCGTCATTCCTTGCCTGTTTTCCGTTGAAGGGAGAGCAGCAGATTCGTGTGTGCGGGCGCAGCTCGTTCCAAAAGAAACGCAAGCGTGCACGCCAAGAGGCGGAGGCAGTGGAAGACACGACAACCTTCAAAGGAGTACTCCCTAGGAGCCAAGCGGAGATTGACGCAATAAGCGAGTTTGTGGAAAAGGTAATCAGCGCGCTTGGCAGGGATGTGGCTGAGAAGCGGTTCGTTGGCAAGAAAGGGTTTGGTTTTATTGACCCCAACCACAGCCTACATGCTTACTATCAGCACGTCATGCGTCACGGCTCTGCGTAATCGTCGGCGTGAGGCGTATGGAGGCGAATTCATCACAGACGCGCACGGTGCTTGACTTACCATTCAACCACCTTTGGCTTTTCTTTTGTTGACCACTGATACAAACACCAGCACTTTTTTTTTCCGTGCAGAATGAAGTGAGAAAGAATTGGGTGCAGATGTGATCTCGCGAGAGGGTCGACACGAGGGGCAATTGTTAACTAACCAGTCAGAACGCAACCAGTTAGCACGCACCGAAGATTTCTCCCGACCGCACGTGCGTACACTCAACTGTCAGTAACCACAGTGTTGAAAACTACCCATGTGCACGAACGCAAACTGCTCGGAGCCGCTGTGGCTCCCCATTATTGGTTCCGGCACACTTGTCTTCTCTCCTCTCCCTCTGTACCCCGACTGCCACGCCTCGTGATTCCCAAACGTGACTGGCTAGTCCTCGATAGCTGAGAAAACTGGCAGACGTGTGGCGCTGCACACCGTGGGCTTCCTGTGAGTTTTGAAGAAGTGCTCTTCGACGAGGCTCTCATGAAATCCCCGTCTACACGGCAGGGGAAGTCTCCCAAGACAAGGAAGCAGAAGGTACAGATGGTGCTAAGCTGTGTTGTTCTTTTCGCAATTCTCTTCTTGGTTTACAAAAGCTGGCGTAGCTCACAGACACTGGCATTCGGCTTGTCAGGGACGTGGATTTCCCTTAACGGCAACTTCACTGTGGCCTGCGTTGGTGGTAGCTGGTATGAAAGTACGTGCCAGCTTTCTTCTCCATACGCCTACACCGGAGAAGTCCTCGTGGCGCCTTTGTCTGATGGAAGCTGGGTGTGGACACTGCCTCACAACGGGGGTAGCTCCTATTTCTTTCACCACTCTCGCGGACGCCTTCGCATTACGGACGGCGAGCAGCGTGGCCGGCTCTCGAAGGGCAAGGCGACTACATTTAGGCGTGCTGGGGGCACACAACAAGGAAACTTCTTTGCCGCGCTGAGGGCGAAGAGCCAGTACATTGTGCCTCTGTTTCTCCTGGTGGCTTCGTACAAGTGGGTTCAGGTCGCTTTTTTTGGGAAAGGGCTCACGTCAACGTCGAGGCGCCAACGCCTCATAGGACGCCGGCGTGCGGCTGCTTCTAGGTGAGCACGATGAACAACAGTAAGAACAAATCTCAACAACAGTATAACCAGTGTGGAGCTATCTGTGATGCGTGCTCAGGTAAATGCTGATTCAGTTATACCAAAGGCGTTGCTCGGTGCCTGCGGTGGCCTCTGAGCTTTTTGTTTCCATTTGCTCATCCCCTTAATTGGCCTTGTTCCCCATTTCAGTGCCCTGCTCTCATAACCCTATCGTCATACCCTCACACGCACATACGCCTTTTTTTTCTGTTCGCTCTCTGGGATACGCCAAACACTTGTGCATGTCGGCGTGCCGTCTCACAGCTCCCTTTTCCTCTCCGCGGCTTTTTGACGTGCTTGTCACCGTCTGCCCGTCAGCTTCGTAGAACTCTTTTTTTCTTTCTGCTTGGCAAACATGCAAAGTGCCAAGAACCGTGAAGTGTGCTACGAATCCCGTGACACTTACCACCAGTGCCTCGACACGCTCCCTGACGACCCTGAGAAGGCGTGTGCCAAGCAGCACAAGGCATTCACGGCCGCCTGTCCCAAAAGCTGGGTTTCGTATTTTGAGAAGCAGCGAGAGCGCGAAGTGATTTTGCAGCTTCAGGTTGAACAGCGGAAGGGTTCGTCATATTAGTGGTTGAACAAACTGTCTAGTTCCCTTTCAGTTTCTGTTATGCTCACACACATTTTCGTCTTCAGCCGGCGAAATACACCTCGACACTCAACACGTTGTGCCACCAGCCTCCCATGCGGCGTTGCTGACACCATCTATAACCAAATTGACCACGACCCGGATAACTAGTTGGTTCCGCTCACTTTCACGTACTCACTGAGCACAGTATGGCAGTGACGAGAGCATTTCGGCATCTTGGTGCTGCTGTTCACCCTGTTTGCAAAGCTACCACGCGCCGTTTTCTTCAACAAAGACACGCATCCTTGTCTTTTTCTCACCTTCCTCGCCTGCCCCATCTCCCTCACCTTCTTGTTCGCCGATCTTTACCCTCTTCTCCCCGTCTGCTTGCATTTTTTCCACGGACTCGCATAGCTGAATCGAAAAGCCATCAACGCGTCAAGCCGTTCCTGAGACAACAACGAACGAACTAACAATGAGCCGCAGCGAGTCCTCTTACGTGCCGGACCTGGTGATGAAGAATTTCCAGACGGTCTCTCAGATCCGCACATTGGGGGCCATTTTGGCAGGGCTCTGCGCAGGTATTCTTGGCCTCACGAGCCTTGCGGGTGTCGCCTTTTTCCTGATGTGCTCCGCGGCGGTCTCTGCGGCAGTGTATTACGTTGGCTGCAGCAGCGACGCGCGCCGGTACTTCCCTAAAGGCACAGCTGATTTGTTCTCGTTTGGTAGCCTTCTCACTGGTGCGATGACATTTGTACTCGTGTGGACCGTTGCTTACGATGCTGTGTACATTTTCTAACGATGCGATCATCCGCGAGAATGGAATTTTGACTGTTGTGTCACCGTTTGGTTGTGTATCGCTTGATAACTAAAACACCCACGTTGGCGCACGAAGGCATCTTCAAACAGCTCCGCCTCACCGCGCCGTTAGCGCACCCGAAAAGAGAGTCAGACTTGAGAGCGGACGAGTATCGCCGACCCGCCGCCATTAGGATTCACAAGAGGTGCTTCTCCCTCTCCGCTCTCCTCTTCAGTCTGCTGTTCTCAACCGGAGCACTATAGTATTAGGCTTTTATGCTTTGTGGTGCGCCGGAGAGGAGCGCGTCGCCGTTGACCCTACTCACGGATGGACAGCACGGTTGTCTACATGACCGTGAAACTAGCCTTTTCAATAACCTCCGCTTTTCTCACCAACCCTCCGCCTGCCTGCACCCAATAGCATTCCTTGTAATTCGCCACTTTTTTCCTCCTGACGAAACGGTGAGAGCCAAACGAACGAATTGCCACGCCAGTGCATCTATCCCAACCTATCTGCACCCCCGCGCGCGCACACACACACCCACAGGCAAGCAGCGAAGCATCGAGCGGTCTCTGATTCTAACGCCATTCCAGACTCCGCTATTAGAAGAATGTCCGTCTCCACGCGTTCCACAACAACAAAGCGCACCATCGGACGCCTTGCTGGCAACAAGCCAGCGGGCGTGTGCCTCAACCGCAAGGATCTGCGCAGCGTTGCGGAAGTCGCGGTCGAGTACTCCGATGCTGAAAGCATGTATCTCCGCGAGAATGAACTCACAAGCTTCGACGTCGACGTGAAACTAGATGCTTTGCGCGTCCTGGACCTGTCCATCAACGACATTGGCGGTGCCGTGGATTTTCTCAAGTTCACCCCCCAACTGCACCACTTGTTCATGACGGGTAACCGCATCGAGACGCTGGCTGGCATCGCCAACTTTGCCTCACTCGAGACGCTGTGCTTAAGTGACAACGCCATCACTAGCTTCCACGGACTGGAGAACTTGCCCAATCTGCGAGTGCTGTCACTCAACTTCAATAACATCTCCTCCTTCGAGGCGTACCCAACACTTCCCAGCCTGCACACCCTCAACATGGTTGGCAACCCCGTGACAGAGGAGCCATCGTACCGCAGCATGGCGATCGCCATCAACTGCGTTGACCTCGTTTCCATCGACGGCAACCCGGTGCAGGTGGCAGAGCGTGCGGCGGTGGAGCACTACCGCGGCAAGGTGGCGTACTGCATCCGTGAAGGCTTCGTTGTCGAAGGTGACGATGCTGAAGGAGCTGCAGATCAGTTTCTCCTACAACTGCAGCGCGCTCGCGAGTCATCCAAGGCACTGCAGCTGTGCGCGATTCGCACGCGGCCTGAAGACGAGACCAGCACAGCGTTGATGGAGGGCACGCCCGTTACTCTCTCTCTGTGCATGCAAGACATCCGCCCTTACGCCGAGCGCACAACCGACGTGTTCCACTCCCGCTACTTGTACCCAGTCATCTTTAAGGTGTCCGGTGAGGCCAAGGAGGTCTTCGTTGTGGGCTCGATGAACAACTGGACTGACCCGATTGAGCTGGAACGCTGTGAGGATGGTGAGGTCTACTTTCACACCACTCTGTACCTCCCCGCTGGCGACTACGAGTACCGATACATTGTCGACGGCGTGGAAAAGGTGTCTGAAACCAACCGCATCACTTCCAAGTACAAGCAGGGCTTTTGCAACCTCTACCGCGTCACAGAGCTGGAGAACAACGACGACGAGGAGGACACGATTCTCTACATCCGTTGGATGCGTAGCAATGAGCGGGGCATCTACGAAGTTGTGGAAGGCCAGAACGGTCTCGTCTACACCCCTGTCCTGGAGGACGTTGGCGCCTGCCTGCGCACGGAGGTGCTCGCGTACGTCAAGGGTCAGTTCTCCTTCCTTTACTTTGACATCTCATCACCGGTCGTGCCGGCACCACCCAGCTGCCCGCACCTCGAGCTCAAGGGCATTGCCGCTGAGGGTGCCATTCTTGCCGCCGAGGCAGACTACATTGGAGGTGTGGAGGGCAACTCTTCACTTCAGTGGTACCGCGTTGCGCAGGACGGTCAGGCTGTTCCAGTTGACCTGCACGACCCGTGGGCAGGGTACCGCTGCACGCGTGAGGACGTTGGCTGTCGCATCCGCGTCGAGTTCAACCCTGTTCGCAACGACTGGGTCGCAGGTGAGCCCAAATCCGTGGAATCCGACGTCGTCGCAGAAGGCCAGCCCACGTGCGAGTCCATCAAAATTCTCGGCACACTTGTCGAAGGCAGCCCGCTGGAGGTGGACGTCGAGTACACTGGCGGCGACGAGGGCGACAGCTTCTTCCAGTGGCTGCGCAAGGTCGATGGCCGCGAGGAGTACCAACCCATTGAGGGCGAGAACTCAACCAAGTACACACCCACAGCTGCGGATATCGGGAAGCGTCTCGCGGTGGAGTACACTCCGGTAAACGCGGCAGGCAAGGAAGGCGAAACATGCCGTTCGGTCCTCGAGTACCCCATCGAGCCAAAGGCACCCGCTGCGCGCGGCCTGACCATCACGGGCGACATGCTTGAGGACGAAGAGCTGACACTCAACTTCCAGTACTCAGGTGGCCAGCCCGGACAGCACCTCATTCAGTGGTTCCGCCGCTCTAACGGCCGTCAGGTCAAGACCGGCAAGACCAACAGCCTGTACCACGTCCTGACCAACGGAGACGTGGGTTGCTCCATCGAGGCAACCCTCACACCTGTGCGCAAGGATGGCGTGCAGGGTAAGCCAGTTCAAGCACGTGCCTCAGGTACCGTCCGCGCGGCCGAGCCGCACCTCAAGGCGTTCGACGTGCAAGGCGAGGCTGCCCTAGGCCAGCCGCTGACCATCGTCGCCGACTACGCTGGCGGCCACGAAGGTGCATCCATTCTTCGCTGGGAGCTACAAGACCCGGAGACTCAGGAGTGGGAGGAGGTAGCCAGCGGGGCAACCAAGTACGTCATCAAGAAGCAAGACCAAGGCAAGATGATCCGCGTGACGTACATCCCCGTGCGCGAGGATGGCGCAGAGGGTGAGGCGATGACCTACGAGACGCGTGTCGCCGGAGAGGTGCAGCTCCCCACACCACCACCTCAGACGCGTGAGATTGCCCCTGTCGAAGAGGCTATTGAGCCCGAGCCCGACGCCGCCGCACAAGAAGAGGAGGCCAAGTCCGAGGTGGATGAAGGCATGTACCCCGTCGAGGACGATGCCCCTGCCACCAACGAGAAGTCTGAAACTGCGGAGAAGTCCACTTGTGACTCGGACGCCGACTCTTCTGATGGTGGAGATGCGCAGAAGTCTCGCCAAGCCGCCGCTCCGGCAGCACAGGAGCCGAGCCCTAAGAGCGAGGAGGAGCCAGCACAACCCGCCGCGGTCGCCGAAGAGCCTCACGCAGACGAAGAAGACGAACCCAGTGAGGCACCGAAGGAAGAGGCAGTCACTGGCAACATTCACATTGACCCTACCAAGGCGCATGACTCTGATGAAGACTCTGACGATGAACTGTAGTGTGGGCTGCGCAGGGATGGCACAAGTTGTAGGTACCGGAGACACCGGCCACGCTTCATGCCAGAGTGCTTTGGCGCCACAATGATGCGTTGGGCTAGCAGGGCCGCACCACCATGAACGGAGATAGAGTCACACAAAGGCACGTGAAGAAAAGACACGTGGTTCGAAAGAGACCTGTTGTCGTTTTTTTTCTCCACCCAAACTACGCCTTTGTTGTTGGGTAAAGATCCCACAGAACGGGCTGCGAGCACGAAACGTTCATCGTTGCCGTACCGGAGTCTTGCCACTGTCTTGCGCTTCCTCCGTTTTCAGCCGACCCCTGCAGCCCGCTATCGTCTTCTTTTTTTTTCTGTTGGCTTGTTTGGCTGCGCTTTCAAGCGTTTTCTCAAAGGAGACACTCTCCTTTACTGGTGGCCACTACAAGGACTTGACGGTGGTAGGTTGTTGGCTTTCTTTTGTCTCACTGCCACTCACACAGCCAATGTGGCTAGTTGGCGCAGTCTTGTTCTACCTTCCGTTCTTCTCAGACTCGTTTCTCTACTCTCACCCCTTGTCAAGAAGGAGAATGGCCAGTACATAGTTGTTTTGGAGGTCTACGTAAAGAAAGAAAAAAGCGCTTTGCCACGTCTTTGTATCTTCTGTTTCCTCTTTTGTTCCCTTCTTTCATACTCAATCCATCATCGGTACGCTCCTACCTTGAAAGCAGCAAAATGCCAAATCATTGGCGACCTTTTTTTTTTGTTCAACAAAATCATGCAAACCCTGCAAATAATGTGGCGAAAAAGCACTCCGCGACAACGAACACAAGCAAGATTGATGGCGACCTGGAGGCCATCGTAGTAGTTGAAACGCACCACGTGAAGACTGTCACCGAGAAGGCGATGAGAAAACTGTCACCACTTATCTTTCTGTTTAGAACCCATTCCTACACCACCACCAACGTCAGCAATGCAAACGAATGACACCGCACGCGCAGGGGGTGCCGGCACATTCAGCGGCCGCTTTGTCACTCTCGGCTCCAAACAATGGCCACGAGCGCGATTTTTCTCAGCGAGAATCGAAACACACCACTCGCATTACCCGATGAGGAAACTGTGCACACCGTTTCATCTCTTTACGGCTGCATTCAGGCCTCTATCTTTTTGTTCTCTGGTCTCTCTGAGCTACGCATTCCACTCAATGGCGCTAACACCAATTATCCCAATCGTGATGCCATGATGACAGCACTACACTTCTTCTCCACCCGTTTCATTTCTGGATTTGCACTCCTTTCTTCTGTTGTTGCTCATCTGTCGAAGAGATAGGGCCAACCTGGGGACGCACACAGGCACACACCTCTCCTCCTTTTTTTTTTTGCGTCTTCTTACGAAAGGCACACCGTTGGGGAAATGCTGCGTCTGAGTTATCACTGCGTGCCGTTCCTCATTTCCACGAGCTTTTGCGCCAGTCGCATTGAGTCTAGCCGGTGTGCCAGCTCACTTTCCACGTCACACACCGAGGAAAGCACATCACCTTCTCCACGTGAAAGGCGCATCGAGGCTCTGAGTAACGAGATCTTCGGTAAGGGCAACCGCCATCTGAAGAACGTCGAGACACTCACGTCCCTTCCTGAGGGCCTTCACTCTTTTCCAGAGGTGTGCTTTATTGGAAAACCCAATGTGGGCAAGTCCACGCTCGTTGCCTCGCTTCTCCACAATCCCAAACTGGCGAAAGGGTCGTCTCTCCCTGGCACTACTCGTCTGCTACAATTCTTCAACGTGGGTGACGCTCTTCTCTTGGTGGACACGCCTGGCTACGGCGGGTGGAAAGGACGGCGCTTGGCGCAAACTGCGCGCGAGCGAGCCAACGCATTCTCGATTCTGTTTCGCTATCTTGCCCTGCGTAAAACAGGCAATTTGAAGCATGTTTACTGGTTAATGGCTGCCTCGGCGTATCACCCGATTTCTTTCCAGCCTCGCGACCGGGAAATGCTGGCCTTCCTCACAAGGGAGCGCATCCCTTTTACCGTAGTGTTGTCGAAGATTGACCGGCACTGGCGTCACTGGGCCGAAGAGACTCGATCAGAGGACATTATTGGCAAGGATGGCATTCTGCGTCCATCCCCGCTCCAGACAAAGTACGGTGGAAACGTAGCGGCAGTGGAGAGACCCGAAGACGGCGTGCGGCGAAACATGGCGGAGGTCTACCGTTTTCTCGGGACAGACACGGTGCCCGTCCTTGGCGTCAGTGCCAATCGGTGGGACCCCCGACGATGCCGCCACCTCACCTCTCTGCAGAACGACGTTGTCGCGCATTGCAGCGTCGACATTCCGCAAGACGAGCGCCTCACGTACAAAGAAATGACTTCACTGAGCTACGCGCCGCCGCTCGCGTCAGACATCCATCGCGTGTGCATGGAGTACCCTGTCGAAGCGTTTGTCGTGCCCCAAGATGACAGACTTTCACTGCCTGAGATGGTGGCTCGACACGAGGCCGCGAAGAGTAACTTGTTGAATCACCACGTGGCGGCGGAGTTTCTGACGGCACGAGACGTCGCTGAAGGTGGCTTCCTCGACTCACGGGAGCTGATTGGTGAGGCACGTCGGGAGGAAGCACAGCGACTGCTCCGTGCCGACGTGGCACAGAAAATGACACTTCTCGCCGTCGACGACCCCACCGTAGCCGCATTGGCGTCACCCAGCGACTCCCACCCGCCGACCACAGTCACGCCTTACACTCCCGGGTTGCCCTCGCCAAGCGCTGGTGGGGTTGCCCCGGCACACTGTCACGACTTATCCCAGAATCCGGTAGACGAGGCAGAGACGCAGGAGGATAGACTGTCGAGGAACCACTGCACGGTCGACGGCGACAACGGAAACAGTGCTGTAGCGAGTGCCCAGAGTGCCTCTAGAACAACTATGCCCACTTCGTGTCGGCCAGACACAGCAGCAACTCCCGTGGCCGTACAAGTGGACCCATCACCACCCGTGCTTCCTCTGCCTTTTGCGGTTGACCGCAGCGCGCACTATGTGCGTGCCGTCGATGGCACTGCGATACCGCGCAGCTTGGTGAGCGTCTCGGTGGAAGGCTTGGCGATCGAGAAGCCAGATGAGATGGCTGCATTTGCACTTCAATCCGGTGCCGGTGCCTATGAGGAGCTTATCCAATACGCAGAGCTGGCTGACACAGCTGGAGAGGATGCTCACCTGTTTGTTGCGCACGACAGCAGCGCACGTCTTTCAGAGACAGAGCTGGAGAGCCTTCAACGAATTCCGTTCAAGTCTGCTGCGTTGAAGAGAAAAGAGAAGCTGCTATCCAAGTACATCGACAAGGCGCGAAAGGAGAGGTCTCTTTACATGCACGCCGAGGGGTATATGTGTCCGTGGGTAGGTGGCCCGACGTCCACTGGTGGCATCCTTGGCGCTGGCGGGGCTGCCGCGTCCTTGGGTAAAGGTGGCGCTCTGATGAAGGGTCTCAAGCAGTCGGGCTTTGGCGGCCGTAGCTATTCTGCCCGCACAATGAAGCACCGTGGACGGGCCACCAAAAAGACTGGACCGTGGGCTGCATAATCTTGCCCACCGTCCTTCTCTGTTCCTTGAACTCGTTGACACGAACACAGTGTTGCATGTCTTCCACGCTTTTTCTCTTTTTTAAGTTTTACTTCGCCTGGCACGGTGTCGGCTCGGCGCTCACAGAGGTTTTCTCCATACACAACTACAACCACCCACTATATCCAAACGGATTTGTCAAAAGACTAGACGTGTCGTCACGTGGCGTCGCGTCACTGGTTAACGCACATCGCACCTGTCTTCGTGTCCCCCCTTGCTATAGCCGCACCACCCTTTCCGCCTCTCTCGCCTTCTCCTCCCCTTGTTCTTTTTCCTTCGTATCTCTGCGATAAACACCGTCGGTGGGAAAGCTGGCTCACGACCGGTTTGCCTTTCTTTTTCTTCCGGTGGACTTTTGAAGTCGCGACACATCAGCGACGTGGGCAGAGCGAAGCAGAATAGAGTGGAGTAGGCGCATGGAGCCGAGCATTTACGACCTGCAGGATAACAATGCCCTCTACGAGGTCCTTGGCGTCCCACGGACAGCCACAGACAAGGATATCCGCCGTGCCTATCTGAAACTGGTTGTGCTGTACCACCCTGACAAGAATCCCGATGGCGAAGAGATCTTCAAAGAGATTTGCTTTGCTCACGGCGTGCTCTCTGATCCACAACAGCGCGCGATGTACGACAACAAGTCGCTTCGGCAGAACCTGCAGGGACGAACGAAGGAGTACGATCCTAGCATGGACCCCAACGTCCAGTTGAGCCCGGAAGATCTGCGCAAGTTTGTCGAAAAGCTGGAGTCAGCGCACGCCGAAAAAAGGCAACAACAGAGCCAGTTCGAGCGGCTCAGGGAGGAGGAAATGCAGCGCCGTGCCGAGTATGATTCCAAGAACCCGGCCTTCAAGGCGCAATACGAATTGGAGCGCCGACAACGGCAAACACAGGCCGCTGGCGCGACGTTCGGGCAGAGAGCGGCAACCGCGGCCTCCACCCCATCACCCTCGACAGCCTGTACGGTCACATCCACAACAGCACCCTCCACCACACCGGGCGGCCTTGCCATTGGCTCGACCCTCAAAGGGTACCGCACATCGGCTGAGCTGACAGCTGTGCTGGAGGAGGAAGAGCGAATGCGACTGTACGGCGTGCCTGTGAGCTCCAGTGGGGTGGGCAAGCCTGCGACCGACACGCCTAGCGCTGCTTTTCCCACTGCAAGCCGCCTTTCGGTGCGCCAGCAGATGCTGTCCAAGTACCGCGCTGAGCAAGCCGTGCCGTCGGCGTCTCAGGGTGGTACAGCCCACTCGAGGAGCTCAGGGATGCCAGGCCACGCCCGTTCCACCAGGCTGGACTTCGTCGACGACCAGGGCAGAAGTGATCTCTATTCCCAAACTGTCGAAGAAGCCCTCCGCACGTACTCGCACTTCGACTACCTTGACTATGTGGCAACGGGACGCCGCGATCGCGAGCCGATCGCCGGAGCCGTTATTGCCGACGCCTTGGACGCCTACGTGCGGAAAACCGAAGATCCACGTGCACTGGATTGACACGGTAATACAGCACAAACGTACACACGCAGGTAGACTACGCTAGCTCCCCACTTTACTTTCCGTGTGCGGACGTGTAATGTGCGTGCGACTATCGGGTCAAACAGACGGCTGGACCACGATGGTGGCGATGACGATGTACAGTAGCGCTGACAAACTGTCTGACAACGGACACTTTTATTTGTTTGTTAACTTCATGAGCACGCGACAGCCCCCTCTTTTATTTGCTCTCTCTGTCAGGCCCTCACTCCATCACTTCCTTTTTTCCTCTCTGCCTCAACGTGGCAGCGCGCGTTCAGACGAAGAACGAAGGCTGCCGTTTCCTGAACGGACGCACATAACCAGTGCTTCTGTCTAAGGCTTCTCAGTGGTCTCGTGCACACTTCCTCTTCACAACCGTCTCACCCTACTCCACCATCTCACTCATTTCTGAATCGCACTGTGCTCTGCGCGTCCGCGTGTGTGCGTCTCCTCACTGTACACACGTGTTCCTGTGTTCTTCTGCTCTTCTGTTTTGGTAGTGAAAAGTGGATACTGTCCTCATTTCCAAATATGGATCTTCTCGATCAGCACCTGGAGACACTCAATAAGTGTCAGACCATCAAGGAGAGCGATGTGAAGGAGCTGTGCAACAAGGCGAAGGAGATTTTGAACAAGGAAGCCAATGTGCACAAGATTCCCGCCCCGTGCACCATCGTCGGGGACATCCACGGCCAGTTCTACGACTTGCTCGAGCTCTTCCGTGTCGGAGGCGATGTTCCTGACACCAACTACGTCTTCATGGGGGATTTTGTCGACCGTGGCTATCACAGCGTAGAGTCCTTCCTGCTCCTTCTCGTACTGAAGATCAAATACCCCAACCGCGTCGCTCTGGTTCGTGGCAATCACGAATCCCGCCAGATTACGCAGGTGTACGGGTTCTACGACGAGTGCCTGCGCAAGTACGGCAGCGTGAACGTGTGGCGTTACTGCACAGATGTTTTCGATCAGCTTCCGCTCGTCAGTGTTGTGGAAGAGAAGATCTTCTGCGTGCACGCCGGCCTTTCCCCCAACCTTAGTACCTTTGAGCAGATGTACGCCATCCCGCGTCGTTGCGAGGTGCCGCACGAGGGCGCCATGTGCGATCTCCTCTGGTCTGACCCCGAGGACATTGACGGATGGGGTTTGTCACCTCGTGGTGCAGGCTTTCTCTTCGGCGGTGACGTTGTGCAACAGTTCAACGAGACAAACAAGCTAGAGCTTATTTGCCGTTCTCACCAGCTCGTGATGGAGGGCTACAAGGCTATGTTCCAGGATACCCTGGTGACTGTCTGGTCTGCGCCGAACTATTGCTATCGTTGTGGTAATGTCGCCTCCATCCTTGAGCTGGATGAGCACCTCAATAAGAACTTCAAGATCTTCGAGGCAGCACCGGAGGAGGCGCGTGAAAACTCCCAAAAGAGCGCGATCCCAGAGTACTTCTTGTAAGCCAGACGAGGCCTTGCAGCGTTTCCCAAGCTCGTGCCAGTTGGCCTCGGAGACGATGAGCGACTGGGTACGAACGGTTGCACAGTGTGAGTGAGTGGGTGCCGCATCCCCCTCGCAGAGGATTGGGTAAGTCCCACAGCTGCCGGTCACCTCAATCGGGACACGGCAGTCGTAGGCATGTGGCCGAGGGAAGCAGCAACTGCACGAACAGCGGCACAAGCACATCATACACAGCGTGCATACGGTCTTTCTCTGCAAAGGGCTCACCAAATGCGTAGACCGAGCAGAAAAAAAGGGAAAACAAAAGCACCGAAGCTTTGGCCAGAGTGCGCACGAAAAGAAATCAGGTTAACAACGTCACAATCTACCATCGCAGCAAAAAAAAAAAGAAAAGGGAGATGATGTGGTACCTGATGCACCAGTCCCGTTTTTTTTTCCCGTTCCTCCTAACTCTTTTCGTTTGCCACATTTTTCTTTGTTTCCTTTCCCTTTCAGCCTGTCCCGTCGCTATTTCGCTGTGCTTTCCGGTGATGCCTTCACCTCTGTTTACACGCGTCGTACCGCTTGCTACCGACTCGCCCTGGCACGTCTACTCATCCACCGTGCTCACTGTTTTCTTCAGTGTTTACCATTGGTTTCTCTCTATCTAATAACGGTGCGTTCAATGTATTTCAAGATGCTTTGTGAACTCGTGCACACTCACGAGAGAGAGAGAGGAAGTAGAGAGTGGGCAAACTATTTCGTCTCCTTGACGGGGCGCCGATATTTTTTTTCGACAACTGGCACACTCGTCTGCCTACGCGTGCGTGCGAAGAGTAATACACACCTACACACTTGCGAGAGGTGAGGCATGCAGAATTGCGCACAGCTGAAGTACCACACGAACAACCGCGAACCAAGCATTGTGAACTGCCAGAAACCACACGCACTTTGCAAACCCGCATCGCCTCCTTGCGCGTGCTGGGGCGAAGGCCGAAAGACGAAGGGCGAAGCCGGGCGGCGCAGCCAGCTCTACCAACAGGCCTGACACGCACATGCATCATAGACTTGCACCAATGCTCCTTTTCATCCATCGGCGAGCGTTGTTGAGCGAGATTTTCGCCTCACCGCCCTCCGTGTGCACTCCTCCTTTGTGCCTTGGCTCGCGAATGCAGCGTTGCTCCCTCGCACTGCGAGCTGTGACGACTCCCCCTCTCAAGCCGCCACCAGAGTCGTATCGCCCCTCTCTCTCCACACCTTACTTCACCACTCTGGCCACGCCTTGATCCTTTATGCTCCCCAGGTGATCAAAACGACACAAAGAGAGAAAAGCACCAGACGACACACACACACACACACACACACACACAAACAATCGCACCTAGCAACAGCTGCAACACCTGCGTTAGCGTTAACGATACACCTTACCGGAAGCCAGCTCGACGCGGTCTGCGCGCTGAAAGCTCCCGTTTTGCCGCTTCACGTGCTCTTCTCCCACCATACGCGTGTGCCTGTGCGGACAGAAGAAGGTGAAGGAAGGAAACAACACAATGCCTCGCCAGTATAAGGTCACACACGACTTCGAGGCTGAAGATGACGTCGAACTCTCCGTTCAACGCGGTGAGTGGCTTATCACTGCGACGCAGGACGGTGCCGTTCAAGACGGCTGGATTGACGTCGTTGTAAAGGACCAGCCGGGGCGCAGAGGGTTCGTACCTATTGCTTACCTGCACGAGCAGCCGGCGGAGGAAACGGAAGAAGAGAATGAGGGCGACACACGCGAGGCGGCACCACCGTCGCCACAGTCACAAGTGGCCCCTGAAGTCAACGCGACGCCGTCCGCCAGAGCCGAACCGGAGCCCCACGATTCCACACCTTCTCTCGGCGCTGGCAAGACCACCACCGTCACGGCGACGCCACCTACTCAGGAGGACAGGCCCCACCAAGGGACCCCACCTGAACCCACATCACCACGTAGAGACGGTGGGTCACCAACCGAGAACGAGCCCACCGCAGCTCCTGGCGCTGAGGGAACTGCCACACCAACACCGCCACGTGTGCCAACGAGCACTGCCGTCGCGACGGAGCATGGCGGGCTCCTCGTCGGTACACCTGTCACTGCACAGGGTACCTCGTCGGCTTCAGTGCGTGGGCACCGGGTGATGGAGGGGGAGGAGAGCCCTGCCGTGGTGGGACACGTGATCAACCGTGCAGCACCGGGCACTGCAGGCCGTGAGGTCTCCAGTGAACCTTCGCCATCACCAGCGCGTCTGATGCCACCCCAGCATACCGCACGACTTACGGATGTGCAGTTCAAATTGCAGCAGATCCGCGAGGCCCAAAAGGGTGACACACTCATGTCACGCTATCTACTTAGTAACTCCGTGAACCCCACTGACCCCGCGTTGAACCGGGTGGATCTCTTCATGCAGCACGTCGATCCGACGGAAAGACGGGCGCTGCTACGGCGCAGACTGAATGAGGACGCGGGTGCGCTGCGCTTCAAGAACCGCCAGCTGTTCCGCCGCAAGATCGTCCTTCTTGGATACCAGGAGGTGGGCAAGACCTCGCTGCGCAAGTGCTTCGAGTCGGAGCCGTTCTTCTTCAAGTCACTGCCGGAGGTGCGCACGACGACAGGCGTAGAGGTGCAGGAGTGCAACATTAGCGTTGATGGCCACAAAGTGGAGCTGCTACTCTCGGACTTTGCGGGACAGGAGTCGTACCACTCGCACACGTTTTTCCTCACCAACCGCTCTATCTTCGGACTTGTGTGGAAGATCTCCGCGGTGGAGCAGGACTTCAACAGCAACGGCATCAACGTCCGTGAGGAGGAGCGGCTGTACAAGTGGGCGGCTGAGATTTACGCAAAGTACCCACGTGCTCGGATTGTACTCATTGCGACGCACCTCGATGAGCTGCGCGTGCAGGGCCAACGGAGTGTTGAGATGATTCTGAACAAGGTGGAGGGTAAGATCCGCGCGTTCCTCGACCGTATTGCGCTTGGCCCCGAGCAGGCCGTCGCCGGGAAGTCGCGCACGGCGTCACGTGGCTGCTCCATCGTGGGTAACTTCGCTGTGTCTTGCAAAACACGACAAATCATCGCCGCAGGCGATGGCCGACGGGAGCTCTCCGGAGAGAAGATAAGTACGCTCTTGCGGTACCTGGCGCAGGTGGCCTACGAGGATTGCCTGGTTGACAGCGAATACCCGTCCGCGGGCATTCCAGGGCGTCACGCGAAGCTCGCGGACGACCTTGACCAACTCAAAAAGCGCTTTCCTGAAAAATTGCTCATGCCCATTGGTGAGTTCGTGCACATGGCGATTCGCATCGGCGTGGAGTCGGACCAGGAGCTGATGCAGGTCGCACGGCTGCTTCACTCGTGGGATGTCATCTACCTGCTCAACCCACACCGCCTCGAGGACAACCTGTTTGTCATGCTCCACGCGCGGTGGCTCAGTCGCATGTCGGCATCCCTCTTCTCGTTTGCCCATGTTCTGCGCACCCCATTCCACCTTCGCAGCCTCATTGGCGGCATCGAGTACACCATCAGCGAAGCAGAGGCGGCGGACATGGGCATGATGCGGAAGGGCTACCTGCGGTGGCCTCTCGCGCGTGTCCTCTTCCATCGCCCGCTTCAGGACTTCCTTAGGCGGTGCCCGGACGATTCAGACGTGGCCATGTGCCTCGAGCTGCTTCAAGCCATGGACATTCTTTACGAGGTCGAGGTGCCGTGCGACGAGTTCAACGTCGTGCTTGAGGAGACGCCCATCGAGCCTGAGGCAGGGCGTGCCGTGGTGCAGGCACCGCGCGTGCTGCGCTACTACGTTCCCGCACTCTCGCCATGCAGCGTGCCAAGCTCGTTGCGCCGGCTAGCACCCCTGCTTTTCCATCGCGGCGTCCGTGTCAAGTACGAGTTCAACCTGCTCCCCGACGAGCTGTGGTGGCGACTGCAGTGCAAGCTGCACCACGACATTCAGCTTGTGACGGTGCACCAACCTACCATCGTCGACGACCCTCGCGAAGAGGAAGAGATGCTGTTGCTGAACGGCTACCGCCTGCGTGAGGCCGACGACGAGCACAATCGCTGGAAAGATGCGTTGTGGCTGGCTTCGGACAAGTGCCGTGTGTTCATTGTACGTGAGAGTCTGACGACTGTCGCCATCTACTCTGGCGAAACTGTGGCGCGCGCTTCGGAGGAGCTGCTTCAGCACGTAGAAAAGAAAATGGTCGAGCTGATGGTGGAGTACGCTGGCACTCGGCGAACGACTCATGTGGCGTGCCCCACCCCTGACTGTGACGGCTGGTTGAGCACCGACACCGTCGCCACTCACGCCTCCGTGACCTGCGCAACGTGCGGCCAATCGCACGAGAGCGACGCGGTGGTGACGGTTGGGGCCAGCACAGAGAAACACTTCTCTGAAGCGCTCTTGCAAGAGGCCGGCGACCTACTGTCGTTCTGCCTCTCCTACCGCTCGTGCCAGTACCTGTGTAGCTACCTCGGCATTCCCTACACCGGCACGGTCCCGCCAAACGCCACCCCAGAGAAGCTGGACGGCGATGACTCACCCAGTAGCGCGACCGCACACGTCGAGTACCTGCACGCACTTGACAAGGTTGTTCAAGCAGCACTCTTCCGATCATGGATGCAGCGCGTCGAAGAGCGGGAGCGGCGCCGGCGCATGCTGGAAACAGAGCCGTCTGTCGCTTCTCCCATGCTTCTCTGAGCGCCAACAACGTCGTCGCAGCGAAAATGCCTTTGACCCCCCCCCCCCCCCATACTCACGACAACAAGGAGCAGTGCGAGGAAGAGAAAAGAAGAGCAAGTGCGAGAGACAGGGGAGAGGGGAGGAAGAGGAAAAAAATATGGAAGGGGGAAGCATACCACGCTACTCTTCACGAGCTTTCTTCATAGCGCAGTCAAGCGGAGAGACAGAACGGCGGAAATTGGAATATGAATGCTGACTGAGTGCGCAACGTTGATGTTGTCGCGGCGACGGACTGGGTGCGATGCTAGTGTGAATGCATGTTGCTTGCTCTTTTTCGTTTTTTTTTTTGCTCAGTGTGTTCCTGGGTGACACGGAGCAACACTCATCGTATTCACCACCACAACTCACCGCATCATCGACACACAAGCACTGCAGAAGCCACTGGATGTAGACAGTACTGATCTTCACAGCGATTGCTTTGCACGACGTGTGGTCAGAAGCATCTTCGTGCTCTACGTGCACCCACTCTCTACACACACGCACTACGAAGCAACACACTTCCCTACCATGATCCTCCCCGCACACTCCATTCTTGCCATTGTCTCCCTCCCTCTTTTGCCCGGACTGCGGCTGGGTTTGTCACAAAAAGGAAAAAAAAAACAGTGTTGTTGGTGATCAGGCCCATCACCCGTTCGCCTACCTTGTCCGCATAGGTGTGACACCACCCACGCCGGGTAAGCTTTGCCACGCGCTGTGAACCACACTCATCTACAGCAGCTCTCTCTCTCTAACACAATCCGAGTGAAGTGGGGCATTTCGCTGGTACAGGTAGGCCTAGTGCCCGTGTACTGCTCGTAGTCACTGTTTTTTATCTTCTTTTTTTTTTCTTTCCGACTCGCTCGTTGCTTGCTGACAACCCGTGCGACAACCACACTCGGCGTTGCAGGCGCGGTGCGTGTGATTAGAGTGTCTGTTGAGCACAGGTGCCGTCAGAAACGCACCCGTTTACTCGCACACGCAGGCACGTATATACGCACATACACCCCCCTCACACCCCCATAGATTGCCAACAGTCTCTGTGACCTCTGTCTTTTCTTTTTTGTGTGCGCTTTCTGCGTGCAGTCCGATACGGTTGCCAATGCCAGCACGAGGCCGCGGGCTTGTGACAAAAGCGTCCCGGTCGCGAGCGCGCAGCAATCCACCCGATGAGGAGGAGGAGCTGGTGCTGCCCATCCAGCGGCTTCGTGACAAGCTGCGTGAGTCGCAGCCGTTTTACGTTGAAGAGGACGTCGTCGTCATTCCATTCCCGTCCGCCGAATCAGGCAATACCTCGCCGGTCTTCAACAGCACCACTGCTGCTCACCTCACGGACGTTCCACCCTTTTCGCTCGACGACGTGGCAAGTCCACCTTGCTCACCGACAAAAGGTCCGCCGACCAATGCACGCTTAAACCACCCTAGCGCTGCCGCAACAGCCACCATCAACTTGGATGTACCACTTTCGCCGACCCTGTTCTTGACAGCCGTCAACTTGCTAGACACCAAAGCTATTGCACGCAGCCGGCGCGCGGCGATGGAGGCCCTAAAGCTCATAGGCCAGGGCTACAGCCTCATCTGGCAAGACAATGACTTCATTGTGGATGCGGCGAAGCACCCACCGACACCGACAGTATCAGCCCTCATGGAGGACAGCGGCACTGGACGGCGCAGCAGCAGCCCGGCGATGGGCGGTGTGCGCGCGGCGATGCGGGGCCCGCACGAGCCGTCGACTGCGACCGCGACGAACAAGTCAGTTTCGCCCGTCCCCACGCACCGGCCTCCGCCTCACCTCGTCAAGATGCTCGACGAGTGCATGCAGAGCCTGCTGGTTTATGCAAACAAGTCGTCCACCCTGAGCCAGTTCATCACCGCCCACCAGCCGACACTGCACCTCTTCTGCTTCGTCGGCAGTGCCGCTCGCGCGATTGACGAGGGCGGCGAGTGGGGCGATGACACCGAGCTGCTGACGGACCGGCACCGCCCCACGTCCTCCTCGTTTGACGCCGCTGACACGATCACCTTGCCGCAGCGCGATGTGGAGCTCGAACTGCGCGAACTCAATCACCTCTGGGAGACCTGCGGACTCGCCGGGACACGTCTCATCGACCACATGCGGGAGTGCTACCTGATCGAGTTCTTGCTGGACGCCGCGCTGCCGCCAGCAGTGTGCTCCGCACGCTACGACGGCATCACAGCAGCATTGCTGGAGAAGAAGAAGCGCCTTATCGCGGAGCTGGCTTCAAGTCGATCGCCACTGGCGAACATGGTGAGTACACTCCCTCTGCGTAGCCTGATGAGCCTGCTGAACATGTCTGCCGCTGCGGACCCTAAGCAACGCGCAAAGCTTCTGGACAAACTCGCCGCCGAGGGTTTGCTGGACACCCTCCTGCGCCACATCCAGACAGCCATGGCTGAGTGGATGCGATGGTCGTCGTCAGTCTCGTCACCGGCCTCGCCGAGCCCGCCCCCGGGTGCCGCCTCCAAGCACATTCCCTCGCCACCCGCTCGTCGCGGAAGTCAAGGTGCGAAGAGACCCAGAAACGGTGTTGACAGAGACCACGCCGGTAGCGCCGGTGGCGATGGTGATGAGGCGAGCCGATCGCCAACCCTGAGCCCGGGGAAGCGCCGCTCAGCCCGGTCACCGCCGGCGACGACGCGCGTGAAGGGTACACATTGGAGCGAGCGTGCGGTACCTTCCACGACGAGCTCGCCGAATGAACCCCCCTCAGCGGCGAACGCTGCATCATTGGACGGCGGCTGCGACAAGCCACATCTCCAATACCTACCACTCACGCCACCTGTTCTGCTCGCGAACGCAGAGACACCGGCGTTGACATCTTCGACATCTGGCCGCGGACGCAAGCGTCGCCTCAGCCGAGAGGCAGAGGAAGGGACACCGTGCGTGCGTCCAGAGGCGCCCATCGTGCGTCTCGGCTTTTGCGTCGAAATCCTCTTGCTGCTGACAAGCCCTAACCTGCGGCACCCACAGGAGGCGGACGAGATGGCCCGCAATGTCAAAACCGCCGCCTCGGCCGTTGTCAGGGCCACTGTATGGGCCGAGAACACAACTGCACTGGAAGGCCTCGTGGCACACCTGCTGTGGATCATCGCCGCGTCTTCAGTGGCCTTTGAGGAGGAAGTCTCTCTCCAACTCTTTGACATACCCACATCATTGTTGGCATCCTTGCAGGAGCAGGCCATGGACTGTGTGCTTCAGTTAGCTATGCACAACAGCGCCTTGTACAGCGTGGTCGTGCACACACTGGAGCGGCTCTTGAGCGATCGCCTGGTGCTGTCGGTTGAGGGCAGCCAGCCATCGGGCCCGCGCGCTTCCCAGGACGGCCGTCGAAGCGTCTCTCCAGCACGTCGAGCAGTGGGACGCTGCTCTGGCTCCTCTGCTGCCAAAGCGACGAAGGCAGCCACACGCGAGGGCTCTGTGAAGCCTTCTTTGAGCTCTTCTACCACGGTCCCCTCCGGTGAGCTGAGAACGGTGCACGTGCACTTGACTGGCGCGGGCGGCCTGCTGCCGCTGCTGGTGAGTTTGCTGTGCCGCGCAGAGGAAGCTCAGAAGCACGCTGAGTCCATTCGGCAGTGGTTCGCCTGGCTCACCGCGCATCTGGTGCCTTCGGCATTTGAGTACCCAACACTCACCAACGGGAGGCGGAGTGGGTTGGCGTGGGGTACGACGATAGCGTCCAGGCACGGCAGAGGGAACCGTCGGTCACCGACACCGTCGCCACCTCCGCGTGGTCAGACCGCGCCAATGCTGAGCCGCGATCTCCGCCGAGACGAGGTGGCAAGCTTGCTTCCGTACTTCCGCTTCGGCACCCGACTGGTGCTCGAGACAACGTGGCGTGACGGTGCCGAGGCCTTCTTGGCGCGGCTGGCCATTCTCGCCTATCACGTCGTGCTCGGCCGCCGCAACAACCTCAGCTTTGGGCAGGCCTCGGCCTGTTACGACGTCGTTGCACCTCTTCTCGAGAGCGTGACGGGGCTGCTGCCCGGACAGGCTGTTGCGGTGGATGGGCAGGGCAGCAATCCCCACCCCAGCGAGACAACGCCCGGCCACGGTGAATCGGACGACTGGTTCAGGGAAAACTTCGTGCTCGTTCCCACACCGAGCAAAACCCCATCGGAAGCGCGCACAGGGCCGCAAAGGACACCACCGAGCGGCACCCGGCAGCCCCGGCGCAAGCGTTCCACGTCACCGCAACGAAGTACCCAACGAGCACCGCGGGACAGCATGCAGACCTTTATCCCCAGCCCCAGCCGCTCACCCATATTCTACGAAGCCTACTCCCCCTCTTCCGATGAGAGTCCCACGCTACGGAAGCGGTCGCCACCAGCCACCCCGTCCATGTCCACACCAGGAAAGAAGCGCGGCCGCTCACCGGCGTCCGCGGCGGCTGACGCGCAGACGCCAGACCCGGCGCAGGAGCCGTCCTCTCCGCCTCCTGCGACCGCGGCCTCACCGCTGGCCACGACTCGCTCCTCCTGGCGCGATCGGCTGTCGCTGCGTATGTTTCTCTCGTCGCTGTCTCTGACGGGCGCGAGCAGCACGCCTCACCGCGGCAGTGGAGAGGAATAGCCGCGTGTGCACCGCACGTGTAAGCGAGCGTGGGGACTGCGTGTTCGGCCGTCGGCGCACAACGCGCACGGACAGTGAAGGAGCGTGGGGTGGCCAGCCCCACCGGGACGCGCAACACCACTCTGTTAGCTCTTGCCTAAGTGTGCAGGCGGTGTGCGCGCGTCTCTCTCTCTCTCTCTTAGATTTCCCTCTCTACCTTTTTTCTCCATTGTCGTTTCCAAACGGCGTGTGTGCCACTCTCTCTTCACTGGTCTTCGATTACTTTGTTTGCACCGTACAAAACAACACAACATAGTATATATCGATACTTCCCCCAAACAGGAAGCGCCGCGCACACGGTGGCACTAGCCAATAAACCGCTTCTCCGCACACGGCAGCTATCCAAGAGCGAGACCACAAACGCACACACAACTCACCGGGTACTGCGACTGTGTGCCATGCGAAGCGGTGCCCTCCCGCGCCGCACGCGAGTGTTGCGTCCGACGGTGTGCACCTCTCCTCTCTTTCTTTCCTCACACAAGTTGCCCTGTTGGGTACCAGCTGTGCTCCCACCTCACCTCCCCCGTTGCTCTTCTCTTTCTTCTTGTCTGCCTTTGTGCGGCGCCACTGACGTCCCTTATTTGGCCAACGACAAGGTGAACGTGATCGCCCTCCGAGCTCCTCACGGACCAGTGCACGCACTGTTGTCACACACACACACACACGTCACTATCTTGCACGCCTTCTCGCTCACCCTTCGCGACGAGACATCACTCACGTATTCCCGTCAAGGGGAAATAAAAAGGGTATACCCACACAGAAACCCTGACTGAGCGGCAAGCCCCACACACATACACACACACACACACACAATACCCACCACCACCACAAAAGCATCCATAAACACACAGTGAAACGGCGTGAACGCTCCGATCAGCACACACGCGCACACGCACATATTTCTTTGGCACCTCAATTGCTCCTATTTTGCCTTTTCACTTTTTTCTTTTTTGAATCTTGCTGACAATCATGTTTATCCCGTTTACTGTTAGCGCAGGCACCTTCTCCGTCCTCAACGCGCTGGTTTCAGTGCAGTGCTGGTACACCAGTCGCCGCAGCATCCTTCTCATCACCGGCGCCGTCAACTCCGTCATTGGCGGGGCCGCCGTGCTGGCGTACCCACGCGACCCGAAGCTGGCCAACCTCTGTGCCGCGGTCGCCGCGTGGAGCGCCTTTGCGCAGTTTTCGCTTCATGGAATGCGGACACCTCTGATGCACAGGCCGAGCGGCTTGAATGCCGTCTTTGTTCTGTGGACCTTTGCGCTCCTGTACTACGGTTGCCAGCGCGCGCGGTGGGTGTACGACCTGCGCTACGATTGATGACTCGCCTCTTTTCAAAACAACCACAGCAGCCGCACGCCCACACATCCCACACGTACTCACTTACAGAATGAGCGGCGCGAAACACCCCTATTTTTCCTTTTCACAATAACGACACACACACACGCACACACGTGGCGATGGAAAACAACCCGTTAACTAGGTCGGACCTCACGACCGTCATGAGGAGGATTTTCGTCACAGCTATTTTGCTTCTTACTCTTCACTTTTTTTTTGTTCTTTATATTGACATGTGCACCCTCTGGCACACTGGCGTGGCCCGATGTACGCACGCATCCGCACGAGCCGGTACAATCACACACACAGATCCAAAATGGCACTGTCACTGACAACCCGACGCTCAGTGGAAGGCAGGCATCACGCGGCGAGTGAGACATTCCTGACCTTTTCCTCGTCACCTCCGCTGCCTCAACTCAAACGACCGTTTCACCACTCGCCGCGTTTAGTCGTCAAAGATGTGTTGTCTCACTCCTATTGCCTCTACCACCACTCTGTTTCTCTCGTTCCACCTCCTCCTTGTGTAGGACCTCACCACAACCAGCAGAAGTCTGTCAGTGTGCTCCAGGGGCTTCTCTCCCTTCTCCCCCTCCTTTGCTTGCTCCCCTCCGCAGAGCGCAGCTAAGGACACCCCAGCAGCGCTGGTCCACGTGGGAGGAGGGACAGTGGTCACACCTATTTGGGCTAGTGCCTTGACACGCTCCGTTCCACCGTGGGCGTGCCATGGCTCCCAAGGCACGACCGTCGGTGATGTCGTCCGCGCAGGGACGCGGCTTCAGCATCGCCAGTTTTTTTGACGCGGCGAGCGCTGGCCGTCGCGGGCCGCAGCGCCTGTCGGGACATGGCTTCCGCATCGACCGTTCTGGCCCTTCGCTGGCAGGTCTTTCTTCCTCCTCGCACACGACTGATCAGGCCTACCACTGGAGCTCTGGCCTCGCGAACGTGGAGGGGCTGGGCGGGGATTCGGTTGCACCGGAGTCCACCGCAGAGACCGGGTACTCCGCCACCATGCAGGCTGTTCGCCAGCGCATTCTCGATGACCTCCAAGGCGGGGACAAGAAAGAAAGTGGCACCAGCGTGTCGTCGTCGTCTGCGAAGCTGCAGCAGCACCGTAAGCGGGCCCTGGCGATTGCGTTTGGCGGCGAGGACGATCTAATGGTGTCCGCGGTGGAGTTTGCCTTGACGTGCCCGTACTCGCGTCTCCCGCTTCACGTCCCCGTGAGAAGCCGTTTGTGCAGCCACGTGCAGTGCTGCGATTTGGATTCGTGGATGGTCCTGATGGACAAGCACAAGTCCCTGCGCGATCCGAAGGGCCCGTGCCCGGTGTGCGAGCAGCGCGTCGCCGCCTCTACGCTGGAGGTTGATGTGTGGATGCTGCATGTGTTGCAGCAGATGCCTGCCGGTACGCATCTCGTTGTCCTTAACGCGGACGGCAGCTACCACAGCGGCGACATCACGCGCGACAAGCGACGCGAGGAAATCACGATGGAGGTTGTCGATGCGACGCAGTGCGACTTTGAAAACTTCCTGGGCGACGTCATTGATGATGACGACGATGTGGAGAGTGCGCAGGAAGTGGCCTCACCGGGCACGAAACGCTTGCGGGACGGGACACGCACCCACGGGGATTCTCTCTCTTCGATGGGAGCGCGTGACGACGCTCGCGCGGCGCTGCTCGCCCGTAGCGAGCCCGCTGGACCAACTATCGTGGTAAAACAGGAGCCCACGACCTTGACCCAGGGAACCCAGGACGCCGACACCCCCGAACGTGCCTCCGCTGGCCCAGAGACGGTGGACACGGTGTCACCCACACACATGCCGCATTCCTCTGACCTGTCCCAGGCACCCGCACCCACACAGGAGGACGGTGTTGTCATTGTCCACTTCATCGAACCTACCGCACACGGTCGTGCCCTCCCCAGCCGCATTCGCGAGTGGGTGTTCTACTGCCCCGAGTGCCATGCTGCGCAGCTGAAGGGCGAGGCCGACGCCGTGGGGGCGGCTCCCAACGTTCCGGGCACGCAAACTTCGTCGTCTTCCACCGGAGCGTCGCCGTCGCCGTCGGCACTACCACCGGCCGGAGAGCGGTGTGGCAACTGCGGACACACGAGCCGCGATGAGTGGAGCGTCGTGCGCCGCTTCAACGGCACAGCACCGGTGACGATGGAGCTCACTGCCGATGGCACGGCGCTGCTGCGCGGTGTGGACGCGGCAGCCCCTTATCTCTACCGCGCCGGCTTCACACGCACGCGCTTCTCCCCACAGGAGTTCCAATCACCGTTGCCCGAGGGCTTTCGCCCCGCGGTCGGTGTGTGGGTCACTACCGGGCTGCTCTCTCGCTTCGAAGTGGACTTCTTGGAGGCCTGCTGCGAACGACTGGCGGCGGGTGAAACCGACCTCGAGTCCTTCGAGGGGATGATGGTGCCCGCCTTGTTCCGCATCCCCCGCCGGCGCCGCAATGGCACCGCGGTGAACAGCACCCCCAACGGCCGTGACTTTTTTGTGAGCCAACGCAGATGACCGTTCTCACTACCACCTTTTCCTTCACTTGCCCCGAAGAAATCAAACGACACATCACACGCACACAAAATCAAAGTGAATGAAGACTGAAGGACCAGAGAGAGAGAGAGGGAGAGAGGGCGTGCCACACCGCACACCTACACCAGACGAATCGTGGAGCGGAGGGTGGCTGTGGTGGAATCCATCAACCTTCTCGCGCGTTTGTCTGTCTCGCGGCGTGTGAACAGTGATTAGCGCGCCTGGCCGTGTTTCATTTCACCGTTGACCCTTCTATGAACACCGGGTGGTGTGTCCGTTGCGACTACACACACACACACACGCACGCACATTACCTCTTTCTCTCTCACACTACTTCCTGCGCCGACCACCTAGATATTTATTTGAGGCCAGACACAACGACACGATCGTACTAGAGGCAGCCGTGCCCCTGCTCATCGTGTGCGGCACTTTTTTTTTTTTGAACCAGCACGGGATACAGCTAGCCGTGAAAACATGCTTCGCTCATCGTTTGTCACTCATCACTCTTTCCGCTTCTGCGGTGTGGCGGCCGCGTCGGCTGGGCTGCGATCGGGTGCAGCGCTCTCAGCTTCGTGGACACTGTCGAAGCAGCCTGGCGTTGGTGCGCGCACACGCAATAGTGCCCTGTACTCAACGCAGCGCTTTATCAGTGTGGGTAAGCCTACCACGATTTGTCGCGATCCGATCATAAATGGCAACTACATCAAGCACACAGAGCCATTCGAGACGAAGCTGGATACGAAGGACCCAGGTCATCCAAAAATTGTGGAAGGTTGCTGCGACGAGGCCGGCAAAGATGGTTGCACCGGCACCATTGTCGCTCCTGGCGCGAACACCACGGCGGAGACCGTGCACGCGCGCGCGACACACCAGCTAGTGAGTGAAAAAGTTGCTGACGGGCGGCGCCTCACCAGCTTCTCACGCACAGAGCGGGCAAGCATGCAAAGCGCCGAGGAGGCGAAGCGGGTGGCCGCAACGGCTGCCTCCACACCGTCGTCAGTGAGCTCTCCGCCCGCCGCGCAACAGACGCGACGTCAGGATACACCAGGGGGTGCCGGCGCTGCGGGCGAAGACGGGGCAGCAAGGACGGCTACCGCTACGCCCACTCGCGCTGCGAGGCCCACTGCGACCGCTGGCGCCCCACCGCTGAGCAAGAAGGCCGGCGAGGCGGCGACGGTGAAGCCACGGGCGGATGGCGTCGTTATTTCTGAGGACGTCTCTGACATTCCCGTCCGGCGCGTGCTGCAGAAGGTCATGGAGCACTTGTGGCCCACGAAGCAACCAATGATCCGCGCACTGGTTGTTGGCAGCGTCATGTGCGTGCTGCTCGCCAAGGTGCTGAAGGTGGCCCTGCCGTTCTGGTTCAAGTCTGTCATTGATGTGCTTTCCGCCGGCAGCACGGCCGCCACAGCGACTGCGACGCTGGGACCCTTCACACTCGGCGCCTTTGGCTTGGTGACGGCATACGGCATCTGCCGCCTGAGCGCCGTCACTGTGGAGGAGCTCAAGACGATTCTCTTCGCGCCCGTCGGAGGCCACTCCTCGACCGCGCTGGCCATGCAGATGGTGAACAAGCTTCACCAGCTGGACCTCAGCTTTCACCTAAACCGCGAGACGGGTGTGCTGAGCAAGGACCTCGACCGCGGCAGCCGCGCCTTCTGGACGCTCGCGTACTCGCTTCTGTTCATGGTGGTGCCCACGGCATTCGAGATGACCCTGGTCTGCACCGCCCTCCACACCCAGGCTGGGCCGCAGTTCATTGCCATTGCTGTTGTTGCCGTCGTCGCCTACATCACGTGGACTCTCGCCGTCACCAACTGGCGCGCAAAGTTCAGAACACGGTACAACGCCCTGGACAGCCGCGTGGGCGGTCTCATTGTCGACTCGCTGCTGAACTTCGAGACCGTCAAGTACTTTGGGGCGGAGAAGTACGAATCCGCGCGCATTCGCACGGAGACCACAAACATGAACCACCAGCTTGTCATCCTCGACCAGACCGTGGCGGTGTTGAACTACGGGCAGCAGCTCATTTTCGTCGCCGCTGCGGTGCTGAGTCTGTACCTGGCTACCTGCGGCGTACTCGCAGGCGCCATGACGGTGGGCGACCTTGTTTTGGTCGACGCGCTGCTGATGCAGCTGTACATGCCTCTCAGCTATCTCGGCATGATCTACCGTGAGATCCAGACGTCAACGCAGAACATGCAGGCCATGATCGCACTGCTCGACCAGAAGTCCAGCGTCAACGAGGTCGCGAACGCCGCTCCGTACGTCTACAAGGACGGTACGATTGAGCTCCGCGATGTCACCTTCGAATACCGCAAGGAACTGAACCGCGTGGTGCTCAAGAACCTTTCGCTCACCATCCCTGGCGGCAAGACAGTGGCGTTTGTGGGACCGTCCGGCAGCGGCAAGAGCACCATCTTCCGTTTGCTCTTTCGCTTCTATGACCCCACCTCGGGCTCCATCCTGTTTGATGGACAGCCACTCACCTCTCTGCAGCTCCAGAGTGTGCGCGAGAAGATCGGCGTCATTCCGCAGGACACCGTTCTCTTCAACGAGTCTGTCATGTACAACATTCGTTACAGCAAGCTGGATGCGACCGACGAGGAGGTGCACGACGCCGCACGCAGGGCCAGCCTGCACGACGCTGTTATGGCAATGGAGGACGGCTACGACACCCCCGTCGGCGAGCGCGGACTGAAGCTCTCTGGCGGCGAGAAGCAGCGCGTGGCGATTGCCCGCGTGCTTCTTGACGATCCACCGATCATCCTCGCCGACGAGGCCACCTCCGCCCTGGACAGCACAACGGAGCTGAATGTCATGGACACCCTGCGAAGCGCTGTCGGCCGAGACAAGCCGCGCACCACCATCCTCATTGCCCACCGCCTGACCACGGTGAAGCAGGCGGACATCATCTTTGTGCTGGATGGCAAGGGCGGCCTGGCGGAGCAGGGCAGCCACGCGGAACTGCTCGCGGCAGACGGGCTCTACGCAACGCTGTGGAATCAGCAGCTGCGAGACCACCGCCGTGCCACCGCAGAGCACCCACCCGCCCACGCCACGTCGTGAGCCACCCGCCGCGTGTCACCTCTGACGATGCCATGCAAGCGGGGATCTGCCCCCCGCCTGGCACCGTCGTGGTCACACGCTTATGCCCTGCGCTGCCCCATCCTTCTCCTTCGCTTGCGTTCACACGCGTATCGTGGTCTGACTCTCTTTCTCCGTTTTTCAATTCCTCTCTGCCTGTGCGCGCTCGGGCAGCCACCGTTGACTTGTTTTTCTTTCTTTTGTTTTCCCGTTTATTCGTGTTCACTTTGTTTATCTATTTATATTTCTTGTTTGTTCTCTTGTCGACTCGCCGTCCCCCGTCTGCACTGCTTGTCTTCTTCCCTTCCCTCTCGTTGAGCGCGTGTGCGTCTGCAGTTGTCTTTGAGGTCGCTTCCGCCTCCATGTTTGTCACAGTCTTATTCACCCCCATAAAAAGAAGAAACACGAACGATACATGCCAGATGAGGCTCCTGCGTAGAAGGTGGTCTTCGCACGTACCAACGGGGTGGCGGTAAGCGAATGGGTGGGCCGAACTGCAGAAGGCTTCTGCTTGTGGACCCGTCTTGACGGCAACACGGACGACCAAAGAAGAAAAGCCCAGATTGCGGTGATGCGGGTACGGCACTCCTTCCGCGGCGCAGGACGGCAAGCGATTATGTGCACAGCTGCCGCTTAGTTCACCGGAAAGGACGATTGAAGAAACCGCACTGAACCGCAGTACCACAACTGAACACATTCTCTTCCTCCCCTCTCTTCCGCCACTGTTTCACACACCGTGCTTGCTCTGTCCCAGAAAAAGAACGGAGACGCCACGACCGCTGAATGCACGTGCTCTGGCGATCGCGTCTGACAGAGAGTACACTCGCGTCGTCAAGCTGAGCAACGCCAACGAACAAACAAGGAACCCGATAGAGCACTCAGCGGAGCTCAGCGGTAAATATAGATCAGGCTTCACTGACGACAGGAGCACCCTACATACACAGCATCCGTCGACTTGAGCTGGCTGGACGTTGATGATGGAAGAGGTGCCACCCGTCGTCTCTCAGCAGGGTGACGACGGTTCGCATATTCCTCCGCTCGCGTCCGCACCTGCAGCAGACACCGCTAGCACCAGTGACTCCAGCCCCTTTTTTAGCCGCACCTTCAGCGACCTCACACTTTTTGATTTGGCATCGGCGCTGCTGGACGACAAGCCGAGCTCTTCGCCAGCACGCGACGAAGGCCGCGGTGACGACGCGGCGAACGCCACTGTGAGTAACTACCCGTGGCGCTCGACTTCACCACCGACGCTAGCCACGTCCGAAGCAGCGGCAGACATGCCAAACTGTGAAGGCCGAGACTTCCCGCCCGCGCTCAGCCAACACCTGGCTCAGTCACTGGCGTCCTTCGCTCAAGTCACGACACCGTCACGCCGTAAGGGGGCGAAGAGAGCGCGGACGACAGAGTCAGAGGCGACCCAGCCAGTGGCGACGCAACCAGAGGCGACTCTTGCAGAGCTGTACGGCGTGTGTTGTGACTCGCCGTCAAGGTGCGAGGAGGTGCCTCTTGCCCCTGCCACGGAACCATCGGTGGACGTAGAGGGCTGCGCAAGGACGCGAGCACCAGATGACAGCTTCGTTGTTGTCCCACCGCTGCTGCCCCCACCACTCCCCGCTCCGCAACGAGTGTCATGCTTGTTCGTTGAGGTGTCGCCGCATGATCTGTGGCGAACCAGTGGCACACGCAAGTCTGTGCGACAGCTGCTCAGCCGGTGGTGCGGGCTTGAGCCGACGCATGAACCGGCGCCAGCAGCTGCGTCGTCTACAAAGCGGCACGGTGCGGCCGGTACGCGCCACGGCCCGCACTCGGAGCCTGCCCTGCGAGTGGTGCTGTTCCTCGCCCCCACTCCCGATTCTCTGCGGCAGTCGTTGCTCTCGTGGACACTGCAGCCGTTCGCAGAGAATGCCGTTCTGCTCCCGCTTTTCGGCTTTTGCACCACCCCACAAGTGCCTGACACCACCCCGCGGACGAGCGAGCCGAGGATGCACGGGGCGGCAGTCCCTACACCCCCCACCACACTCTCCCCGACGTCGCGCGGGTCGCGTCGAGTGACTTTCGCAGAACCTTTGGAGGTGTCTGCGGGGCCGACGCGTGGACTTGACGAAACCGTGCAAAGCGCGGTGAGCATGTTCCATGTCGATGTCACGAGCAGTGTGGCACTGACGCAGAGTGTGGAATGCCGAGAGGCACTGCTCAGGGCTGGCCTTCGTGGTGCCGCACTGCACTCGTGTGTGTCGGCGGCAGTGACCTACATTGATAAGAACGGCGTCGCGCAGGCAGCGCAAGGAAAGGAGGGGTCGAAGGCGTCGACCACGAAGCGCGCACGCACCGGCAAAGGAAGCTGCACCAACAGCGTGATGACACACCATGTTTCTGCTGGCCACGGGTCCTCGACGACGCTTGCCTGGCGCAGCGTGGATGCGCATCGGATCCGCGCCTTCACCCGCCTCGCTTCCTGGAATGCGCTGGCACGGCTCCTGTGGTCTTCACCCCGTCGACCAGCCATGGTACTGCGCCACGTGCGCAGTGCAGCCACGCCGCACGCCTCTCGTTGGCTGTGCGGTGCCGTCTGTGCGGCACTTTCCCACGACGACACGCTGTCTCTCACCACCGCAGCGCGCGAGTGTCGTGCGCGGCTGGCGGAAGCGCCCGCGTTGCGCATCACCTGGCACCAACGGGCGATGCTGATCGCCTTCACAACCTTCCTTTTTGGCCCCGACGTCGTCTCCACCGCCGTGAACGTTCTGCGCATGCACGGCGAGCAGATTGAGCCGACGGTGGAGGAGCCGGTGTCACAGACCCAGACGGACAAGACCGTGCCTGTGCCGCGGACGCTGGCCGGCCACGACCACAGGGACGGCGTCTTCGTCAAGGGCTTCTGCTGCGTTTGCCTGGGATATCAGCGCTACCGCGTCACCGCCACGCTGCGACGCTACGTGCACACGAGTCTCGACCTTCATCTCGTGGCGCTCTGGGAGAGCTCCAGTGCGCGGAGTGGCATGGAGGCTTCCATGATAGACGTCTACACCCACTTCTTCCCCTCGCCCATCTCGGCCACTGAGCTGGTGGTACCTGAGGGCCCCTGGCGGCGTGTGGTACCACGGTTCAGCTGCACGTGCGTTCCGCGCTCGTTTGAGCGTGTCCGTCGGGCAGGAGACGGTGATAAGCTGTGCCGCCACGTCGCTGAGCTGCTCTTCTACACACTGCAGCGGCAGTGCCTGGTGATCCCAAGCGCTGCGGAGGACGGTGCAGCAGATGTGCGTGACGATGGTGGTGACACGGAATGCTTCGAGGCTGAGTCGACCAGTGCTCAAGGTGTACCGCGTGTGGAGCAGCTGATCGCCGCGTCCACCCGCCCCGTTCACGAAAGGAGCCCATTCACACCTGATCCGTCGTGGCCGCAACAAGGTGACGTGTCCCTGCCGCCGAGCGCCTCACCCGCCACACCCGCTGCGGCTGGTCGTACTGAGCACGTGGAGAACGCTCGTCCGAGCCCGTCCACCACGGGTGCCACCGCCGAGAGGAAGCGCCATCGGCCCCACCGTGGTGGTGCCGCGGACCAGAAAGGCCAAAGTTCGGCCAACGTCGCGCACACGCCCCGTCACCACCAGCCGCGCTCTTCGTTATCCTCTTCATCACAGGTGCCTTCGGCAGGCAGTGGCGTCGGCACGACTGACCCTTCTTTTCACCAGCGCGCGCTCGAGTACAGTCTTGGCTTAATTCGCGCACGTGCAGCAGAGCTTATTCAGAACCACCTGCTCGTGCAGCAGACAAGCGGCGGTACCTCGCAGCCTGCTCCTTCGTCTCACGCGGACGAGGCAGACCACGCTCCGCTGCCCAGCAGCCAGCCCTTGGAGGCACCAGCTGTCGTCTCCGAGGTGTCGGCGCTTGCGTGGCTCCAGGCACTGCTGGAGGTGCCTCAACCAATGCCGCCGTCTGAGGGCAGGGCACCACCGTCCCCAGGCCCACCGCGGTAGCGTCACTCGCGCCAGGCGCCTCGTTCTCCACCGCACGCACAGGGCAAGCCGGTTCTAACCACACTGATATAACAGCACATGAATCAACTCAAGACTCGACGCTGTCAGGTAACACACGATGCATGCTTTCGTGGCCAGCGTACTCTTCTTTGAAGTACCACGCTCTTGTTCACTCATATGCACCGCACGGCTGATCGGCCATATCGCGCTAGAGCCCCCCCCTCCCCCTGCACACACTTCCCACCCCCTCCTTCGTTGTTTGCGTCCTCTATTTTCCTTTCACCTCTTCGGCACACGGTGACAGCAGCAGAGTCCGTGCCCGCGACGCACTCTCCCTCTCCCTTGTTGGGAAGCAGTCGTGACGGAAGTGAACCGGCCCTACTGCGTCGTTGTTCTTCTTGAGTTTTTTCTTTTGTTCCTAGCAACACGCGTGAACGGACCATCCTCCCTTGTCTTCGATTCAGCCGTTCGAACTGTGTGATCAGCCATCCACGTTAGACACACGCGCAGTTCCCATTCTTCTCACTTCGTTTCGTCTCCTTCTCTTATTATTTTCTGTTCGATCACCCATCATGCCGATGCGCGAAGGGTGGCTGCCGGCGCAGCTGGCGACGCCACCACGGGTGGCCATTCCGCTGCGCCGTGCGACCGGGAATTCCTTTGGGGCACACAACCTGACTCTTCCATCTGGTCTCTCCCCCATTACAGGCGGCCACAGCCCTGCCACCGCACTGGATGACAGTGACCCCGATGCGTTCCTGCGCATGAGTGTGCACGCCTCCCCGTCACCGCGGAAGACCACTGACGACGTGTACTATCGACCCCACCCGCGCAGACCTCCGCCCACACCAACCCGCGCCGATGCCGGGAGCGAAGGGACGGAGACAGAGGGCGAAGGCGTCAGTACGCACGAGGCCGACGCGCACGAGCCACGGCTGTCACAAGCCTTGCGCGGCCCCACGCATACCGCGACCGCACCCGTCCGTGCGTCTGCGCTTGCGCCGCCGTCCGCGTACCTGGCGCACACGCGCACGGCACTGCCCGCCTCTAACACGGGCCTCAACACCAGTCCCAGCCCCGCAAGGTCCTCCGTTCCACAATCAGCTAGCGCCCCCGCACCGTGTGCAGGGTCGTCTCGCCCACGCACCGCCCCTCCCCCACCAGCCGACTCGGTCGACGGGCTTGAGCAAGCACAGACAGCGGCAAACGAGGCGCAGGACCGCTGCACGCTGTCCCGTGCCAAGGCACTCGAGGAGGAGTCAGCCCTCCGCGAAGCACTCGAGGAAGAAGCTCGCCTCGCTGCCGAAGTTCAGCGACTCGAGCTGCTGCTACAGGGCGGACACGAGACGCGCGCCGAGGTGTCTCGCGACATTCCACACCGGCGGGGCGGTGGCGAGCCGTTCATCTACGAGGACCTTGCGCGGAGTCTCAGGACCATTGCCGGTCCACTCGACACACCCAGCGCAGGCGCACGCGCCCAGCAGCGGTGGGAGGCCACGCACGTGCCCCTGCCCGGCACCTTTTCCTCCAAGTCGCCCCACGAGAAGGCAACACTCTCGCCGAAGCGTGAAGCGGCGCTCGAAGCAGCCGTGGACCACCGCTATCGTCTGAGCAAGCTCGTCGTCGCGCTCGACGAAGAGAGACAGAAGACGGCGTTCCTGCGTGCACGACATCGTCACCTGGTGGAAGCCTACCGGCAGCTGGTAGGCCAGGCGCCACATGAGCAATCCCCGCCATCGCCACCCGAGGCAGCAAGAGAATCGGGCTCATCTGCATCACGCTTGCTTAGCGAAGAAATGGAAGAGAGGACGGAGGATCATTGTGATTGCCGGGACGACCACGACGACGTGGCACGTCACCGCCGCGTTTCTGCGTTTTGTGGTTCATCCGAATCCCCTCGCAAGCCGCCACCGCTCACCCTCTCGCGCGCACCCGTGCCGTTGCGCACGCAGGACGAAGTCGCCGAGGACCTTGCGCAGATGCAGCGGAATCTCGCCGACATCCGCGCTCTCGCTTCCTCTCACCGCACCACAATGGCAGCCGTGGCCGGTGCCGCAGCCGAACAGGCGTCGCATCCGCCCCAGAGCGGCGACAGTGAGAGCCAAGGAACTGCGCCGGAAGACGCGGTCGAGTCTGACGAAGCGAGCGAGGAGACGAGTCGGCGGCGGACCGCGCTGGCTGAGAATGGCACGCTTCGACGGCAGTTCATTCAGCTCGTGCACGCGGGTGAAGAGGAGGTCATGAGTCTGTTAGAGTACTACCAGCTTCTGTTGGCAAGGCTGGCGCAGCGGACGGAGGCGGCGCTGCGGGAATGGAAGGCCACCTCCGAACCGCCGCCCATCCCCAGCGAGGGCGATGACGGACCCGCTGAACAACGCTCGCGGCTTGTGAGCTGGTTTTAGATGCACACCATCGACTCCAACCATGCGCGTACACGCACGCACAAACACACAAAAGCAGCAACACCAACATCACGATCTCATCGACGAACGGGACGGCAGACATACACGTACACAAAAAAAGAAGGGGAAGCGTGGACAATGCCGCGCTCGTCCTGTGCCAACCCGCTTTTTCCTCGAACAGCGAGTGAGAAGCAACCCTCTCTCATCCACACGGCTCCGTTCCACAGCCACTCTTCCTCTCCATTGGGCAGCGCTCCCTTCTTCAACACACGTCCCTCAGACACCCGATCTCTGTCCACCTTTTCTCCTAACCTCTCTCCCTGTTTCTCCTGTGAGCAGACGGAAGTCATCACGAGCCGATTCGTGACGCACTTGAACGTGTGTACTGCGTCACCCCCCTTTTTCACTGTTCTCTCTTGACGACTGCCACTTCCCCACACACCCCTTTGTGAAGGTGCGAGTTCGTACCACTCTTCTGTTTGCTTCATTCGTGGGCTGTTGCCACCTTGGAAGCACGCCGCGACACAATGCTGCGCGTGCTCTGCCTCCACGGCCATCGCCAGACGGCGGAGATCTTTGAGAACCAGGTCAGCAAGCTTCGACAGGCCATGGACCAGAACGTTGAGTGGGTGTTCTTGGACGCACCGTATGAGCTGCCGCGAAGCCACGTCGACGACGACGTCTGCACGCGCTCGTGGAGCGCTCCATCGCCGGCCTGCGATGACGAGACCGAGGCTGGCGACGCGGACGCACTCTATGCCGCGGCCGATGCTTTGGCCGATGAGGCGTTCTCCGCCGGCGCGTATGACGTGCTCTTTGGCTTCTCTCAAGGTGCTATCGTACTCTACCGTTTCCTCGTGCGCCACTGGGACCACGCCACTGGCGCACTCGAGACACCCTACAGCTCGATCAAGGGCTTCATGGTCGCCGGCGCGCCTGACCCCCGCCGCCGCCTTGCCGCCTTTGCCCACCACGTCGCTGACGGCGCCGATTGTGTCTTTGGCCATCGTCTCCCGTCGTTGCACATGGTGGGTCGGAAGGACAGCATCGTCTCCCCCGACGAGAGCGAGCGCTTCGCAGAGGCGTGTGGTCCGCGGGCTGAGCTCCTTGTGCACGAGCACGCCCACTGCGTCCCACAGCTGCAAGCCAACCTTCGCGTTATTAAGGACTTCCTGGAAGGACTGCGTGAGGCGCAGGACTCTGAGGAGGCAGAGATGGCCTTGGAGGGGCGGCGCTCGGAGCTGGAGATGATCGCCAGCATGTACGAGGACAGCGTCAGCGAGCCAGAGCATCCGCGCGGCGCCACAGTCAGCTTGCCGCTGTTCACCGACGTTGAAGATCGCGTGGGTGAGGCCAACGTGGCGGCTGCCCTCGCGCGTCTGCGTGTTCAGTTTCATGTTCCCCGCCGCTACCCCGCTGTGCACCCCGAGGTCACTCTCGTCGGAGGGACCAGGGCACACAGTGTGCGGCTGGGGCAGTGGCGTGCGACGCTGCTGCAGCGCACGGCCACCTTCATGCACGAAGACATGGCGGCCGGCACGGCGATGCTGTTGCCCATCTACATGTTCATGAACGAGCAGGCCGAGGAGACGCTCGACGAGCTGCACAGCATTTACGCGATGGCAGACGGCAACGGTGAGGCCGACCAGGACGGTGGCGCAGACAAGGCGGTGAGCGATGAGTGGGCGCTGGAGGACGACAGCACGCGTGCTTCCCTCATTGACGTGGCGGAGAGCAGAGCCGCCGACATACTGCTGGCGTGGCGCGGCCATCCGCCGAAGAAGAGCGGCGCTGCCAGTAGCCCCGTAGATGTGCATGAAGAGATGGAGCACAGCACGGCTGCCACAGGCGTAATGAGCAAGCAGTCTGGCGGCTCATGGGGGCTCACGATCGGGCTGATCGGGAAACCCAGCGCGGGCAAGAGCACGCTTTTCAACGCCGTCACCGACCCGGAGAGCGAGAGTGCCGCTGCGCGCGTGGCGGCCTTCCCCTTCACGACTATCGAGCCGAACGTGGGCACCGCGTTTGGCGGGCTTCGGTGCCCGTGCAGACAACTCTGCGGGGCTGCCTCGCCAGCAGACGCGGCGTCGCCGTCGTCATCATGCTTGCTGAAGCTGGGTCGCGAGGCGTGTGATGCGGAATACGGCCACGTCCGCGCGTACGGCCACGCTCACAACCGTCGCCACCCCATCCGCGTGAAGGATGTCGCCGGTCTGGTGCAGGGGGCCTACCAAGGCAGAGGCAAGGGCAATCAGTTTCTCAACGACCTCTGCGACGCGGATGTGCTGGTGCACGTGGTAGACGGCGCCGCCGCGACAGATGCCGACGGCACGGCGTGCGTACCAGGCCAGGGATCTGCCCTTGAGGACATTGGCTGGGTGCGCGCGGAGATGCACAGCTGGATTTACGACAACATCAAGGCCAAGTGGAGCACCATCTTCCGGCTCCCCCACAAGCTGCGCAGTATGTTCAGCGGTTACCGCAGCTCGCCGGCGTTTGTCGATCGCGTGCTGCGGCGTGTCGGCATTCACAACGAGACGGAGCTCGCTCTTCAAATCAAAGGCTGGGGCCCCCGAGAGCTGCACCTCTTCATCGCCCTCTACGTCCATCTGCGCTTCCCAATGGTGGTTGCGCTGAATAAGGCCGATCTGCCCACTGCCGGGCCGCTCGTCGACCAGCTGCACGCGCGCTACCCCCACGAAACGTTTGTACCCATGACGGCGATGACAGAGTGGAACCTGCTGTGCCTGCGTAAGAAAGGCTACATCAACTACATCTCTGGTGAGCCGGAGATGGTACTCACCGAGTCCGGCAAGGTGCTGCTGCCGCACACACCGAAGCCAGCCGGCGGCACTGCCAAGAAGAGCGTCGGTGCTGACCCGCTCGATGCGGACATCAGACGGCTGCAACAGGTGCAGGCCTTCTTCGCCACACAAGCAGCGCAGGAACGCCCCGCGCAGCCGACGTCTCACGACACCGTTGATGGCGCACAGGCGCGTCGTCTCGATGGCTCAACGGGCGTGCAGAACGTGGTTTTCACAGCGCTGGCAGCTTGCGCGGCGGTGCAGGTGATTCCGGTCAGTGCGTTTCAGCCCGCTGTCCCGTCGCTTCAGCACTGCTTTACGTTCAAGGAAGGCACGACCGCCGAGGACATTTTCTGGGCCATGACGTACGCCAAGTTGCTCGATGGCAAGCTTGTGCGCTTCGAAGCCATCGATGCGACGCAGCCGATGAACACCCCTGCGGAGGTCACTCCGGCAGTGTTGAAGCGCGAGGCGACGATGCCCAGTCGTGCGGTGCTCGTGCGCATTCTCTCCAACAAGCGGCAGATGAACTGAGTGTGTGTGTGAGAGACAGAGAGCGTGCGGCTACTGGACAGGCACCCACGCATACCAGAGACGGTGACAACGTGGACGACCACGACCGGTGAGACACTAATGATGCGATTCTGATCGACACACACCACAACGCACACAACCCAGCGGTCGCACGGAGGGGCTGGAAACGCGGGGAGGGGGAGGGAGGCCGTGGGTATTTCCGCGCGCATTTACGCGTTCAGCACACATACACACACCCACACACCCACACCCACACTGAGAAGAGTGCGCACCATGGTGGCGGTCTTGCCCCACCTCGCGGAGAGTCCACTGAATCCGTTGTGTGACCTCAGTGGCACTTCCCTGATCTTCACTCTCTGTCTCTTCTTCTTACACGCCCACTGTCTCTTCGCCAACGCTGCCTGCCTTCTCGTTGTCTTTTGTCCTTTTTTCTTTCTCGTTCATCGGTACCGACCGAGGGCCTCTACACCGAGCAGTGCAAGTCTCTCGCAGCTTCTTGTCCGCCTCCTTTCTGTCTTCGTTGTTTCACCCCCCTACGTTGTCGAGGCATGAGTTGCTCAGCGGCGGATGAAAAGGTGGCACTTGCGGGTGACCGTCGCCCACAGTACCAGCGGCGCTCATCGAACAAACGAGGTGCCGGCGGCGCCAACGCCAACCGCAGCACAGCGTCACCGCAGACGTTCAAGGGTGAGGCCTTCCTTGTTGTCACCCTGGTTGTCTCTGGCCGCTCCCCCCTCAACGGCTGGATTGTGTCGCTGGGGGCTGTTCTCGTCAGCGCCGAGCGCCGCAGTGTGCTCGGCTTATTTGAGCGCAACCTCCTGCCACTCGCGGCGCACCATCGCGTCGAGCCCGCGGCCGATGTTGTTGGCTTCCTACGCCGACAGCGGCCGGAGCTAGAGTTCATGTCACGCGACCGGTGCCCACCGCTGCAGGCCATGGCGGACCTCGGCCGCTTCTGCGCCGCGTACAAAAACCTTACCCTCGTCGGCTCACCGCTGATGAGCGTTTATGGGTGGCTCAGCTACTACTGGTCTGCCTACCAGCAGAGCGTGGTGGACCAGGCACCCCCTTCGTCGTCTGCGCCACCGCCAATGCCGTGGGGATACAGTGGCCTCTGCGCGAGGTCGTACGTGTCCGGCTGCCTCGGCGTCTCCATGAAGCAGGTGATCAAAGACAAGCGCTATCAAGACGCCTCGAGCGGCTTCCAGGCCGTTGGACTCCCCCTCGCTGATGCTCTTGCTGCTGCGGCAGGCTTCACTCACTTTCATTGGCTTCGGCAGCAGCAGCAGCAGCAGCAGTGCGCGCCACAGTTCGATGCGGCTGCAGACACCGCAGCACTGTCACCGCTCCCACCCCCGTTGACGTTCGAAGCAGCCGTGCCCGAGTACCTCACGGAGCTTGGCTGCGTACCCCCATTGCCCGGCGATTCGGCTAATGGCACATCAAGCTGCTCGCTGTGCCAGCGCACATTGCTAGAGCTGCTTGTGGATGCGAGTATTCGCAACGGCCTTGAACGGCATGCGCCGTCGTCTCCGCGTACCACACCGAGGTCGTCTCAGGCTACCACGACACCATCCACAGCAACCCCTCAACCTGCTTGTTTCATCGAGTACCCCAGCATCACCAGCCTGGAGTTCCACCCTGACTTTGAGCGAACACTGCCGGAGGTGCTACACTCGGGGGAAACCTGGGTGGCCACGGAGAAGGTCCACGGAAGCAACTTTCTCGTTTTCTGCGACGGGACGGAAGTGTGGGCGGGCAAGCGGACGGGCTGGCTTGGACTGCGAGACTCACCAGCCTTCTTTGACTTTGTGTACCTCCTCGAAGAGGCACGGCCGGCGATCATGGCGTGCCACAAGCACGTGGCCGCGTGGCTGAGTGGCCGGGGTCTTGAGGGCTCTGGCTCATCGCCTGCCGAGCCAGTTCAACTCACCATTGCCATTGCCTGCGAGCTGGCCGGCGGCGACTACCCGCACCCACAGGTACCCGTTGATCTCTGTGGCACCCGCGTGCAGTCCGGTGTGTTCTACTGCAACCGAAACTTTCTCTACGGCTTCGACATTGGCATCGAGGCCATCGAAGCGACGGCACCCGCTCTCGCAGCGTCGCTTCGGTCGGACCTGCAGACGACGCTTGCCACTCAGCCGGCACACGACAGCCGTGGTTGCGCAGAGCAGGGTACGGTGGAGTTCATGCCGTGGGGTCCCGACGGCCGCTACTATCTCCCGTTTACCGTGGCAGACGCCATCTTCGATGCCAGCGGCTTCCCCACCCGTGCAACGGCACTTCGCACGGGCACGCTCGACGAGCTGCGCGGTGAGGCAAACCTCGGCATCTTTGCCTCTACCATCGCTCGTCGGTGGTTCGACCTGCCCGACCTGCTCGACAACATGGCTGAGGGTGTGGTGCTCCGGCCTTCGCGCGATTGGTGGATGCGGCGACTGGCTCCCGGTGACGCCGCGTTGGACAGTGCCGCGGGTGATGACAACGTGTGGTCACGTGTGATGATCAAGGTTAAGCACCCCCGCTTCTCTGAGTTTTCGCACAAGCACGGCTCCAAGCCAGGCTCGCCGGCAACAGCGGCAGAGGCACCCGCGCCGACCCGTGCGTTCACACCAGCGGTCAACATCACGGACTTTCTCACGGAGGCTCGCGTCTCAGCGGTGTTATCAAAGCACACTCTCGACGAGCAACAAAACACCGAGCGCATGGTGAAGGCCGTGCTGGCTGATGCCATGAAGGACGCAGCGGCACTGCAGCAGCTCCACGCGCAAGAGCATTCGCCTCACCCGTAGGGAACATCACCAGCACCAAGCTGTCACCGCACAGAGAAGACAGAATCGTTCGTGACAACGCGGTGCGTGTGATGCGCCGTCCCGATGAGGCAGAAACAAAAAACAAAAAAACATAGGCACATCCCTCCTCTCCCAACGGCCGAGTCAACTTCCCATTTTTGGTTTCTTTTGCTTATTCTTCTGCGTATCGGACATCGTGAACGTACGTATCGACGTGTGCGCGTGTGTGTGTGTGTGTGGAAGCGATGAAAAAACAAAAAAAACGATCTTCGTCTGACGACGCGCTGGCGCAGCAATTATGCTATTCCGTACGGCTTTCCTCCCTCCCTTGCTCCGATTTTTGGACAAGCACTCAGTTGTGCTCGTAGTCGGCCTCAAGAAGAAACTCCACGCAGCCGCGATCTCGTCTCTTACCAGAGCGAATTCACCTTCGTACGGCCGTTCACTGCCATGCCCTCAACAGCTTCTCCTCTTCGTCATTTCTCTTATCCACCTTCTCTATTTTGCCCCACTCCAGTGTCAGCACAGCTTCTGACTTTTCTTTTTTTCCGTGTGCGCGTGCGTGTGTGAGCGAAGTGAACAGCGATTCGCAGTTCTTTTCCCGCGCGTGTATTTTTTTTTTTTTCGTGTGGTAAGCCCCATCACGCCCGTCCTTGCCCCCTACTCGTTGTGGGTTGATTGAGCGACATGACGTCCACCGCGCGCCGCTACTCGGTGTCGAACCCACCGCCTACGTCTGGCCTCCTTCAAGGCCGCGAGACGCAGCAGGAAGCGGAAGTGCTCGAGCTGCTTGCCGCCCAAGCCTCCCGTGATGGTGATGAGAGCAAGGCCATCCAACTCATGGAGCGTGCCCTCCAGATTCGGTGCCACGTCGTCGCATCGCTTGGCGAAAAAGCTCACCACTGTCAGGACGCGGCGGCGGCGGCGGTCTCGAGCACCACCCCGTCGCCAACCAACTCGGTGGTAGCGCAGCGGCAGCGACAGGAGGCTGCGTCCGCTGCCTCGGAGAGTCGCGATCAGTACCAATTGGCGGCCAACGAGCTGTACGACGCCGCGGAGCGACTTGTCACGCACTGCAACGTGTTTGCTGTACAGAGCTTCAAGAAGGGCGACTACGAGGCGGCAGAGGGCCTGCTCACGTACTGCCTGCAGCTGACGGAGGATGAGGCCTACCCGCTCAGTGAGGTCGGCGACCGCCGTCGGCACCTGCGCGGCACGACGCTGAACAACTACGGCTCTCTCGAGCGTCATCGAGGGCACTTCCGCAAGGCGCTGCAACACTTTGAGACTTCCATGCACGCCACCGGCGCGGAGTCACCGGTCGCGTACATGAACATGAGCGCTGTGCTGGTGCAGCTGCGCCAGTGTGACGAGGCTGCCGAGGCCGCCGCACGCGCCGTGGCGCTGCTTTCGCACACCCCCGAGGAGCCATCTCTCCTCGCGGTCGCCCACCACAACTACGCCATGGCACTCGAGCCGGTGGACCCGTCGCGAAGCTTGGAGGAGTACGCCACGGCGTACCAGACCGCCTGCACCACGATGGGGGCGAACAGCGCCGCCACGCTGTCCATCCTGCAAAACTGGGAGCGCTTCCGTCGCCATCACCCGCACCTCGCGTCCGGCAGCGTCGGTGGTGGTCATACACCCGCCGCTCTCGCCCACCACGCCGCCAGCGGGGCGACCACCCCACGTCTCCACTCCCCCTCCAAGGCGCTGCGCCAGCCAGAGCCGCGCACACCCACCCCACCCCACCTACTGAGTGCCTCCCACGCACCGGGCCGGCAATCCTCGCGTTCGCCAAGTCTCGCCACCAGCGCCGCCGTCACCGCCGTAGCCGCCCCGGGTGCTAGCGGACGCCTGAACAACGTGAACGGCCAAGCAGCAGCTGCCGCGGCGGCACGACGCACAGCGGCGGACCCAACGGCGGCGGACCTGGCCGAGATTTTTCCACACCCGTTCTTGGCAAGCGCGAGCCTGCCCAAGGCCACCACCGCGCCTCACCAGACCCCCATGTACAGACCGTCGATGAGCGCACCGCGCAAACCGCTCGTGCCTCTCGCGCAGCCGCACGCACGGCGGACGAGCCCCACCGCGACGCATCCGCCACCGATGCGTCACCAACGCTCCCCGGCACCCACCGCGTCGCGCGGGCCGCCCCGCACCTCCGCCGCCGCGGTCCCCAAGAACGCCAACAACGGCCTTAACTTCGCAGCGACCGTGCAGCCTGTGCGGCAGAAACCTGGCAAGGCCGCCGCCTCGACCACCAACGCCGCGTCTCGCCCCACGCGCCCCGCGACGGCTTCCACGGTGGGGGCACCGCCCGGCCACTACGTCGTTGGCGGCCAGCGGGAGGGCAAGACGACTGCCTCAACAGCCAGTACCAGCCACCTCGCCCCCGTGCGGCCGCTCACCTCCGGCAAGACGGGCGCCAGCGAAGGCAAGTCATCCTCCTCGCGCACTGGCCGCGTCAGTCCGCGCGACGGCAGCGGCGGCCAAAGCCAGCGTCCCAATGGCTTGCTACGAGCGCAGCGGCCGCCAGAGAAGCGCCCGTCTGCGGTCGGCCGGCACGCACTGCCTCCGCTGTCATCCGCCGCCGACACGGATGACCAGGACGTGGATTCCTTGAGCGCCTCGACGAAGCGGCGCAGCACCCGGCCCGGCACCCGGCGCGACCACGCCTCCATGTCGTCTGTCGGCCCTCACGGTGGCGCTTCGGCTGCAGCGGGTGGTGGCGGTGACCTTCAGTTCTTCATGAACGATCGCCTGGATATGCTCCTGCACGACGAAGAGGAATTCGAGCGCAAGTACGACAAGGCCGTCACGATCCAGCGTGCCTACCGCGGCCACCTGGCGCGATCCAAGGCACGTACCATGCGCGCGAACGAGTCCCGCGACGCGCGTCTGCACGCGATCCGCCGCAACATCGCGGCACGTCAGATTCAGCGTGCCTATCGTGAAGCGCAGTACGGGCTGTACGCGTCGACGGTGCGGCGCTTGGTGGGGCCGAAGGTGGCGCGCAAGGACCGCGGCCAGTGGAGCCGCGAGGCGCTGGCGGCGGTGGAGATGCAGCGCATGGCACGCGGCTGGCTGGCCCGCCGTGACGCGTCGCGACGACGCGCCTACGAGGCGAACGCTGAGCCCGCGGCGGTGCGTCTGCAAACCTGGTACCGAGGTAAACTAGCCCAGCGCGAGCTGCAGCGCCTACGGCAGGCACAGATCGAGCTCCGTCGGGGCTACTACGGCGAGCAGTACGACTACGCCGCGGCGCGCATACAGAGTCAGTGGCGCGCACACCGACAGTACCAGCTCGCCCGCGCGGAGCTCGAGGCCCGGCGTCTGCACCGTCTTCGCGAGCGTCAGCGGCGCCAGACCGAGGCCGCCGCGTGTGTGCAGCGCGGTTGGCGGTGTGCCCGTGCGCGGCGCGAAGCCGCCCGCCTCCGTGCTGCCCGCGATGACCTTGAAGCCCAGCGCCGCGCGTATGAGGCACAACGTCAGGCGGCGATTCGCATTCAGTCCTTCGGTCGCATGGTCATTGTGCAGCAGCGTGCGCACCCCGGCCTCAACGAGGCTCGTCAGCGGGCGGCGCACAAGGTTCGCTACGCCAGGCAGAACTGGGCGGCGCGCACAATCCAGTGCGCGTACCGCCGCTACGCCGCACAGTTGGAGCTGCAGCGCCGTCGTGAGGCTTTCCGCGGACGCCGCCACGGCACCTTCCAGGAGATCGTCGTGCGCCGCCTGCAGCGTGTCGGCCGCGGGTACCTTGAGCGGCTAGCCATCAGCGCCATGGGCGACGCACTCGCCGCGGAGGCGCTGCGGTACATTCGCGGCGTGGCGAACCTGCGTGAGCAGGACGCACGTGCCGCTGCCCAGGCCCAGGCTGCACATGAGCTGCACAAGGAGCAGAAGCAGGCGAGGCACAACTTCAGCGAGTCGGAGGAGATGCACCGCATGGAATTGGAGCTCTGCGAGAGCCGGCAGAGACGACAGCTGTCGGAGTCCGAGGCCGACACGCGGCCGGCGTGCAGTGTTGTCACCACCCACACGCGCGTATTCCCCGAGGGCGATTGGGAACCTGCGCTGCAACGCCACCCCGACCGCCTGCGTGATGCGTTCATCGCCGATCTTGTCGAGGCCTGTGAACTGCCCTCCGCGGAGCCTATCCGCAGCGTGAGTATGTCCTTGGGCAGCCTACGTGTGTCGTACGCACTCGTGCACAGCAGTGCTGTTCCTCCAAGCTGGTTTGACGCCAAGGCCGACTGCGCGGCGTTTCACCGCCTGCACGGGGTGCGCACCAGGGCGTGCCAAGAGGTTGCTGACGAGCACGCCCTCGCCTTGGCCGCGCTAGAGGCGGAGGCGATGCAAGCCGCGGCGGCACTCGCAGAGGAGGAGATGGCCCTCGCGCTTGCCCTTGACGCTGGCGCGGCGGCGCTCCAGGAACGGTACGTGGCCGCAGTGGCGCTGCAGGCCACAACCGAGGATGTTGCACCGTCGGAGAGTGACGAGGCGACAGACGCCCTCGCCTCTGGTGACGTGGAGGTAGAGCACGACACGCCTGCCACAAGTCAGGCCGAAAACCACTCAGCCAGTCAGGGCAGCGTGGCGATAGCGCCCACCGTTGACTCGGCTGCGCTCGACGGGGCCACCGACACAGCACGCAGTGCTGCTCACGCCGATGCGCTACATGTGCCCATGACACTTGATGAGGCACTTGCGGCGGAGCGTGCGAAACGTGCAGCGAACAAGGCGGAGGAGCTGCGCCTGCAAGCGCTGCGCGAGGCCCGCGAAGAGGCCAAGCAGGCCTTTCGTCAACAGCGCATCGCAGAGGCGACCACGGAAGCGGAGCTAGCGCCGTACTTGCCCGGCACCCACACCACCAGCCAGGGCCCACTCAGCAAGGCAACCTTTCATCGATCCATGCGTCCGGACAGGGCGGGGGAGGCATCTGCGGCGGCAAAGGAAGTCGCCGCTCACCACGCCTCTGAGGCGCAGGCCATGAGCGCGGCCACCGCGGCCGCCGAGCACCGCCGCGACGCGGCTGCCACCACCATTGCGCGCGCGTACAGGGGCCATCGGGGCCGCCTCTATCGCCAGGCACTCGCCGAACTTCGCGACGACCAAGTCACGCACCGCGTCGACTACGAGTACCGCCACACCAACCCATACGTGCAGTACGCGCAGCTTCGACAGCACCTTGGCGTGGGTGCGCGTCTGCCGACCGAGGTGAATCCACCTTCTAAGCGCTTACCCGCGGCCGCGGCAGGTGCGGCTGCGCAGGCGGCCGATCTTCCGCCTTCTCACCCCGCTGCGGCACCGCCACCGCCGGCGGCTCGCACAGAGGTGGTACACGAAACAATCGCAGATATCGTGGAGTCACCCAAGAATGCCACAGCGAATGACCCGAGCGCGTGTGCTCCACTCCCGCGCGATCCCCATGAGGTGCTCGGTGGTTTCGTGAAGGTTGTAGAAGCCAAGAGGGAGCGCCAGATGCGCCTTGCCCACGTGCAGTCACTGATGGCCGCCGCTGCCACGCCAGTCCCCACGCCCACGGCTGCCGCCAGGCCTGTGAAGCCCGCGCTGTCTTCGGCGACCGAGCACAAGCTCGGCGACAGCCACCGTGCGCTGGAAGGCGTTGCGACACCACACGAGCTGCTTTCCACGCCGTTGCGGCGACCCGCGCGCCCCACGCCGAGGCAGCTGCGCGCGACCCCACTGCTGCCCGCCATGGCGGTCATGCAGCCGACAACGGAGGCCTCCATGGGGGCCGAGGTCTCGCGCACGTCTCTCACCAGCACTTCCCAGGCTAGTGCACGCTTCGCGCTTGCACCGACCATGAGCGTCAGCCCCAGGTATCCCGTGGAGCCTGACGTGGTGGTTCCCCCCGAAGGCGTCCTCGGCGCGGCGATGTCTCCTCCGCTGAACGCGGGTGTGTCGCAGGCAAGCGCGCACTTTGCACTCACCTCGCCCATGGCGGCGAGCCCCGCGAGCACGGCGGTTGATGCCGGTAGCGCTGCTGAGGCGGGAGAGGAGGCAACCGCTGGCACTCATATTACTGCACGCCAGTTCACACAAGATGCCGCGGCGCGCAAGGTGCAGGCCTTCATGCGCGGCGTCGCCGCCCGCCGTGAGCTGGCGTCGTTGCGCGAGGCTCAGTGGCAGCGCAACGAACGCGCTCTCGCTGCCGAAGCTCTCCTCGATGGCGCCGCGACGGCGATTCAACGCGTGTACCGTGGCCACCGCGGACGCGTGGAGGCGAGCGCTATGGAGGCAGCGCACCGGGCGTACCTGGCAGAGTACATGGCGCGTGCGCTTGCCGAGGACGCGGAGGAGACAGAGGAGGATCTTTCCCAGCAGTTTTCTGAACGTGTGCGCGACACACCGAGTCGATCCGGCGACGACAACACAGAGGTGATGGAGAGCTCATTCCAGCCTCACGACACGCTTCCGTACGCAGAGGCGGCGAAGCCACTGCGCCAGCCGAACGCTGCGGAGTCTTCGCAGCATAAAGAGGAGGAGGCCCTCGAAGACAACACCGACCACGACGGGCGACCCACGTCCTCGTTGGCCAAGGTGCCCGACCGCACCGGGGTGGCAAGAAAACCCGCTGGCCTGTGTGCGTCCGCCCCTTGCGAGGGGCTGGCCGGGCCGGCTCGAGAAGGGCCGCCGCCTCATATGATGACGTATCCTTCTGAGGACGCCGTGGTCCGCGAGGTGAGACCGGACGAAGCCGACCCAATCAGCAGCGAGAGCTGGGAGCTTTAGCGCGCCTCCTTGGTCCCCCCCCTCTCTTCCCGCGACATCGTTCCCCAACACGAACCACGAGGGCTGCTTGGTTGATGTACACCATCTCATCCGTATCCTACGTTTCTTTTCTTTTTCTTTTGTTGTTCTTGTGCGTTTTTGGTCTTCTGCACTGACGACAGTGACGCCACACCGTGTGTCGACATGACGTCACTTGTAGGACAACGCTGTGTTTTCGCGCCGCTCTCTTACATGCATTAACAGCCTTCTTTCTCACCTTTTGCCCCGTGGCTCACTGCACGTGCACCACGAAGATGTACATCACACACACGCCCACACAGACAACGTGTGGGGTGGAGTAGGTGAGAGTGGCGCGACTGACGCTTCCTTTTCGCCGCCCTCACTCTCTCTCGGTTTCAACCACCAGGTTGGCTTTTTTCCTTCTGTGTTGGGAGGTGGTAAAGGATACACTCAAAAAAGAAAAAAAAATAAGAAGAGAGAGAATAACGTCCACGGTGCCTGGTGGTCTCCTCACACCCTTTCTCGTGCCTCTGATCCGCAGCGACAAGCCGTACAACCATCGCGAGGGGTGAGCAGCTCCGCTCGCGCGCGATCACGTCAGCGGCCTGGCTGGACACGGTTGCGCGTCAGTCCGCGCATAGAGTGTGATCGCGCATACGCGGTTCTGCTGTGGGACTGGCTTCGCGACCTGTGCCCATGTGCCCGATTCCTTGACGGCCCTTTGGCCCCCTCTTTCTGGCCACACTGGCGTACGCGGTACAAGTTCCATGTGACTACCTCATCCTCACTGCTCCCTTTCTCTCTCTCCTTCGCGTGTCTGACCCTCGCTCAACACGTGCGCGCGTGGCCGTAGTAGTAGTAGTAGCAAAGACTGCTCAGTCCCACAAGGCGCCCATCGCCCTCCACTTCTCCCACCACCCTCCTTTTTCCCGCTTCCCTCGTCACGATGCTGTTTGAGCCGTGCGGGGACTTGCGCAGAGATTACAGCGCGTATTGCGAGACACTGCGCCTGACGGAGCGCGAGGACGTCTACAGCGCCGTCCACACGAGTGCCGAGCTAGAGCAGGCCCGTGCGGACCAGCTGAACAGGGCGAGGACTTCCGGCGAGGTTCACAGTGTCACGGGCACCGCAGGGCGTGATGGCCACGGAGACTTGGTGAGCGCGTCCATCTCGCACACCATTGGCCCGTTCGGGCAAGTAGGTGCGAGTGGTGCGCACCCCGCCGCCAAGGCCACCGCGCGCCCGGCTGCTGCCGCTGCTGCTGCGACCGCCGCTTCAGCGCCACAGGCAACAGAGACACCTGAGGAGAACCCCGGCCCTCACCTCATCTCGCGGCCAAACCTCTTTTTCCTGCGCCTCCGCCACCCGAGCTTCTGCGTGAACCAGCGTGACATGACACCGCTTTGTCGCGCGATACCGCACTGCCCGGCGCTGGTGTCGATCGAGTTGGTGGGGTGTGGTCTCTCCGTGGAGAGCTACCTGTTGCTCGTCGAGGCTGCCTTCCGTAGCCGGCGCATCGTTTCGATTGCCGTGGACTTCAACCACCTCACCGCACCCGGATTTTTGGCAGACCCGACCGTCGTGATGGAGCCATCCTCACGACACGCGTCCATCACTGCGAACGAGAACGCGAGCGACGGCCACGGTGAGGAGGGCGAGAACGAGGACTCCACCCCGCCCCCCAGCGCCAGCGCCACTCCCCGTGACTCCTCGGCAAGTGGCCGTCAGACCGCCAAGCGCGTGAGTACGTCCTTGAGGAAGAAACGGTCCACAAAGGTCTCTGCCGCCGCCGCCGCCGCTGAAGCGGCCGCAGAAGCCGCGGCGTCCGTGCTCGCCAACAGCGCCGATGAACCTGGGGCGGTGTACTTGAAGCCAACAGAATTCTGCGGCCTGCACACGCTGCGCAGCCCTCTAGAAGACCAAATACAGGAGGAGCATGAAAAGAAGGGCAAGGTGGACCCGAAGAAGCTCTCACTGCTGCAACAGCAGAACGACACGATGAACGCGCTCAACGTCGCGCACCGCATCAAGCTCCCGCGTAGCTGGGAGGGCATCCTCTTTACCGGCGTGCGCCACCTAAGCCTGCGCGGCAACGGGATCACCGACGATGTGGTCGAGAAGATGATCTTGGTGCTGACCCAACACCCCTACTCGCAGCTTATTTCGCTGAACCTGTGGGGGAATGCCATCACAGACAGGGGTGCGACGGCTTTGGCGCAGTGGCTTCACCACAAGGACCGTCGCCTGCGTGTGCTGGACTTGGGTCGCAACAGCATTGGTGACACGGGACTGCTCGAGCTCGCCAACGTCTTCCGGATGCGCGAGCTGGCTAGCATGGAGGAGGTTGCCGCCTACCGGCAGCAGGTGCTGTCCCGGCCAGGGGCGACGGCACAGGAGCGGGCTGCGGCGAACCAGCCCATGCCGACCGCCTACCCCTCTTACCAAGAACTGTTCAACGGCTGGTTCCTGCAGGCGTACCCGACGGTGGCGGAGGAGGTCGTGGCCGCCGTCGCCGTGCACGGTGCGCCGTCGACCGCCTCTGGAGGCACCAAGGGCGGCAAGGAGAGCGGCGCGACCTCACCGGCCACCGCCACGAGCGCTAGTGGCAAGCGCGGCGCACAAGGCGCGGCGTCGAAGGGCAAGGCAGCGAAGGCTGCCGCGGACGTGCTGCCCACACTCGCGCGACCCACCACCCCGTTTGACCGCCACTGCGTGCGCGTCGTCACCGGTGCTGATGTGGTCATCCGCGTGCCCGGCAACACGGTGTTGGAGGTGTTAAACGTGTGTGAGAACGCCCACGTCACGGTGCTGGGTGCGCGCGAGGCTGTGCGCCGACTGCACCTCCACGAACCTGCCACTGAAGAGGAGTTCATTGCCTTGACGGGTGGCAGCTTTTTCGGCGCATTCGCGAGTGCGTCCGGCGACCATCTGGCCAGCCTGAGCCCGGCCGCCCTTGCCGCGGCGAGCGTGGCTGGTATCAGCACCCCAGCCGATCACCTCACGCGGCTTATCTCGCTCGACGAGGGCAGCACGGATGTGCTGGACCCCGAACTGGTGCTCGCGAGGCCCATCCCACACACCAGCGAGCACGGCGACAGCACGACGGGCCACGTGCCTCACCAACGGGCGAGTCGCGGCAACGTCAGCGCGGGCTCCGCTTCCACCTCGACACAGCGCCGCCGCAGCAGTGCCAAGGCGTCCACGTCCCCTCAGAGGCGGCAAAGCAGTGTGCCCACCAACAGCGGGCGCAAAGACAAGGACAGGCGACAGAGCAGCTCTTCGCGCGCCTCGCTGACCAACGCGCGCAGGGGCAGTGGCAGCAGCACGAGCGTCAGTGCGGCTTCTTCATCGCCGTCGCGGCTCGCCGGCACCGCTGCGCTGACGCCTTCTGTGCCTGTCGTCACGACCCCAGAGCTGCACTGCGCCGATGTCCGCCTGCGCAGCTTCGGCCTTTTCACGCATCGTTACAATGTTGGTCAGACGGCGCCAGCTGCCGCGTCCCCCGCCGTTGCCGGGCGGAGGAGCGATACCGCGGCAGCCACGCAGTACGGCAACCCAGAGCACGTCATCTTCGCAGACAGCGTCGCTACGACTGTCGCACACACACCTCCGTCTTCTACCAGCCACGGCGAGGTCACCAAGACACTCAGCGGTTCTCACGAAGCTGAGTGGCAGTGCTTCGCGCGGCTGCAGGACTCGATGAACGAGGCCTTGAATGCGTGGTGCGCCGCCGGTGCGACCTCTTCGGCTGTCAGCACCGCGCACGCCAGCGGGGCAACCGTCATCGGTGAGGACGACGGCAAAGGCAGAAGGCACGGTAGCACACTTGGCGGCAGCGTTCGTCCGGGTTCAAGGGAGAAGAAAACTGGGGCAGCATCTTGATGGATCCAGTGCGTCTCGTTGTCCCTCCCCCTCTCTGTCTTCCTCTTTCTTGCTGCGCTGCCAAAAGATACTTTGCCCCTCCGCATTCTGCGTCCTCCCCAGCCTTCTGTGGAGCTCGCTGGCGATGTAACTTGCACACACGATGATGTAAACGTTGCGTACGGTCTCGCTGACCGTACAGATTGATTTTTTTCTTCTTCTCTCACACACACTCGCTGTTGACCGTGCAATGTCTCAATAGCACACGCACTGAACACGAACTGCGTGACAAGGAAAGAGGGAAACATGCGCGATTTCCACACAGACACACAAACGCTGTGCAATCAACTTCCCACAGTAGGTGGTGTTCTTCTGAGCGATCATGACTGGGCCGTGCGACCACAATTTGCCCTGGCGTCGTCAACGCGCAATGTTTCGCGCTACTCAATTGTTCTGGCACGGCCTATCTCTGTCGATGGACGCGACGCGCTGTGTGTAATTCACTGGCTTTGCCCTTTGCTCAAGCAGCATATCAGACACAGCACACATAGGCACGTAGTCAGACACAGTTACGTGTACGATACGCATCATTCACCACACTTCTCTCCACTCTCTCTTTCTCTCTCTTCACCATGTCTGAACCCGTTATCAGTGGCTAACTCCTGTCACAGCTCGCTGAACGGCGTTGCCTCATCTCGAGACGACCGCGTGTGCTGGCTCCTCACCGATCCAGCTGCCACCAAAAAACGTCGTGCACCTCCGTCTCTCTCCGTCTCTCTTGTGTAGTACCGTTACTAGGCACGCATTTATTTCGTAGTAGTCGTAGAAGTACCCCCGCAAACTCCTGCCTTGTCTATCTCTAGCACCTGGTGAGATCCGCTCTCTCCAGTTTTGCCCTTCTCAGCGTATTTAGCTTCCCGCTTTCCTCTTCTCTTCTCTTCTCGCCCCCCACTTCCTTTACCCCTCCCCTCTCATGTCCTGGAGAGCTCGCTTCACGCCGTGTGTGGGCTCGCTGACCGTCTGGCTCAACCCGAAGGACCCGAACTGCTTCGGTGTTCGCAACTGGTGGCGCAGCAACCTGCCTGAGCTCCAGCTGCTAAACCCTTTCTGTACCTTCACCATCCAGGAACTTTCCTTCGGCGAGCCTCACATGTATGTGAACTACTCGCCGACAGACCAGCGCATGGTGCGTCTGGCCGGTGCGACGGAGGATGAGTGTGAAGACATCATGGAAGCCATCATCACTTACGGCATGAATCACGCCATCATTGAGCGGCCGCGCACCGATGACGGTGGTGACCTGATCAACCAGCCCGCCATCACCTCGTTCGGCTACACAGAAAGCTTCACCTCGAAGCTAGAGGTGGCCCCTCCTGCTGATATTGGCCAGAAAACACCCGAGGGCGTTGACGATCCTGGACAGCGTCCGCGTGTGTGGCCGCGTAACGTCGGTTGCAAGCTCATGCCGTGAGCAACCACACAAGTGCGGAGAAAGAAGAAGAGAATATCGAGACATACAAGACAGCGGCGCGTTTTTGCTCTACTCGCGCGTGCCTGCTTGTGTGTGTGTAGGGGGGGGGGGGCTGCGATGCCCTCCTCCCACACTGCGCTCTCTCTTCGCTTTTCTTTCCGGCTTTAGTCTTAGCTAGCTTGACGGGGTGCTCGACAGTCTTCTGACCAAGTGCCCGTAGCTGTGCGTGATGAGAGAGAGAGAGAGCCATCACTTTACCATTCACCGCGACAAGAGTGCATCATCGTTGCGCACATACACAAACACATACACACACGAGTACACGCACTTCGAGGGGAAAAACAAAAACACTGCCCCTTCGTGCCACCCAGAACCCATTCACTCGTTGCACTGTATCACCCTCTCCATGCGGCTACAGAGGTGATTGTGCGTCTGTGGGCTACTTCACACCAGGCCGCCTTTCGCCTGACTGGACATTGTGTGCTCAATCAAGAACGCGTGGCTCGCTGCAAATCCGATGACATGGCTTGTGTGGCGCAGTGGGCACTGAACGCCAAAGTCAAAGACCTTGCCACACAAGCCAAGCTTCACCTCGTTACACACTATCCATGCCCTCTCCTCTCTCTCTTTCCCTTCCTTGCTCCAGCTGCTTCCGTCTCTCTTCGAAACTGTCATCGAGAGTGGGGGTGAGAGCGTAGCAGACAGGCGCACGTACGTGTGCTTTGGTATCCGCTCGTTCTATTCTTTGCTCTCGTCTGACGCCACCATGTCGACGCCGCTGTCAACCCCTTTCAACGACTATGCGCGGAGAGTCACGGCGAAGCTCCGTTCGCGCATGCACACGCAGGCCTTCTCTGCGATCGTCATGGATGCGCAGCGCAGACGACTCACGCCATCAGGAAAAGTCGCCGTGCAGCGTGTCGACGAGCTGAAGGCCCTGATTGATTCGCACAAGCGAACTTTTGACCCACACGCCACCGCACGCGCGCGGGCGATTTTCCAAAATCTCCCGCTGCTTTCGGCGGACGAGGATCCGCACTTTGCGACGTCCATTCGCGCGCTGCGGTATGCGGCGTATTTTCAACTCGCGCAGTCGCCGTCCACGTTTGCGCTGCTCAACCATCTCGTGCAGCACGCTCATTTCCTTGATGGCTTCAACGTGTACTCGCTGTGCGGGGCGCTTGTGGAGCTGCAGTGCGCACAGACCCGCGACGCACTCGATATTCTTCGGCCGCGCGTGCTCGAGCTTCTCACGGGGAGCCGCCGCGGCGAGAACGTCGACCTCACCGCCACGGAGGCAGCCTTTCTGCTTCGCACTCTGGGACAGTTCGGCACACTCGATGATGCCGTGGTACACGCCGCCGCGGCGATCATGATGCGCACAGGCTCTGACCTGCCCGTCCCTGAGCTGTGTGAGGTGCTCGACACGTGGAGGCGTCTCGTGCGCCACTCTCGCACGCTCGAGGCCTCTGCGGAATCCCAATCGCTCACTCAGGCAATCCAACACGGCGCGAAGGGGTTTCTCGCCTCGACACAGCAGGCCATCAGAGAGCACCTCCGGGAAGGCCGCGCGGTGCTGCTGGCAGCCCGTCGCCACCGCGCCGTCGTCTCCAGCGTCGACGCGGAAGGCCCCGCCGCGTCGCGGAACCGACTGATCGAGGCGGATGAGCTGCGCGAGGTCCTGCGACAACACCGCCAGCTTGTGCGGCACGTGCCCCGCCTCATAGAGGCCACTGAGTGGGCACCCCGCCGCATGCTGGCTGACGTCGCGCGTGCCGTGGCGACATGGAGTGAGGCGAACCCCTCACCGTCTCCAGCGACCTCGTTGAGCATCTCTTCACTGACGCGGGGAGAGCTCGCGCTGTTCTGCCGCATGCTTCAGCGGACGTCATACCGTGATGAGCGATCACTTCGTCTCGCGGCGTCGCGTGTCGCCACCTCTGACATCGACACGCGCGCCAACACCGAGGACGCTGGCTACGTATCCGTCTCTCCTTCACTGCACGTCGAGCGGCCGATGAACACGGCTCGTCGCGAGGAGCTGCGCGCGCTGTCTGACTACGCTGATGCGGTGGAGTCCCTTGCGTTCTTCGGTTCTGTTCAGTCAGTGGACACCGTCGCTGCGCTGCTGATGCGTGCGGCGGACGTGATCGGGACTGTAACCCCGACTGGTACGTCGTCGTCACGTCAGGCCCCCTCCTCGCCGTCGTCGTCGCTCGCAGTGGTGACGCAGTCGGCGCGGCTTCTGGAGGGCGTTGCGCACGTGCAGTACCTCTCACGCGTACGGCCGCAGTCACAAGAAGCATGCTTGTCCACGGTCATCTCCCCCGCGCAGACGCTCGTGGCGTGCCCTGCCGCGCACCATCTCCTTGCGATCAAGGACAGCACCTCGTCGGGCACGGCCTACTCTGTGCCACTCGCACGCTACGCGAAGGCGGTGGCCGTTTTCACGGCGATGCTGATGCACGATGAGACGCAAGCCGCCGCCGGCGCCGCTGCCCCGCTCGCAACCGTCGAGTTGGTTCAGACGTGCAAGAGGCAACTCAACACCGTTCTCGCCGCAGTGGCACACCCGATGCACGCGGGAACCGCTTCGCGAAGCCCCGCCGAGCGTGCGGAGGTGTTGGCCTGTGTCAGCGCCGCCGCATCGGCGCTTCGCCCGGTGTTACCGCGGCTGACGACACCTTCAGACGCCGGCCAACGCCACGACGCGGCCACCGATGCGCAGCTTTCCGCGCTGGTTGAATCACTGTGAGAGAAGTGAAGTGGGCGAGACGTGCCACGGGCAATGGACTGTAGTGCGACAGACATGAACACGACAAAACACCATCAAGCGCCACGGAGAGCGAAACACGCATCACACGCATCCCACCCTCTGAGGTGGCGACTGCCATGGTGAACGGTCACAGCGCTGTTGCTCGGCCTCTCATTAATTCACATGACCCCGTCACCAAAGTGTGGCCCCAGCGAGGGAACAGGGTCGCACCGCCCCCCCCTTTCCACCTTTCACCCCCCTCTCTCTCTCTCTCCCTGCGCCGCCTTGACTGTGTGACCCGCCTCTCCCACCCCCTCACCAGTGCACAAAGAAACTGAAGTGAAGAGACGCATCCGTAGGCACAAGAGGAACCATGTTTTCAGAAGACCAGCTCCTCGACCCACAGTTCGATGAGAGCGCGTACATGAACTACCTCCTTCACACCAGCAGTGCGAGTGGCAGCAGCAGCGCGGCCGAGCAGGCACGACTGCAGCGGTGCATGGACACGGTAATGTCGCGAATCAAACTCATCTTTAGCGAGGACTCTGACTTCCTTGTGGCCGAGGTCAAGGCCACGTACAGAGCCCAGCAGGAGGTGGAGGATGTCTGCCGGTCAACCGAGTCCCTCACCCGTGCGACGAACCGACTTCGGACGATGATCGAAGAGCCCTACCTGCATGTGCAGCAGCGTGTGCAAGAACTCGAGAACACAACGGAGGTCGCCAAGGCGTTGGAGGCCGTGCAGAGGCTGCTCTCCCTTTGTGGCCGACTGCAGCACTACCACCACGCGCCGACCGCCGCGTCCGATCAGCCAAGCACTGCGGCAGCGGAGGTGGGACCAACGGCGGCTGGCGCGGTGGCGCGTGCGGCGGCACCGCAGGAGCTGCTACGCGACGCACGCACGCTGAGAGAGATCGAACGACTGCTCAGTGAGTGCGCCGGCACATTGGATCTCCGTGAGGTGGACGTCGTCGCCGCGCAGATGAAGACAACGGAGCAGGCCTCGACCGCCATTCGTGGCCGTGTGCGAGAGTTCCTGAATATACAAGACGCACTCGAGCGCATGCACCAGCATAACAGCCAAAGCCACCGCGCTGGTGAGAGCTTTGGTGACGACACGCTGACCCACACAGTGCAGCGTGTAAGCCTCGCGCTGCAGTGTGCGTTCATCCTGGGTAGTCTGCCGCGTACCCTGCAACAGTTCATGGCAGAGCGCAAGCGTGAGGTGTTCAAGAGCATAGTGCGCGACCTCGACCAGCAGCGCATCGTGGAGGAGATAAATACAAAACTACAGACCCGCCTTGAAAGTGATGGTGTCAGCAGTGGTGGTGCCAGCCGGGTGAGTGACGCTGAGCTGAATCGCCTGCGGTTGGCCGTGACGCAGGACGTCGTGCTCTCACGCATTCAGCAGGTACTCTTTGCCGCCGTGCAGCAGTCGCAGTGCGTGCTGTTGCTGTGGTCTGTTCTGCTAGAGCAGGACACACTCGAGACGACCAGCGCAACGTCGCCTGCGCACACCACCCGATTGATTGACACCGTCGACGCGCCGCCGCAGCTCTTGATGGATTACTGGCAGACTGTGATGGACAAGATGGGTGAGGCTTTGAACCAGCTGCCTCGCCGCACGGAGCTGCAGGTCGCACTGGTGAGCAACTACCCTCGCTACCATCGCGTGCTTGACTACTTTCTCAGTAGCTACTGCTTGCCGGTGCTTCCCACCCTCCACGATGGGCCGGGCACCCCGCACGCCCGCTCCACTCGTCTCGCCCAACTACTGCTGCAGCACCTGCCTCACTGTGGTATGGCCGATGTGCTGCTTCTGCTGCAGGTGGTGGAAAGCGAGGGTCGTCACCGCGCCTCCTCCGCCGTCTCCGCGTCACCACCCGCGGCGCTCGCTTCCGTCGTGGCCACGGTGCGCCGACAGTCGGCCGCGTGGGGTCGTAGCGTGATGAATGCACTTGAGCAGCGATTCAGCCAGCAAGTCATGGAACACCACCGGCAGCGCCTGGGCGTCGTGCTAGACGCGCTCGCCGCGATCACGCCGACCTCGGCCGCACAGGCCAGCCAGGTCACGGATGTGTGTGTGCGCGACTTACGACACCCGTCGGTGCCCACGACAGCAAACGCCCTCCAGGTTCACCAGTACACACAGCTGATTCTTGGCGATGTGCAGGCTTACCGCCACGACGTACACACCACTTGCTTACTGCTGCGCTGTGCGACGCGGAGTCTCGGGCAACTCAGCGACAAGTTCAACGCAGCTGGCGCGAAGTGGCCGCTGCCACCGCTGCCCGCCATCACGTCTGCTATGACACGAAGCCAGCTCTTGCACGTCTGCGTGGCCAACGCCTGCACGGCATTGTGCTTTGATGTGACGAGTGCGCTTTCCCTTCTACCTGCGGTCGCGGTCGCCGCCACCGCGCCAGCTGCTGGCACATTGACCGGCTCTCCCAACCGCGCAGGGTCGACAGCTGCCTCGCCGCACCTCATCGAGGGAGCAGGCGAGGAGGACACGGACGATGAGAGCGCGCTGGTGTCGCTGCGGGCTCAGCTGTGGGAGCTCGTGCGCCTCTTCCGCACCACATCAGAGTCCCTCGCGCACCCCTTCTTGCGGTCGCTACGCGTCACCGTGGGCAACGCGATTGGTTACTGCGTCGATCAAGCGACAGCAAGCGCGGTGCTGGCGAAGGCAGCGGTGCCCGGTGCGCGTGTGCTCGCCCCATCGGTGGCGCAGCTTCGCGATCAGCTGACGCACTTCGCCGCCCACTTCTTCTTTGTGTTTGACCCGCGCACGTCGGAGTGGGCGAGCGTGTGCCGCGATGTCAGTGACACACTGCTGGCGCGCCTCGTCGCACAGACAACCACGGCGACGCCTGTACTCACGTCTGCCAGCGTGCAACCGGGCACGTCCACGGGCTTGTCGGCAGCTTTGCGCGCGGGCTGGGGTCGTTGCCTCAACAGTACCGCCGAGGTTCTCCTTGAGAGCTTTCAGCAGATGCAGAACACCACTGTGGGCGGCGGCGTTCGCTCCCGCCGCACCTTGCTGCTCCGCGCAGCGCTGCAGCAGGTGTGCGCTATCTACGCCGTCACTGAGTGGGGAACGGCGAGTGCCTGCGCGGCACTGAGCGGACTGTTGCCCTCCGTCACGCCTCTGCTGGGGCGGCTGGTGCTGGCGCAGCAGGCGGTTGTGGAGGCTGTGGCGGCGAGCGGTGGCCAGCCGAGTGGTGCAGCGGCACCGACCGCGACGTTCACTGCCACTCCGCTAGCCCGACGCGTGGAGCTCAAAGACGAGGCACTCATCGACGCTCTCGAGCAGCTCCTCTTGACGGCCCACGACCGCGACGAGCCGGCGCCGGCGCGCGAAGGTGGACTGAGCAGTGAGACGACATCCCTCTTGTCTTTGTCTGTGCTCGACTCTGCGTTGAGCGCATCGTTTGACGAGGCCACCGCGTACCTGTCCAGCACGACGACATCACCAGTGGTGAGCACACTCAAAACCCTGTGGGCAGCAGTGGCGGCACCGACACAGTAAAGTGCTTGGCGAGTATGTGCGTAACGTGCTCAGCACTTTGCTCCACTTGGGCTCTCTGACTCTCCCCCCTCTCTCTTCGGTGTGTTATTCTCGTTTGGCTTGTTTGTTTCCAGTGGCCGCGCTGAGGTGGCAGTTGCACAGTTCCAATCGACAAAATAAAAAATCTGGCAACGAGCTTGAGAGTGCAAAAGCCGACACCACTTACTGCTTGCTGTGTGTGCGCGCACTCTCTCGCTAACCATCTACAACGCACGCAACCGCGCAGACGCACCGTGTCGCGGGAGCCCCAGCTTCGCCGCATTCTCCGGCTCGGCTGTGGCTGTTCAGTTGACTGCCACACCAGCATCTGCGACTGGTGATGCAAGCAGGCTCGTCATCCTTGTGATGCGCAGAAGGACCAAATCCCTTGAAACAACGCCTCCGTTCACGTGACCCACGTACGGACACCTCACCACCGTTTCTCCCCCACCTTTCCACTTCTTTTTCTTTCTTCGTCACGGCACTCCGCCACTGACTCGCTGCTCTCGACCTCCGCGCCGCCTTCACTTCTCTCTCTCTCTCTGCACGCAACAGGCAGGTCATTCTTGCCAACATCAAAATATAGTCTCCTGAAGATATGCCTATTGCGGCTCCTCTTTGCCTTTCTTTTCCTTTTCCCTATTCCCATCCGGACCCGTTGAACTCAACTGTCGCTTAGTTTACCCGTCCAACGAAGACACCAGATTTTTTTTTTGTTTCTCTTGTCGACTCTGTTGTTGCCTTGACTTCCCCTCTCCCCCATTTTATCCACATTTCTGTCTCACGACCGCCAGCAATCTTATTCGTCCAGTCACCTCGCTTGGCAGCTGACAAAGGTCTGCACGACAGCCTCTCGTTCTTGTGCGTCAACACCGTCACCAACCACGGTCGCACAAGACACACACAATAAACAAAACAAAACCCGGAAGCAGGAGGGAACACGCGTGTCCGCGTATGCGAGTGTAGCTAGTCACTGCATCTCACTCAATGCAATCGTCAACCGCCACCGTCCCGCCAGAGGAACCAGCTCCGAAGACCGACGCCGACAGCCGCCGTACGCCGCCGCTCTCGCACACGCCTCGCACGCCCAAGAAACAGCGGTCCTCACGCAGCTTCAGCCACACACACGATGGCCACTGGCAGAGGCCCCTCTCTTGCATCGTCGTCGTGGTGCTGGTCGGGCTGGCGTTATGGCTGGGCGGGTCTGGCACTAACCACAAGCCTGGTGGTCCCTTCACCGGGAGCCAAGCCTCTGTCGGCACCTCCACCACCGGCTCATTCGCGGCCAGACACGTCCCCGACCTTCACCCTCCACTCCGCACTACTCACGCACCAGAGGCGGCGCGGGCGGCCTTTGGCAGCTGTGAGCCACCGAACGTCCAGGCGGCCATGCAGGCACTGAGCCGATACGACCCATTCACACTGTTTCCCAACCTGACGGACGTGCTCACCAGCATTGGCCGGTGGCGGCAAACCGCGTCGGCGTGGAGGCGACAGCAGGCAAAGCTTCAGCGCGCCATCACGGGCACCCCTGATAAGGACAGCGACGAGGAGGCGGCCGCATCAGGCCAGGGAGTCGTCGACGAGGGTGAGGAAGCGGTGGACGCCGACGCACATGACCCTACGAACGACCTCTCGCCGCGCTCGTTTCATCTCGCCGACTTGGAAGCCGTTGAGGCAGGTGTCACCTTCTTGCGAGTGAGGCTCACAAAGCTTCAGTCGCTGTTTACCATCATCAATGATGACGACAGGCTAAGCAACGAAAAACGCTTCGAATTGCTGGAGCGTCTCACGGCGAACCGCAAAGCCGCAGTGGGTGTTGGCAACTACCTCTGCACACCACTGGACGACGCGACGAATGCCATCCGCGGCACCAGTCCCAGCGACGTCACAGCACTCGAGGAACTAGCGCTGCGTGAAAGCGCTTTGCAGGGTGAAAACATCGAGGTGCGTCTCGGCCTGCCGGAGCTCGCCTTGCGCGCCAGTGAAGCCAACACGGCTAGTGCGGAGGGTGTGGAAGGCGGTGCGCTACGGGGCGACGTTGCCGACGTAGCCAGCCAGCAGGAACGCATTCGTGCCCTGCAACGCAAGCTCATTCACACCTGCTACGTCTTTCGTGTTCGGCAGAACCTCGGGAAAGGTACCGTTGAGACCCTTTTTGAGAGTCTGAAAAAGCGGATCAACTCTGAGAAGGCGCAACCCGACAAACACCTCGACTGACCCGCGGCTCACCGCGGGTGGTGGGAACATCAGACTCTCTCTCCCTTCTTCCTCCACGTACCACACACCAGCTTACCACACACACACACACACACACACACACACACACACACACACACACAAGCACACAAGCACGGCAAGGGGACTTCAGTGAGGAGCGGTGTTTACATTTTTTTGTTGTTTCGGTGCACCTCTTTCATTATCGCGCGTGGTGCGTCTTGGCGGTGCGCACACAACGTCGTCTCACGACAGGTGCAAGTACACTCACACACCTCCGTTCCTGCTGCTCGTCGTTATTTTTTTTTCTCGTCTCGCCGCTCACGTGACGTGGTCATGACGGCCTGTCGGTGCCACCTGCCTCACCTTCTTTTGACACGTGTACATTCAGGGGCTGTGGTTGCCGAGATTATTCCCTCGTGCTTGCATTGCGTGCTTCTCACAAAGGCGATCGAGGACCCCTGTGCGACTCGCACATACCACTCATTTGGCCTTGCTAGAGTTGGATTCTTCTTCCCTTTTTTTTTTGACCTGTTTGTTGCTCTTATTCCCTTTCTCCGTCGTGAAAAAAGAACATACAAGAAGCAAGCAAACAACAACAAAAAAAACACGACCGACAGCGCTTTTCTTCTTCTCTTCTTTTCTTCTTTTTCTTTTTTGTGTGGGTGCTTGCGTTCCCTGCCCCGGCCGTGTACCCCAAAACATTTCTGCGAAGGGGCCCGTCGGGGTGTTAGTGAGCAGTAGCGCGATCTCGTGTGCTTACAAGTCTCCTCGATTCGCCCCCTTTCACTTTTCTTTGCCGATGAGCATTCTCTTCCAGCGTTCCGTTTGTCGCGTGCTCTTCATCACTGAGGCGGTCGGCAAAGAGTGCGAACGAGAATAACCACGCTACCTGCTCCCGCGGATGTGTGCCTTGACGACTCACAGGCCTCGGCTCCGCGTTGTTGCTCACACACCCAACTCACACACTCCAAAAAACAAAAAAAATATAAAAGACGTCGCGTCTTTTGTTTTGTTTTCTGACGTGTAGTCGTGATTTTTCTTGTTCTTGTCCGTGACAGGGCAGTGATCGATAGCACGTACACACTACCTGCACACCACACTTAGTCGATGACGGGCCCGCGCACGGGTGCCTGTTTGAGGGCATGCCACGTCGAACGACGCGCGGGCACCCCCGCGACTTCCAGACGCCCCATCTCAAACAACAAGAACAACAACAACAACACTACGTCAGTTTTTGCCGACGACGCGGGTGTGGGCCAGTGCGGGCGAGCCGGACGAGCCGGCGATACCATGGGTATGCACCCGTTTCTCATGTACGAGACGGGCAAGCCACGGGCGCACCTGATGCGGCTAGTGGGACTTCCTACCTCTCCCTCACTCACCTCGTGCCGCGGGTGCGACCCAGTTTTATGAATCGTTTCTGCGTAGCATTCCTTGCGTTGACCCTGCTCACTCCTGCCCCAACAGCTCATCCACCACATCTTTCTTCTTTTTCTTCCTCTTGCCCTTTCTCTCTATCCGTTTGTGGTCGACTAGCTGCGACTGTGCGCGCGTCGGCCATGTCCGCTCTGCTCGCGCAACTGACACACATTCTCGCTCCATGGGATGCCGCCGAGAACGTTGGTGCCGCTCCCTTTCCTCCGCCCCGGCAGGGCAATGAGGCCGGCAGCCACTCCTTTCAGCCACCGTCCTCCTCTCCCAGCACAGCAGTGCCGGTATCGTTCTTGACCGTCCCCCAAGTATCCCCGGCAACGGCGTCGTCGCCATCACCGGACGCCCCGACCACCGCCGGAGCCCTGGACACCACCGCATTGACGGATGCACGGCAGCGAAATACAAAGCTTGAACTCGCACGGGCGGCGCTGGCCGTGTTTGTCTCTAACGCCGGTGAGTTCCGTCCTGTTCTTCAACGAACACTCACATTTCTTTTCCAGTACGTCGACTTCCTTCTCGAGGAGCGCGGTCGCAACGTACTCGAACTAGCCGCGTCGCGTCACCTCGCGCATCAATCGCGTGAGGCAACACAGTCGGCTGGCGGGGAGGCGAGCGGTGACGCCGCAGAAGACGACATTGTTGCCTCCGCCCACCAGCGCGTCCGACTCGTTGAGGCAAAGATGGCGGCGCTTGTGGAGGAGGCCTCGGCGCAGCGCGACCGCTACAAGGCCCAAATCGCCGCGCACGAGCAACAGGCCGCACGCTTGGAGGCACTGCTGGTGCATCAGATCGAACTGACGGAGATGCTACTCCACGACAAGCAGGCTGGTACTAGTGCCGGTGCGGGCGGTGGGGCTGACGGCAACAGGGCACGGCCCAAGGCGGATGACTCCCTTGACCGCGCACGCGACCGCGCGCACGCCACCACGTCTCTCTGGTCCGAGGAGACGTGGGCCCAGCGGGATCGCACCTATGTGCGCCAACTCATCGCCCGTGCAGAGAAGGAGAAGCTCGTGGCCGGGCTCGACGATGAGGTGGGTGCGCTCAAGGTCGACAAGGAGCGGGCCCAACGCCAGGTCCAGGACTTGCTGGGCCTCAACGCACGTTACGCCCGTCAGGCTGTCGAGCTCGCCGCGCGCATGAGTGTCATCCACGACCAGAACATCGCACTGTCAACCGACGTACAGCTCTATCAGCGCGACACAGTGCGCGAGCAACAGCGGGCCGACAAACTTCTGAGAGATCTCACCGTATCGCGCCGCATGCTGCTGACCTTGCTGGAGGTCCGTGCACAGGAAGTGCAGTCCACTATGGGCCCGCTGATGTACTGGAATCGCACCGACTCCCCCGCCACCGACGGCGGCGCCGTGACGCCAGCGCTGCACGCCAACACGACACTCCTGCTACACGCCGCCGGTGCGCCGCCGTCTCTGGGTGCCGCTGAGGACGCGATGCTTTCGCGCATGGCGCTTCACGCCGATGACAAGCGCAGCTTCTCTGGCTTCGGTTCTGCGGCGGGCGGAGGCATGCTCGGACTCGCTCGCGCGGGCGTGTGGGGGGCGGCGAAACCGCTGACGCTTGACGACCAGGATCTACGCGCGCAGCTCGGAGAGCTCCTCACGGCGACGACGCGTGTGACCATCGACGGTGTTGACGTCGCCGCAAGCACCCGCAGCTTGGCTGACCAGCAACACGCCCAGCAGGCGTTGGAGAAGCTACTGCTCCTTCGGCAGTACTCCAACCAGTCTGCCGTAGGAACTGCGCAACGGCGTCAGCAGAAGAACGACTCCGATGAAGGCAAGCTGCCCGTCGCAGCTGCCGGGTCGGCTGCCGGCGGCGCTGTGCCGTCTTCCCCGCTGCGCCTGCCGCCCCACCTCTGGGCCGCTCCGTGTGGACGCCATCGCCATGTACCACTTCACCTGCGAACGACAATGTGCACACGGCTGCTACCGCTGCACCCACTTGTCGCCGAGTGCTACGTGCAGGAGCTCCTTTCCCAGCGCCTGGACCTTCGCCTCGCACTCCGTCGCCGCCGGCAGCGCGAGGAAGAGGCGAGTGTGGCGGCGACCGTGATGGCGGCAGCGGCAGGGGCAGCCCGCAGCGTCGGTCTGAGGCGGCCGAAGCGCTGGTCGTTGCTCGCTGGCACGGGCCCAGGCCGTGACAGCCACACGCATCCACCAGGCACCTGGCGCATGACGCCCTTCGACGCGTATGTGTGTCTCTTTGTGCGTGTCCTGTGGCTCAACGAGGAGGAGGTCTTCTTGCCGTACTTGCCGGACGACGTGCGGCAACTGTACATGCTTGAACGCGCACCGACCACCGTGCCCGGCGCCGCCTCGCCGCACTCACCACGTGGCCGTCGCCAGCAGGGCTTGGTGGACGCCGCGAGCAGGACTGACGCCCCACCCCATCCCACCGAGAAACAACGGAGCTGCTTGACCTCGCCTCTGGACGCACCGGAGGAACTCTACCAACTCCCACCGGAGGCATTGCGACTGACGTACTCGCTGGACATCCTCTCGCGCAGCCCCGAAGCAGGGTTCTTGACGTACGCTTACGGCTGGACGTCGCGGCGTGTGCTGAGCGAGCTCATCTTCGACGTACTCCGGGCGGACAGGGAGACGTTCTTGTCCATGTGCTACGCCGTCGATGCGCAGCGCGAGGTCCTGAAGGCATCACGCCGCGCAGAGGCACGCCGTGCCATCCGTGACGCCCGTCGACGCGCCCGACGAGAGGCGCGTGCGCAGCAGCAACAAGAGCAGCAGCAACAGCAGGCCGCAGCCGCCCGCTCGGCATCGACAGGGGATTCAGCGAAGAAGACCAAGAAGAGCAAATCTGTCGCGTCCACGGGCTCAAACACAAAGAAGGGGACCAGGTCGGGCGCCCTCGCGAAGAAGTCAGTCACGTCCGCAGCGGCGCCTCCCTCCGGGAATGAAAGCACCAGCGACGACGAGGACGAGGCTGATGACGTTGAGGGTGTCGACGCCCCACCGTGCGCAGGCTGCTTGCCGCTCGTGCAGGTCGCTCGCATTCTTGCCACAATGTACCCATCCTATTCACTGGAAAAACTCGAGCAGCTCGTGCTGGCCGCGGCAGCCGACGGCACCAGCGGAACTGAGCGCGCTGTCATGGTGTACTATGGCGTGCTGCTCCCCGATCGACTGTTGCCCGGCTCGGCCGGCGCGGTGAGCCGCCACCAGACAGACCACGCCACCAAGTCACGAAGCAGTGCCAAAGCCAGGTCGTCGCCGTCTCCTTCACGCACAGCGGAAGGGCAGGAGCCCACGGCAAGCGCTGTGCTGTGGCGCTGCGGCAGTTTTGCCTCACTCTTCTTCTCGCACATCTGCGACGACGCGCTGGAGTCGATGGCGCTCGTCGAGGACAGCCTGGCGAGCATGGCGGAAACCCTGCACAGCACGACCTCAACCCACGCGGTGCCCAGCACCAGCGTTGACGCGCACGCGACCACCACCACCGCCACCACCACCGCAGGCCACGATGAACACACCGCAAAAAAGGAGCAATCACGCACCGAAGCGGAAGGGACGGCTCAGCGCAACGGCTTGGATTCGTTGGAGACGGAGCGGAGCGTGCCCGTGGAGGCGGTGGAAGCCACGGAGGCTCAGCTGAGCGCGCTCGGCTTCACCGCACTCCCGCTTGAGCAAATGCAGGCGTGGTCGACGGCTCTGCGCAGCGTGCTGCATCATTGGCCGAGGCTACAAGTGCACACCACAAACAAGGATATCGATCCGGCGCAGTTTTCCCTGAACCGAGAGGTGGCGTCGACAACCAGCTCACCCGGCACACCGGGCGGCCGTCCAGTCTCCCCTCGCAGCCTCAACACCGCTGACGCCCCGGCCGAAGCGGCAGCTGCGCCTGAACCCGTCGTGTCGCCACGGGTCAGTGTGAGTGAGGTGATTGCATACATTCGTGCGCACATTCTGTTGCGCCGCGGCCCGCACAGACCGTCCACCGCGCAGATCACGGCCGCCAACGCATGCCTTCCAGCGGAGGCGATTACCGTGGTGCACCACTCGGTGAACCAGCACTGGTGCCCAACCCACGCCGCGTACATCCACGCGCTACAGACGAGGTGGAATGCCGCGTACGGCGTGGCCGACAAGTCCGCGGAGAGCTCGCTGCCTCCGGCGTCCGCCCAGCACACCGAACTCTTGGCCACCGCTGAGAGCATCGCCGCGGAGGTCGGCGCGATGGATTCGGCCTCGTTCTTCGCGTGGCTGCACAAGCTGGACTCCCGACGGGAAGCTGTGTGGGGCGACGACGAAGTCACCGCATCCAACCCTGTTCTGCGACCTGCCGACGACATCGACGACGGCGACGACGACGAAGATGATGCGGAGGATGGCGACGACGGCTCCGCGACCGGTGAGGGCACGATGTCGAGTGCGACGCAGGGCCGGCCAAGCCACCGCATGCCAACACCGCCACCAGAGCCCCGCGGCAAGGCTGTCGTGGCTCCCGCCAAATCGGATGTACAAGAATAAAAAAATTTGTCCACGTGACTGGCATCTTTTCTCTCTCTTTCTCCTCTTCTTCAACACTCTCTCTGCCCCAGCCACCCACCGGCAGTGTCGGCGGCAGTGCAAAAATGCATTCTATTCCCTATCACCTCCTTCGCGCCCATGCAGTTGGCTCAGAAAAGCAGCGAGACACGGGCTTGCAGACAGAAACGAGCCTCTCACCCCCCCTTTTCACGCGGTGCGCATCGCCGTACACGACTTTACGTGCATTCTATTTTGTCGTTGAGTCACTCGCGGCCTCTCTCCACTCTTCGCCTCGTGGGCCACGTTTGATCCTCTCAATCTCCCCCCCTCTCTCCACACCCGTGGCCAGGTCAAACAAGTAGGCGCAAAGAGCAGCACAGCACTTTCCTCTGACCACACATCAGAAGGACGCACACATAGGTATCATTGCCCCACTCCCTCTCCCTCTCCTCTTGTATAGCTCGCGCCATGTCTGAAGAGAAGGTGAAGATTGTCATTGTGGGCCCGTCGAAGAGCGGCAAGACGACTATCGCCAACTTCCTCAGCGGCGCCCGCGAGACACCGACGCTGCACTACTACGAAACCATCCCCCTGCGCATCGTCGAGACAGAGCTGGAGCTGCAGGCCACGAACATGGCTGACCGGCGCGTCGTGTTTTCTGGTGGCGACGCCAAGCGTAAGCGCGTAACGGTGCAGATCTGGGATCTCGGTGGCAGTGCGAAGCATCAAGCTGGCTGGCCTGCCGTCGCACGTGACGTGGACGGCCTCATTTACGTCTTCAACCCTGAGGTGAAGGAAAGCCAGAAGGAGTTGGCTCTCTGGCATAAGAACTTCGCCGTCGACCACGACAATCTAGACGACAAGGGCAACTACGCCGTGCGCGTATCGGACAAGCACGCGCTGATCTTTGCTCACCACTCTAAAGCACCCGCTGGGGGTGCCTTTACGGCCCCGACGATGCCCAAGGGACTGGAGAAGGTCAAGGTGGTTGAGACGTCCCTCGACTACCAGAGCGATAACTTCAAGGATGTGTTCGATAGGTTTGTGGAGCAGATCGTCGTGGACCGCATGGAGGCGGAAGAGGACGAACTTCTTCAACAGCAGCGCACGGAAGAGAACCGGCCTCAATTGCGCGCCTAATGACTCTTTCTTGCCGTGATCGACACCCACACATGTAGACAGTTCTCCGTTTTTTTTTTTTGCTCGCTGGCTGTTTTCTTTGGCTGTTTGATTCCTCTGCGAACTCGGTGGCGGCGCGTGCTCGAACGCATCGACGGCAGCCCGGGTGCCTCGTTAGAGAGGCCCTTGCCTGCACCACACGTTTTCCTTTTCTTGTTACCATGCCAGCAGATTTGCGAGGAGCCCGCCCCTGCCACAGAGGCACGACCTGGCAACGCCACAAAGCGCCAGCAGCAAACCACACCACAGTGAGAGTGATCGACGAATACCGTCCACACACGCACACGCACACACACACACACACACACACCGACAAGAACGCACATGCGTGCCGTAGAGGCAGCAAGCGGTACCAGGATGTTATCGACCGTGGCAGCGACTTGAGCTCTCTCTTTCCCGACTTCCGTTCGGCCCGCGCCCCACTGTGCCCGCGCTGGGTACCGCAACGAGGCGCACTTCGTAAACTCTTGCGGGGCGGAAGGCCCCCCTCCCCTCTCTCTGCCTCTCTCTCTCTCTCTCGTGCTGAACTGCACCTTGTGATGTACACCGACCGCCCCTGTGTCTCTCTCCTTCTCTTTCCTACCACCACCCCTTCTCTCCTGTCTCTGTTGTGCCTCTTCTTTAACTCCGCGTCTCTGACATCCCCTTCACGGCTCACGCGTCACGAAAAGAAAACAACAGACAAAAAATACAATCACACCGTTGTCAACACTTCTTTTCTTTTTTTTCCTTGCCTTTTTTTTTTTGATTCTTCACGTTGCTTTGATCACTTCAAAGAACCGAAAACCAACAACAACAATTGACACTCCCCCTCTCTCTTACTTTCTTTTTGCGTTTCTTTTTCCCTTTTTGCGCTTTGCGTCCGATCCTTTACCGGTCACATCACTCCGGAGCAGAAATTGAACTCTGCGCCGCCAGTGCCGCCACTTGTTCCGTTGGGCCTTCTTTCCTGTTCTGTACTCACTCCTCGGGTGTACGTGCGCGCGTGTGTGTGTGCTGGCCTCAATCGTTGATTTCGCTGTAAAATAGCCGATCAACAGGTGACAGCCCCATACAACACTCCCCGCCACAGCCGATCAGTCGCGAACAAGAAAACAAGCCTCCACCGAAAAGAAGAAGGAGCCATCAGTGAAGTTCAGGTCAAGACCAGAGCCTTCCCCTATTTTTCCAGTGTACTCGCCTCAGCGAATTCGTCCGTGCAGCAAGTCTCTTATTTTTGCTACTCACGAGCGAATAAGCTGGTGCTTTTCACGCCACAGTTTTTTTTTTGTTTCATTTCTTTGCGTTTGCTACTCCGCTCTGAGCCGCGTTTTTTTTTTTCGAACACGAAAACAAAAAATACTTGCGACCAAGCAAGCGTAGTTAAACATCCAAAGGCACAGCGCGTCGACCTGCACCGTACCCTTTTTCCTTCTGTTCCCCTCCGATCTCTCACCACGCAGTGAGTTCGACTCCAGTCTCACCGATCAACAGCTGTGTCCCCCACACACACAAAAAAAAGAAGAACAAAGCAAGGCTCAGCACGTGCGCACAACCACCCGTCCCACACATATATATATACACACATCGTCAAGGGTGTCGCACCAGTATCGGCACGAGAAGAAGGAATCAGTTGTGATCAAGTCAGCTTTACGCTCCACTCACACTCACAGCTCGATAGGCACGGCTCTACGACTCTGAGTTTTTTTCCCCTTTCGACTCACTGAGACACACGCACATACCCGCGCACACACGCACACGCAGTGTATCGGACTTGAGCTCGCTTCGTCTCTATCTGCGTGCTCACACTCACGACCTGGCATTGTTGATTCCGTCAGCCACCGTGACATCACTGTCAGCCAAGCGTGAACCAAAGGATCACAAAGCCCCCTAAAAGGGAAAAGAAAGAAGTCGTGTGTGCACGCCTCAACTCACACGAGTTTAACGCTAGGTAACCTGCGTTGTATCCAGTGAAGAGAAGCACTCGTCTTGCCTTTTTGCTCTTCTTTCCTCGACCGGAGGACAGGAAGCACGTTCACACTTCACAGGAAGAAGAGGAAGCAAGCGCGTCTTCTCTTTTTTTACCCCTTTTGTGACGTTGCGGGTCGCAGAGAGTTCCACATCTCACACGCTTTCTCACCTTCGCAAAACGCGGCAGAGCGCGATCTGACTCCGGATAAGAGTCATTTTTGACTACGGAAAGATCAACTGTGCCCAGCTCCTCTGCGCCTTCTTATTTTTCTCTGAATTACACACAGAGAAGAAAAGAAGTCGACACAGTAGTGACGCACCTGTTTAAGTCTCTCTTGCAGCTTTTGTTTGTCAAACAACGAGGTTTGATCTTTTTTCCGAGAAGGTTGCGCACATCAGTCACACACTTTTTTTTCTGCTTGCTTTGAAGCTCCTCCCTCTCCCCCTTTTTGTAGTTAGCTTTCCCTTTTTCTCGTTGTTTTTTTTCTGTCACGTGAGCGTCGTGTGTCTTTGCTCTATTTCTTTCCACCTTTTCTTCTTGTTGCTTTGCGCCGCTCCTTTTCCCGTTCTTTTCTTCGGCCGACTTTCGCGTCTGTACTTGCCAAGACCTCCCCCCCCACACACATCGTAGCACGACCTCGGAAAGAAAAAGGGCGAAACACGTTTTACCGTTCTTCTCTTCCCGCAAGCATGACTCTCGATGTCTGTCTTCCCTGCTCGGACTCGCCCGTTTCCGATGACGTGAACCCGGACGCTTGTTCGCTGTCGCACCGATTCACTGTTCGCCACGCCGCGGCAGCGCCGAGGAAGCCTTCCGCACCCTCGCCCGCGCCCTCGCAGGCCGATTACATCCCCATGGACTACGACGCAGAGCTCGAGGCATGCAGTGATTTTGTCTTTAGCGAGAGCTCTTACCATAGTACGGTCTCGTTCGCGGCGCCATCCATCACGGAGAGTCAGGACCACTCTAGCGAGCGGGATTACGCCCCGTACAATTACGACGAGGCCCTCTACGAAGGTGAGTGCAGCGGGGCGTCGTGTGCGACGTCGAAGCGCTGGGCGTTGGAGCCGTACAGTGAGGCGTGGCTGGAATCCCAGGAGGCTCAGTGGGCGCGTCACGTCGAAGGCCGGCACTACGCGTGGTGCCAGCACATGGCCGGTGAGAGCTGCTTCACCAATCAGGAGCAGAGCCAGTACGCGCTCAAGGCACTGCTACGCGAGGCGTGTGTACGTGACCTGGCACACCTGCGTGCGCTACCGGCAGCGTCATTCGCCCCGTGTGGCGCTGTGGAGACACGGCGCATGGAAGTGAATCGGTCGGCGTCGTGCACGTCGCTGACATCCATGACCGCGTACCTTGAGGCGCAACAGCTGCGTGCGCGGTTCCTGGACGGTGAGTTGGACTACACCGCGTCGGACGATGAGGCCCGCAAGGCGTCGTACATAGCCTCGGCCAAGGCACAATGGCAGCACCTCGCGGCGTACGTGCGTAGGGAGCTCGCCGAGGACTCGATGCGCCTGCGAAGCCTGTCCAATGCCATCCAACAGCTTGGTCTCTTCCGCGCGGGCCCCGTTGCGCCTGATCTGGAGGTTGTCTTCAGCCGACTCACTTCCGCAAGGCCGAACACACCGTACTCCACTCTGTTCGGTGTCGCCCGCGAGCTTGACCTCAACCTTGTCGAATCGCAGAACCGCGAACGACGCAAGCGTGCGGAGCGGGTGCTCGCCACGTTGGCCTCGCACAAGACGCTCTTCATCCCACCAACCTTGCACGCCACGGAGACTCAAGCCCCCGTGCCAGTGCCCACCGAACGCGCGTGCGCACGCGCCGCGGAGACGATTGGTGCCGTGGGACGCCCGAGCGTGACCGCGGCCTCCTCTCCCTACTCGGGCCCGCTCGTGCACTCGCCGCTCTTCTCGCTCATCTTGGATCCTTCTGAACTCGAGGATACCCCAGAGCTGCTCCTTGACGGCGAGACGGATGGCACAGACGACGACGCTGAGGCCTGCCGTGATGGCCCCACCCTCTCTCCGTGGGAGTTGAGCCTCCCTTGGGTGGTGCCCCCCATGGCTGCCGATCACGAGGTGGACTCCCCCATCCATGAGGTTGAGATGCGCCAGACGACCAGCGCCGACACCACTCACAACGGCATCGCCCTTCGCGCTGCACCTCTTTCGTGGACTGACCTAAGCGAGAACGCCAGCTACACGCAAAGCACCAACGCACACGTTGCACTCGACTACCGTGCTTCGAGCCCACCGGCTGGCTTCTCCGCGTCTACCGGCATGAGCTCCGCAAGCAGCGGCAGTCTCAGCCACACCAACCTCTATGCACTGCCTTCCGCTGCTGTCGCGGGGAAGCGCGCGACGTTGCCAGGCTTTGTCTTGACGCCGAGTGTGTGCTGCGGTGCCGGTGGCATGGGCTTGGACGCGTCTCCCTCGCGCTTCTCCTCCTTCACGGAGGGCCAGTCTAGCGAAGGTGAGCACACGTGCGGGAGCGACTTCACTCAACTACCCAGTGCCGCCGTCAGCAATTCACCGGAGCTGCTTTGGTTGGCGCCAAGTGTAGAGGTCGGAGGCGACGCGACGAGTGCGGTGTGTGGTGTGGTGCCTCTCTCCGCGGAGATCCTTCAGCATCACGAACAACACGTCGCTGGCAGTGGTGGGTGGCCGGCGAGTCGGAACGTCTCTTTCAGCGGCCGCGCACGCACCCACCAAGAGATCGAGAACATCTGCCGGGGCTGGCTCTCCGACACAACGACCTGCCATTTCCGCTCCAGCAGCACGGAGTCCGCCTCCACCGAGCACGGTGCGGAGCAACTCACGTTCTACGCAGAGATGATGGATGATGAAGACAGGCGCATTGATCCTGAAGAGGCGCCGCTAGTGATTTGAGTTTGGATACACCATCCACACCAGACGCGAAACAGCAATCCTTTTTTTTCTTTTTCTTCTCTATTTGATTCCCTTTCTTGCAGTCTTAAAAAAAAACAACAACAACGACAGCGAACAAAAAACAAAAAAACCAAAAAGCAAAAAATTACTACACACTGAAAGATCTATCAAAGGCATTTGGACTCATTTTTGACGGGAAGGCAGTGAGCCGACGCGCACACTCGCATACGAGTTAATCCGAAAAAAATACAACAAAAACAAAAAAAACCAAGCACACCGAATCACGAAGGGCGACACAACAAAGAACCGACCCGTAGCATTTGGGTGCCAAAGTTAAAAAAAACAAAAGCCAAAAAAAAAAAGAAAATACAGTGCTGCCATTGCCTTCCGCCGTGCTTGTCGAAATCTTCCAATCGTTGAGCTTGCACGTGCTTCACGCCACACTCTCCGGATGACTTTGTTTTTCTTTCGCTCTTTTTTTTTCGCGAGTGTAGTCGCCTTTTCACTTCTTTTCCCTTTTCGTTCTCCTTGTACTTTCAATGGGTTGTGCTTTGTCTTTTTTGTTCCACGAATTTGTGTTTCGCCGCCTTTCCCTGCCCGTGTACCAAGGATCGCACAGTGGTAGCCATCTCCGACTGATGCTGCTACTCGCTTTCCCGACTCGTTTGCCTCGCCGTTGTCTTATTTGCTCTTCCTCCTCCTTTTCGTTTTCTGGACTTCCGCTCTCTCGCCACTTGTTGTCTTTTTCCCCCATTCCCTTCATTTGTTTGCGATGAGCAGGCTCTTGTCGTGATTTTCGCTTAACGCACGTGCCACTCAGCGACACTCTCTCGGTGCGTGTGCCGTGCGTTTGACCAGGACGAGACAATCACAGTTCCCACGACCACACATGAATGCGTCGTTTCTCACGTCTCCCCTCCTGCTTTTGGCGTGTTTTTATTGATGAGTGGCCGACACGGCAGGTAGGCACAACACAACAAGAACAAGAACATGAGTAGGAAACAACCACCACCACCACCACTCTGTTTTGCTTGAAGGCAGCACGAGCCACTTTCCAGTGATTGGCACGCACGCAATTGCCCTCTCGGCGATTCTACGGCCACCCACTCGAGTCGCAGGCTGCCTTCGCGCTAACTGTCGCCTCTTTGTTTTTGTTGTATCACACAGTTAACCGTAAACACCGACAAGTGTCTCTTTTTTTTTTTAACTGGTGCCTGGATTGTCTCCAACTCCAACTATTATCTTTTTTTTTTTTGCTGTTCATGAATAAGTAACTTGAACGCGAACCTGCCCACACACACTCATAATCGCACTCACCCACCCACCCACACACACACACACACACACATGAGTGCAGCTTTTCTCCTCTTTTCCCCTTAGCGTTCTTGACCGCACAGCACATGCTTGATTTTTAAAAAAACAGTTGCACAGGCGTAGCTGTGTGTTGGTTCGCTCTTTTCTTTTTTTCTTTTCTTTCTTTCGTTGCTTTTTCTTTTTTGGTGTGGCACACATCCATTCGCGTCACTGCGGCTCTCACCGCAGTTTCGTGGTGCGGCTGAGCGTCAAGCTTAGGCAAAAACCATGATGTGCCTGAATAGGAATGCACACACGTATATATTCACACGCACACATATACATGTATATGTGTGCACAAGCGCTCACCGTGCATCTCCACTGTATTTTTCCCTTTTTTCTCTTTCCATTTCTGTCGCTTTTTTTTTTGTTCTCTCTCAGCTGCTTGATGAGCTGAACCTAGACGTGCGTGTGTTGTCCATCGTGTACAAGGCGAGAGAAAGAAAAACACGACAACGGTGGCGAACGTCTGACTGCAACTGAACACACACACACACACACACATGTGAAGTGTTTCTGTGTGATTTTAAAGCTAGGCGCGGTAGGTAGACTTTTCTCCCCCTTTTTCGTGCGTGCGCGTGCTCGTTGTCACGACGAAGCTTCAACCACTGTGTATGGTATCACACCCGTTTGTCACGACGGTTTCTCATTTTGGCGCTCTTTTTGCTGTCTCATGACGTGCGCATGTGAACGGTGCCTGCGACTATTGATGTGTGCATGGTTTGTGTTTTCTTTCTTTCTTTCCTTCTTTTTTTGACTCTGCGATCGACAGGCTGTCTCGTGCAGCCTCTCTCTCCCATGACCTTGAGCGAGTGGAAGCAGTTTCACTCCTCTGTTTTGTACGTACGAAATCTTTTTTTTTTTGCTTCTCTTTCCATTCTGTTTTTTCTTTTTTTTCTTTTTTTCTTTTTTTCTTTTTTTCTTTTCTTGTTTCCTTGTTTCTTTGCATTCCTGTACTTGAGGGTCGTTAAATGGACACGACGCTGCACAGGCAATCCTCTTTGCTCAGCTACCTGGCCGCGGGGTCGCCCGCCGAAAAAAAAACAGAGACAAACACGCAAGTGGCACGAAGGCAGCGCATGTCCGTCGCTGACACTCTCAGGGGCGCTCCTTTGCCTGCCTTGTCGTTTCTTATTTTTCGCGTTCACCAGTTTTTTTTTTACGTTGACGTCTCTAAACGGATCAACAGCCACAGCAAAAACAACAACAAAGGTGCTTTTCCTTACGTGCTGAATCCGGGCGTTGCAGAGGACGCTGCTTGTTAAGACAAACAAAAACAAAAAAAGAGAGATGAATTGAAACAGCGCGAAGGCAATCGTACACCACAGTGAATCAGGTATACCCGGGGAAACACGTAGTGGTTAAACTGCCATCACAACATTGCCCGCTCGTCAAAAGCGGCCGTGCCGTTGTATGGCTAGTTTGAGCCACCTCTGCGCAGCGCGGATCTCACACAGCTTGCTAAACTGCCACGAACACTTAATTGTTTTTTTTTGAGCGTTGGCGTGGTGTCTTTGTGCTTCTCGCTTCACGACTTGCCCACAACGCAATAGCCCAGCGAACGACAAGCACATGGCACGCACGCACATCACAACGTTCACGACGGGTTAACATCATAAGCACTCAAGCCTCCCCTCACCACAGCGGTGATGGCGAGCTGTTTTTTATTTTATTTTATTTTATTTCAGTGTGTGTGTGTGTGTGTGTGTGTGTGTGCTGTCAGCTGTGCGCCGAAAAAAGAGAAGGTAGGCGGCGTGTACGCATGCCTGTCTTTCCCTCCCTCTCTGCACACACACACACACACACACACGCACATGCGGCACCACATGAGTCGTTCACTCGGCGCAGCGCCATCAACGCACTCTGGCTTCTCAAAAAGCTCGGAAAACAAGGCCGTGACCTCACAGTCGCGCTTCACCGCGCATGATGCTAAACAGATAAACAGAAGAATCCCTTCCAAAGGAACGTCAGTAAGACGATAATACAGGAGAGAAAAATAAGGTAGGGCAATACGAGAAGAAATCACTAACGGCCATGCAGGTCGACCATAGTGCCGTCGAAGAAAGCCAATAAAAATGCTCAACGCTTTTGTTTCCATGAGCGTCGCTGCACACGCACGCGCGCGGCGACTGACACTTACGCGGCACGTTCGGTCACGCATCGACAGTGGCACCACTCGTGTCTTGCGCAAGGCCACCTACCCTCGCTCCGCCGCCGTCACCGTCCCCTGTGCGACCACTTTTTTTTTTTCATTCCCGTCTTAAGGCAGTCTTTGTTTTATTTTTCTTCGCCCTGTGAGCCCCACAAGCGCTGCTGCTTTTGTTCAAACAGTGTTCCTCCCCCGCTTCCTGTGATGTGCGTGCCGTGATTGGCCTGTTCTGTTTCCTTTCCTCAATCCTCGTCTTCATGCGACGTGAGATGTTTTTCTTTTCTCTGGTTGCTCTTCCAGTTTCCCAACTATGTCGTTCCAGTAGTGATTTCTTTTTCCTTTTTTCTTCCGTTGTGATTGTCAGCTTCGTTTCACTCGCTACTAGAACGCGATCGGTTGATCTCGATTTATGTTATCTTGACGTTCTCAATTACCCACCCAGTGTCTTGTAGCGTCGGGGAAGCGTGGACACCCTCTGCGAGTGCCCATTGGCGCGCAGTTGCTACCCACACGTCGTCCTCTTGTTTCCTCTTCTCGCTAGCTGAGCGCACTTTGTTGGCTCCTTCGCTGCGGTGGCAAATCACGTAAGCACTCACTGCTGTCAGTGAGCACTAACGTTCTGAGCGTTGGTCGCGTCAAACGGCCGATCGCGTTTGGACGCCTTGCCGACGTGCGTCCACGGTAGTCTATTGTCTCTCTCTCTCTCTCACAAACCCTTTCTTGCACCGTATTCACCGCTTCGCTCTCCCACTCTCTTCTCTCTCTCTTTCCCTCGTCCCTCGTCTCGCTTAACCCTTTTTTCTTTTGCTTTCCGTGCGCTGCGCTTGCTGGCAGTAGGTGTTGAACGCACTATCAATTTCTCTCACGGAAAGCAATCATCAGGCAATCACACACGGCGCACAACACACCGCGGCAACACGACGACGAACTCGACCCAGGACGCGTGCGTGCCCTCTCTCCTCCTTCTTACCTTCTTTTTTTGCTCTGACTGATTGATTTTTTGCCCATTGCCGCCGCCATGAGTACTGCGGCAGACAACGGCAGTGCCAGGGCCGAGGTGGCGAACCTCGCACCTTCCCCTGCACGTCGCGTCGTGTCAGACAAGACGTCGAAGAGCACGGCAGCGGCGGACGGGAGCGCAGAGAAGGCCCCGTTGGCAAACTCGCCGCCCACTGAGGTCGGCGCAGCGACCGAAGCTCCTGCGGCTGCGGCTGTGGAGGAGACAGGCCCTGCGGTGGTGGTCGATGCGACGAAGGACCTCTGGCAGAACATCATCGCCAACGTCAAGGACTCGACTATGGAGATCACCGAAACAAACCTGCTCATGGTCGGCGCCCCTGGAAGCGGTAAAACGACGCTGCTCAATCGCATCTACTCGAGCTTCAACAGCGCGAGTGCCGGCAGCGGCGGTGCCGGCAAGAAGGTGAAGCCCACCACGGCCCTCGACTACTCCTTCGCCCGCCGCTCGGACCGCAACGTCTCGCAGGTCGCCCACTTCTGGGAGCTTGCGCAGGGCACTGAGCTCGCGCAGCTCGCCGACGTCGTCGTGACACCCGAAAACGTGCACGCCGTTGTGTGCGCAGTGGTTGTAGATGCCTCGGAGAGTGGACTACCCGTGGCCTGGGAGACGGCCACTTACTGGCTTCGTCGACTCGATCGGCGTGTCTCTGAGATTGCGGAGAAAATGAAGGCCAAGGGCTCTTCGACCCCTGACAAGATGCTGCAGCGCGCGCACAAGGCTATTGGCGGCGATAACCACCCCGATCTGAAGCGACTGCGACTCTCCGGCGTGCCAACGGTTCTGGTGGTGAACAAGATGGACAGCTTTCGCGGCGATACCCAGTGGTTGCGGTGCCTGACGAACTCGTTCCGCTTCCTCGCTCATCTCTACGGTGCCCATCTCATTTTCACCTCGGAGCCTGAGAGCAGTAAGTGGCGTGCTTTGATGTCGCACATTCTGTTTCAATCACCTTTCGACCCCAAGTACATCCAATTTGACCCAGAAAAGGGTGGCGTGCTGCTCACGGCGGACAAGGACACCTTCGCAGCCATTGGGGACCCCGACACGGCCAGTAGCTACGGTGGCGGCACGCGACCGGCTGCCACCACCGGCGACGCCGAGCTTGACCGCTGGAAGGAGCCGTTCGACACGTTCTTCCCGCCACAGAAGCTGCCGGAAGAATCGCGTCTCCTTGATGATCCGTTTATCAAGCAGCTGTACAGCACCGCCGCGGACGGCTACGGTGAAGCCGCCATCGACGCGCTACGCCGTCAGAAGGACGAGGAGCTCGAACAGTACCGCAAGAGCACCAAATCCAAGAAGGACCGATGACAAGCCCACCGTGTCTGCCCCCTGATAGACGACAGCCTCGCTTGCCTCCAATGAACGGAGTTGAGAGAGAGTGCGGCAAGTCACCATGCGCTAGATTGCAATGACTCGGCTTATCACTCTCCTTTCGCCATGTAAAACAAGAAAGATCGGGGTGGAGAGGGAAACAGGGAGAGACCACGACGCTCGCTGCAACGTGTGGCCGGGTCACAGGGCGTGCGCTACTGTTCTTTTTTTTGTTGATCGCGTGGTTGTTGTCTTTGCACCACGCAATCACTTCTCCCCACCATCTGTGTACTTGTTCTATTCTTTTCTTGAACGATGCTTCTACTGTCTGTTTCTCCGTTCCGCTCATCCCCCCTCCCCGCTTCTCTGATGTTGTCGTTGCCAAGCGCAGAGCGGGTGGCGGCGATGAAGCGCGGTGTGCTTTCTGTCTTGGTAGACGTTCTCGCTGACATCAGCACATGAAGCAGTCACACACCATGAGTCCTCAGTGTCACCGACCCCCCTTCCCATGAAGAACGCGCCCAGGTACACATAGATCGACGTGTGTAAGGGTGGGTGGGTGGTGGCGGTGCTCCCCTCCTCCTCTTTCACACACATGTACACACGCACGCACGTTGCCGTACTGGGCTCTAAAGAAACGGACCGACAAGACAAGCTCACGTTTCTTGTTGCGAATTCAGTGCGACGTTCTTTGCTCAAACCCATGAGCGAAGCACAAAGAACAAGTGCACCTGTGCCACCCTCGACGAACGGGCGTAGCTCATAGCAGAACGTCACCGACTTTGCACAATGCCTCTCGCTTCCCTTTTCTCTTCACCTTGCCTCTTTTTTCCCTTTTTTTCTCTGTCATCCTGACCACTGTGTTCAACCAGCCGTGCCTCTCATCGTCCTCTCCTTTACCATCGCCCCCCTCCCCCTCTTGTCTACACCATGTCGCAGGGCTCACACGAGTTCAAGGAGGCCATGCGTGCGGGCGAGCCCAAGTACGGCTCGTTCCTTATGTCCGCCTCGCCTTTGGTGGCCGCTCAGTTTGCGCACTCCGGCTACGACTGGCTGTTGATCGACGCGCAGCACTCACCTGTTGACTACCTTCAGATGGCCAACATGATTCATGCGATCCGCACAGGTCCGGCGAGGATCATGGTGCGCGTGGCCAGCACGCAGGACCGCCCAGGCATCCAGCAAGCGCTTGACCTCGGCGCAGATGGCGTGTTGATTCCGTACGTGAACAACGCCGAAGAGCTGAAGGAGGCTGTTAGCTACTGCCGCTACCCGATGCGGGGTACGCGCTCCGTCGGCTTTCCTGTGACAGGCATGAACAAGTCCGGCATGATGCCGTACATCAAGCAGTCTGACAAGAACGTGATTATCGCTTTCCAGGTCGAAACGGCGGCGTGCATTGATAACATTGAAGAGATCATGGCGGTGCCCGGCATCGACATGGCGTACCTTGGCCCCTACGACCAGTGCATGTCCATGGGGTTGTTTGAGAAGTACGAGTTTCCCGATATGTTTGCGTCACCGGAACTCGAGACAGCGGTGCAGAAGCTCGTGGCGACCGCGCAGCGCCACCACATCATCCTCGGCGTCTTTCTGACCGGCACATCGAAGGTGGCGGAGTACTTGCGGAAGGGCTTTACTTTCATCACCGTGGGCGCTGACCTTGAGCACGCGCTGGTGGAAGCGTCGAACCGCGTAAAGTCCCTGAAGCACATCACCCAGGAGGAGGGGAAGCCCTGGCAGGGCCACCCGAGCAATATCGTTTAGCTCGGTGTGAACCCTATCTCGGCAGAAGAAGGTGCGCGACTGCGATGATTGAAAAAAAAAACCCCGGTGTCTGCGAGCAGGTGGGATGAAAAGAACCATGACTGAGAGGCGCTGCCCCACCCGCACTTGCATTCGCTCACACACAGGTCGCACCGTGATTCGTCATTCCTCAACGTGGTGGCACTCAGCCGTCACAGGGGTTGCTCTCTTTTCTGTTTTTCCCACTTTTCGTTTCTTTGTTTACGCCATCTCGTTGATTTTCTCTATCGCTCTCCTCTCGACACCACTGTTGTAAACACTAAGGACCAACCGCGTGAGCAAACGCTTTACACTCTGCACAATAACAATCGAAGAACACACACACACACACGCACACACACACACAACTGCAAGAAAAAGAAGCAGCCAAACGCTACCGAGGCAAAGGCAGCGCGACCAACTTGAACCAGGTTGCCGACAGCAAATGCGCCGTCGGATCGACCAAGCCAGCACCCTGATCGTGCTTGCCACCCGATCCCACCGGTGGCATAACGCCTAGCCACGCGTCTCAGTTAACGTGACGGAGCAGTCGTGGTTTCTCTGGCTTCGTCACATCGTGCGTGAGCACACCCACAGTTCCACCATTTCGTCTGCTGTCGTTCCTTCTTTTTTTGTTTTTGTTTCTGCGCCATGCAACAGCTAGCTAGCACTGGCACTACTTCTGTTAATACTGTGCGACTCTACAAGCAACAAACCTAACCTACCGTCTTTTATTGTTTTCTGTTCCCGGTGAGTGTGTTCCTTGCCGTCGATACTGGTTCTGTGCCCTCTCCTTGCTTACAGTGCATTACACCGTGTCGGTGACTGACTCGTTCTGAGATGAGTGCCATCGACATCAACAGCGAGCCTTCCACAGGCAACGTAGAGGCGATCACGGCAATGCGCATGGTGACTGTGCATCTTGTGCCGCGTGCGTCGTACGTGCCTGGCGGCGATGCCGCTGCCACCGCTGCTGCGAAGGACGTTGTTGTGCTGGAGGTGCCGTGCTCGCTGACTGTGCGCGATGTCGGTGCTGAGCTGCTGCGCGCGACGCACAGTCCCACCGTTGCGCAGCGCGTGCGTGAGTGGCTTGGCGTGCGTGCTGCTGCTCGCGCTGATGCGTCGTCTGCGGGTGCGCCTGCTGTGCACATGTACGTTGAGGAGCGCTGTGCTGACTCCGCCGAGCTTGTGCCCGTTGCGCCGCTGCTGCGCCTGGATGAGCTTGTGCCGTCTGCGGCCAACTCACACCCTCTTTCACCTATGGACCTTACCCTCTACCACAGCGCTGAGAACCGTTACGGCGACGAGGAAGATCTATGCCTTGTTTGCTGTGCCCTCTGTGCGTGTTGTGCGGCGTGCTGTGCGGCCTCCTCTGCCGTCAACGCGGCGAATTCAGCGAATAAGCCGGCACAAGCTCAGCCGGCAGTCCAGCCTGCTGCCCCACCGAATCCTCAAGGGCCCTACAACTACGCCGGATACAACGGCAACGAAAACGCGTACCTCGCTCAGCCTCAGAACGCAGGGGGAATGTACTACAACCCACAACAGGGCTACGGCGCACCGGCATATGGCTCACCGGCGTACGGGGGTAACTACGTCGCTCAGCAGCCCAATCAGTATGGCGTGCCGCCCGCGCAGGCTGTTGCCGCTCCCGGTCAGCCGGTGCCCACCGCCATGGGAGGTGGCTACCCAGTCTCTCCGTACAACAACACGAGCGGCGGTGGTGTGCCGAACGCACAGCGCACTGGATCTGTTGGACCAGAAAAGGTGGTATTCTCTGCGCGCCCCCCGGCTTCTACCCCAGCCTCCGCGCCCGTTGGTCCGGTTCCCGAGTTCTCCCCCGCTGAGGGTAGGAGCGAGCTCGAGTATCCCAGTGAACGCCCGCCGGCTGCCGCCTCCGATAGCGGACTGCCACCGCCACAGTACAAGCTGAGTGGGTTCGACGACAACGAAAACGACGGCTTCGATGCGGCCAAGAAGCCTGGCAAGTAGTGCATGTGTGGGCTGCTGTTCCCCTGCGTGCGCAGACGCCGCGGGTTCGCTTTCGGCTCCTCGCGACGCCTCCTTTCTAGCCTTCTTCGTGAGCGACCGCACAACGCCGGCTCACGCTTCTTGCTTTCTCTCCTTTTCTCCCTTTTTTCCCTTTTTTGCTTTTGACTTCTTGCTATTCGTTTCGTCCGTGCGTAATTCTCTCCTCTTTCTCCCTTTTTCACCGGTACGCGTACCTGCCCTACGACGGCAGTCTGGAGTAGCCACTGGTGGGTGCAGTGACGTGTCTGGCGCTCTCGTTACGGACAGCAACTCATTATGATCAAGTGACCTCCCTATTGCTCTTAATTTTTTTTTTGCGGCTTCTTTTTTTGTGTGTGTGACCCACAGCTGTTGTTGTTCGTAAGCAATGTCTGCGGATCGCCTTCGTTGCACTCACTGTTGAAACTGCTCAGAGCGACCGTCTCCCCACGCGCAGGTGCTTGTTCGCGTTCACACAGTCGGTGCACCTCCGCTGACAGGTGTGTACTCCCCACAGCGCACGGGTAGGCGTCATTAAGAGATGAGCTCCGCCCCCTGCCAAAAAAGAGTCAGCTGCTACTTCGTGCCATTGCGTGCCTCAGTGTGCTTGGTCCTTTTAACTGTTCCGCACTTCTATGCGTTGACCAGTATGATGCGTTTCGCATTATTTTTTGAACCTGCGCTTCCTCTCATCCTCCTTCTTTCTTACCCGCACGGTGTTTGCTTTTCACCGACGCCGGTGCGACAGTCGACTGCAATAACAGTGTTCTGTGAGGTTAACGCCTGCAACTTTGCTTCCACTTACATTCCTTCCGCTAACTGCCTTTTCCATCATCCTTTCTTTTCTTTTTTCCTTTTTTTTCTTCTCACTTGAGCTCGCCACTCGGCTTCATCTTCATTGTTGCGTTCACCGCTCTGTGGCGCCCAGCGACCTCTTTCTTGTGTGCACATTTCCACTGATTTCCTTTCTTTCCTTTGA